>CM035419.1:189610872-190210872 GCA_020310875.1 Ceratopteris richardii | reverse complement strand
CTGATTGAAGTTAGGTTGACCAAAGGTGAAGGGAACACTTCTTTCCTACATTCTACCTAGGACTCTTAGTCCGATTGGACATAGGAGTCTTGTAGTAAGGTAAAAGGTCAGTAGATGTTGGTTATAAGTGGAACATAGCAGAAACATCTAAGTCAAACGTATTGGTCAACACTATTAAAATTTCCTTATTCCAAATCAAGTTCAAGTAAATTTAAAGGGAGTCCTCAAATTCTTGAAATAGTTAATAGTTCCCACCAAGTTGTTGTCAGCATTCACCTAGTTGTGGGAATAGTACAAAGATTTCAAGTACCTATCTCAATTATTAAGTACTTAAATAAGTCTCCAAGTGGTTAAAACACTTTCTAGAGATGTACCAATTTTACACATAAGTGCCTCCCTAAACTAGTGAGACCTCAAAAAGTACCATTCTAAGTCGATTTTGCTCACTCTAATAAAGTGTTCTTCCCAATCATCTTTCCAATGCATCAAGATTGACTAGATAAAGACAATATTACTAGAAATAGATATGACATATCCACCCATTTTGCTAAGTCCTTGTACAAAGAATGCCCAAAGTTGGATTGAGATAGCAATTCGACTAGGGATATTTAGAATCCAACCACTTCACATGTTTGTGCTATGCTTATGGATGCCCATATGATACATAGTGAATCAACAAATTGGGCATGGATGTTTTCTAATCCACCCTTATCGGTATTTCCATATTTTTCACTAGATTCAGTCTATCAAGTGCAAAGCTAGATGGTGTTTAGAATGAGTTTGGTACGGATCAAACCACACATGGATTCCCCTCTTTTTATATTGAATTCAAAAAATAGTCCCTTCTAATAAAAAGGCCAAATCAAAGAAATGACAACTATGCTCCTTAGTTTGGACCATGGGTCGAGGGAATGTAATGGTAGAGTTCATAAATGTTATAAAGGTCACTTGATAAAGGTTAGGGTTAAGATAATATTATGATCCTTTGAGCTATTAGGAAAACTATGAGCTTACCTAGTGGTTAAGTCTCATGGATGGGCAGATGGAGGTCTTGGTTTCAATCCCCATGAATGCGTTGGGGAGAGTATTTTCCAAAGACTCTATAGAGCCTTTTAGAAGCATCCACTCAAGTGAACTTGGGTTAACTTGAGTACATCGAGACTTAACTCAAGTGACTAGTACACATGACATGTGTAGACTCCAATCAATTAGGACACTTGTCGAGTGGAGCTTCGATTGTGGTTACACATGTGATGGTGGAGGTTAAACATGCATTTGTGGACTCGAGTTAACTCTAAAGATCACACTGAGTTCAAGAATCTATATAATAGCCAGTTGGGTAAAGAGATACATGTCATTTCTCATATATGTGTGGAGAGAGCTTCTAGCAACTAGATTTTCTTGGCTTTTGAATATTTCATTCTCAACTTCCTTAATCGTAAAGATAGGGAACCAAATTGTATCATTCTATCTAATGTCTTCCACCCAATTCTAAGTGCTAGTTATCGAGCAAAGAGGTTTCATCTTGTTCCATGCTTTCCATAGAAAGGACAACAAGCTCAAACCTTTGGGGATCATTGGAATGGGGAAAAAGAGAAGCATGATGAGATCTAGGTTATCCCATCTAGGGGGCACCTGAAGGCAATATGTTTTGTTTGTTTTTGGAAATAAGCTTCAAAGAGGACTCGCTATTGTTTATCCATGCCACAATCATCTAGTTAGCTGCAAGTTTATTGGCTAATGCCCGAAAGTTAAGAATTCCCAAACCCCCCACTTCCTTAGGGCTAGTGATGTCTCACTTGATACCCCTCTCCATCTTGTTAATTCTCATGATAGACCTTTAACTCTTGTAAGTCTCTAGTTTATATAATTTAAAATTTCTTGGTTAGGAAAATCAAGAAAATGATGATGACCTAGCTTCTTATGCATTCCCACACCTTGCCTCTATGCTCTTAAGATAGTGGCACGGTCTTCACAATTTGTGAGCCTCGCTTCGAAGACTGACGAAAACAGAAAATGTATTCCTCCAACTAGTTTTGGTTCCCGATTCATATGAAAAATATAAAAATCACAAACAACTCAAGCTGTATTTTTTGGTCCGCTTGCAAAGGCATTCATAGGTGTTGACATGAATGGATCTTAACAAACAGCTCTCTCCTTCGGGCCTAGAAATTAGGCTCCAACGATCTTGAGTAGACTGCATCTTTGATTTAATCGAAAGATTTGTAATTCGGGAATCTGCACATTCCATATCCAAACACAATGAAAAAAAACAAAAATGAAGAAAGGATTGCAGGCTTGGAAATTTCACTATGCATCTGTTCGTCTCATCTTGTAATTTTCCCAGCAATCCGGAGTCTCAGAACTACAGTTAGGCTTCATATGAAGTTCTTGCGACATCCTTTAAGATCCTTGCAACACATTATCACTAGTGGATGTGCATGCTTATCAAAAGCTTGTTGGCCCTTTACTTTACTTGGCCAATTAGAGATGAGGTATTGCCTATGTAGTTGAGATTTCTAGTTACTTCACACATGAGTCTCGTTAGAGATATTGTGATGCTGCTAAGAGACTACTTTGATACCTTGTTCTCACATGATTTGATGGTCTTTGGTATAGAGGGGGCATTGATCTCATAGGATATTCACATTTAGATTGGGTTGGTGATTGTGATTCTTGATTACGATGTATTTCTAGATACATATTCTTGCTTAGTTTAGGACCTATCTCTTGGGCAAGTAAGAAGCATTGTATAGTTGCTCTATCATCCAATGAGGCTAACTACCAAGCATCTAACTTTGTAGAATGTGAGGCCATATGGCTTTGATATTTATTATCTGACATTGGTATTTTGTAGGATACTCCAACATGCATACACACCGATAGCCATTCAGCCTTGTCTGTCACAAGAATCCAGTGTTCCACGTTTGGACCAGGCACATAGAGATTCAATATCATTTCATATGTGGGAAGCTCATATAACAGGGGATTACTCTAGGGTAATGTACCTTTTAGGAGAACCAGGTAGACATGTTCACGAATGTTGTACCTCCAATTCCTCTCTAGCACTTGGTGGACCTCTGTAGCATTTGGCTGCTCCAAAATGGAGCTATAGAGGGGGTGTTGATGACATGAGTTCATCTACTTCATTTACATTTGTATCCGTATGAGTGCATCTCCATTTTGTATCTAGCAAATACTCCATTTCATATTATTTAGTTGTATCTCATTGTATTTGGGTACCTTTTTATTTGCTTCTACCATTGTATTCATTCTCCTTCAAGGGGAATTATCCCACATATGATGTACTTTTGAGAGCCTCCTCCAACTCTATGTAAGGAGGGCCTCTCCCCCACTTTGTACTTCATTAGAAGATTTTTCATCTTATTCATGCTCTTGTCAAGCTCATTTCTAATCCATGTGAGTTTACCCATTTCATGGTCTACTCACTTTTAGTCTCTCACACTTTCATTTTGTGAGTACACTCCTTTTCATTTTTCATTCGTGTGCGTACTGTCTACAAAGAAGAAATTAGAATGTGAACAAGGCACAAAATTTAAAAATGCCTATAAAATACAATGGAATCCCATTTGTTAGGGGTAACTCTTGTAGTCTTCCCTAGTCATATAAATGGAAGTGAATTTCTTAGAGTTTGTATTGTCTTGCTCACGAGAGAGGTTTGCATGTGAGTGTGTGTGTGATTACGTATGTACATGTGTGTCTATGTTTCTTGAGTGGTGTGCCATGAGTGAAAAGATTTTCACACCACCAACTATCATCCTCGATTGACATTATGGGTTGTGGATGCTACACTTGATGCCGATTCAAGTTCATGAAAGCTTCTGACAATCTACATCTCAACATATAAGACTTGGGACATCACTATCCAAGTGATTGCAATTGAAAATACTACGAAATTTGCTAGAATAATAGGCTTAGATCAAGACTATCCAAGCCTTGAAAATAAGATCATGACTTAATCACGAAAGGAAAAGATTTACCTCATAAATTTTAGATTTCCAAGTAGGATTGGATTGGGGAAGAGTTTCCATATGAGATATAAAGAAGTAAATGGGTCAAGCGATACTCAAGAAATAAGTCAAGAGTCTAACCCTAGGCTAGTAGGATCTTAAGCTTGAAGATCAAAGAAGCAAGCTTATACGGTTTATTTTAAATCATGAAAAGAAAGTTTCAAATTTTGAGCAAGGTTTTCTATAGCACAAAGATTCAAGTAATTAGGGATTGACACAATGTTCAATTTCTACTTTAAGCTTTTGGACTAAAAGGAAAAGTTAAAGTAGAAGTCACTACATGATGGTGTAGATATGTGAGGTTGGTGGTCCGAAACATCAAGTTTTACATTAACATCAAAGTGGTTATGGTGGTATGGACATCATACATAATGGTGATGAATGCTCAAACTTAAGTTCAAGTCTTTGGGAAAGTTTCTCAAGTTTGGACAAGTTTATGATCCGAAAAACTTCATTTAGGATTTTCTTTGGTATAATTGAAGTTAGGTTGACCAAAAGTGAAGGGAACACTTCTTTCCTACATTCTACCTAGGAATCTTGGTCTGATTGGACATAGGAGTCTTGTAGTAAGGTAAAAGATTAGTAGATATTGGTTAGAAGTGGAACATAGTGGAAACATCTAGTTCAAACGTATTGGTCAACACTATTAAAACTTCATTATTCCAAATCAAGTTCAAGTGAATTTAATGAGAGTCCTCGAATTCTTGAAATAGTTAATAGTTTCCACCAAGTTGTTGTAAGCATTCACCTAGTTGTGGGAATAGTACAAAGATTTCAAGTACCTATCTCAATTATTAACTACTTAAATAAGTCTCCAAGTGGTTAAAACCACTTTCTAGAGATGTACCAATTTTACACATAAGTGCCTCTCTGAACCAATGAGACCTCAAAGAGTATCATTTTGAGTCGATTTTGCTCACTCTTATAAAGTGTTCTTCCCAATTGTCTTTCCAATGCATCAAGATGGACTAAATAGAGACAATAGTACTAGGAATAGGTATGAAATATCCACCCATTTTGCTAGGTGCATGCACAAAAAATGCCCATAGTTGGACTGAGATAGAAATTCGACTAGGAATATTTAGAATCCAACCACTTCACATGTTTGTGCTATGCTTGTGGATGCCCATATGATACATAATGAATCAACAAATTGGGCATGGATGTTTTCTAATCCACTCTTATCGGTATTTCCATATTTTGCACTAGATTTAGTCTATCAAGTGCAAAGCTAGATGGAATTTAGAAGGACTTGGGCAGGGATCAAACCACACATGGATTCCCGTCTTTTTATATTGAGTTCAAAAAATATTCCCTTCTGATAAAAAGGGCAAATCAAAGAAATGACAACCATTCTCCTTAGTTTGGACCATGGGCGTGGGGGAATGCAATGGTATACTTCATAAGCATATTTCAATGATGAAAATTTTATGTAAGGGTGGGGATGTTATGAAGGTAGCTTGATAAAGGTTAGGTTCAAGATAATATTATGATCCTTTGAAGTATTAGGTAAACTATGAGCTTAGCCTAGTGGTTAAGTCTCACGGATGGGAAGGTGGAGGTCTTGGTTTCAATCCTCATGAATGCATTGGAAAGAGTGTTTTTCCAAGGACTCGTTAGAACCTTCTAGAAGCATCCATTCAAGTGAACTTGAGTTAACTCGAGTACATTAAGACTTAACTGGAATGACTAGTACACGTGACATGTGTAGATGTGGTGCCTCTGGTGTCTCGAGGAGTCCCCTCACTTTTGGGGTATGCGAGCACAGAGTACGAGCTTGTTAATCAGTTGAAGTATGTGCCATTATTCTACATGGAGATCGATGTCCTGAATTAACCGCCTAGCCGCGTAGCAGTTCTAAAAGATACTCTCTCTCTCTCTGCATACCCAAAATGGGTCATAGTCAAAGCTCCTCATATGAGTGCCACTTGGCACTCATATGAGTATCATACTCTATATGAATTAGAGGAGGGTCTCACCTCTACTTCCTATTCATATATGATACTCCATGTGACATTTCCTTCCCCTTAATTCCATTTTCGTCCTCAAAAATGGTACTGGAAGGTCTGTGTTGGCAGCAGTCAAAGAACGCAAGGACTCACAAGACAAGGAAGCCAAAGAAGGGAGCCAGAGCGGAGAGAAGGCACAAGCAGACAAAGTAGTCAACGAAGATCTGGCAAGTAGGCCATTCAAATTTTTCCAAATCAACATCTTCATAATAGTGATTCTCATCACTAAAAATCATTGTAAATACCATTTCACCTTTTTGTAACTCCATTTTGTGCAAGATAAGGAGTCATTGAGCTTGAGGAGCATTAGAAGTACCTACCTATCAATTTTCATAATTTCTAAGCTCGTTTGAGCCTCCAAATAGGCCTTAGAACCTAATTTTTAACTAGGCCGAACACTAGGTCTGGACAGGGCCAAAGCTAGTCAAAAACTATAAAAAGAGCTAGAGAGCTCATTTTTGAGGTTCGCTTGTTGTAGAAGTGAACTTGTAAGAGCACTTTTGAAGTAAAGAACTCCATTGTCATTCTCTTTGTCTTGCCGTGTGTGTGTGTGTGTGTGTGTATGTGTGTGCATGTTGGTGTGCTTCTCACTCACACATTTGTGCCTTCACTTGCTCGAGGTCTTCATACCATCCTCACGTCTTCCTGGATTGACATTAAAGGAGGTGCTACTCATCACTGAGCTACACCAAATTTTGGCGCCGTTGCCGGGGATCGAGCTTTGAGGACGAGCGTGTGATGGTAAGACATAGAGTTGAGGCATTGGAGTCATAGGTATTTTCTTCACTTTTTTGTTTTTCTCATCACCATCATCATCATCACCATCTCCCACCTCCCTCCATCATCGTGAAAATTTTAGCTTTTGGTCATATCGCCATACCCATACCATTCCCCTCATTTCACTTGTGAGAGAGTGCGAGAGAGCGTTTGTGTGCTTGTGCTTTTCTGTGTTTTCTGAGATTTCTTGCAGGAATCAGCATCCCCAGCATCTGCACCAGCTCCAGCAGGTAAAAAATTTGACTGTGCACGTCCCAAGGCATTGACCTCTGTCAATCGCAACCGACAGAAAAGTTGACTTTTTTGCAAAACAAAGTGCATAACCATGATGTGTAGGCCTAGGGCATCCTAAATATGTGTTTGAAATTTTAAAATTCTTCTGTATTTCGTCAATCACGATCGACCTGTCAATCGCAATCGACAAATGACGACGGACACCTGCCGACAGGGTCGTCAATCGCAATCGACCCATCAATCGCGATCGACAGAGTCAACGACCAACTAACCACGATCGACAGAACTTACGCGCACCATGTGTCAATCGCGATCGAGCCATCAATCGCGATCGACCCATCAATCGCGACTGACAGCCCCGACGGACCTGTCAATCGCGACTAACCCAGTCAACAACTGTTTGACCACGACCGATAGAACCCTCGCGACGGACCTGTCAATCGCGATCGACCCATCAATCGCGATCGATAGAGTCAACGATCCTTTGACCACGATAGACTGAATTTTCGGGCCACGTGTCAATCGCGATTGACCCATCAATCGCGACTGACAGCCACGACAGACCTGTCAATCGCGACCGACACGTCGATCGCGACTGACATGTCAATCGCGATTGACAGACCACTCGATCGCAATTGACGGGCAAATTTGGCCATTTTTTCTAGGGCAAAGATAGTTGGTCTATTTTAGGGTATTATTTGGGCAACATTAGAAATTTGTGAGAGCATTGTGAGGCCACTACACAAAGTATTTCGAGAAGTCATGTTTGCCTGTTAGCCTGTTTGAACCCTGTTTTAAACCTAGAACTCTGAACAGTCATAACTTTCTCATACGGAATCCGTTTGCTGTGATTTTTGTTTTGTTGAAAAGCTCGTGGGGAGTACAACCAAAACTTCCACTAGTTGCGGTAAAATTAATATCAGGATTATTCGATAGAGTATTTTGAAGTGACCATACCTATGGGGAAGAAAAACTAAGGGATCCTTAGGATTGTTTTCCATAAAGCCAAAGCACACTTTGATCTCTGAATTGCATGAATGAACATGGTCTGTTGTATCAATGGAATTCAATTCTTGAGCTAATTTTGGGACTTTTACAGTCCTTTGAGAGCATCAAAGGGTACTCGAAGCAAGAGTAAGTGCAAGCTTGGGAATACGCTTCCTGGGCACACGAGGGCAACCGAGGAGAGAAAATAAGGTTGGAAATTCTCAACACCCTCTATCAATCCCTAGCTTAGGCTAAGTACGGATAGAGGTTTTGATCAATTAGGGATACGTTAAGCACGACCAAGTCCAAGAACTCTAATCACTCAAGTGCAAGTACCAAGAGATTACATTTGCAAAACAACCTAAGGGAAAAGAATTTCAATCGAGCGAACAAACTCAAAGTACGATAAAACTTAAGTGTTCCTTGCGACGAAGATTGATTGGACAAGAAGTGACACCCTAAGAGAAATTAAAAAGAACAAGTGACTAATACAAAAGGACTTAGCAACGAAAATTGTACTTGGGAAATTTGGGATTATTTAATTACGCTTATGAACCTAGATCAGGAAGACACCTAGGAAGAGATAGACAGAGTCTTAGGTCTTCAGAGGCTAGTGTCAATCATACTGCTAGGTCTTGGGCCCAGCAGTTGAGCCATTATTCGCACTACCCTAGCTTTGAGACTAGTGAGTCAGAGATGTCCCACGGTGTGGAGAGACCTATAGGAAGTTCAAGTGTGCCATATTTACATAGGGTAGAAGGCCCCTACAAGATGCAACTAGAATACCTTAGGACCAACCGATTAGGTGCTAGCATCTATGAGGACGGCCTAGGAAGATCTGTGATCCTGATCAAAAACCCAAATCAACCCATTGGACTAGAATGTCCATCAATCAAGTTTGAAAATGGGGCATACCTGGACAAAGAAGGAACCATATACGTAGTCACCAGCCACCCAGATAGGACAGACGAGTTTGGTAATGTGATCCCAAAAATAGACATAGGTGACCTAGAGCAAGGGAACATGGGTGTAGAACCTAAAACCCCCCGAGGCAAATCAGTGCTTACTAGAATTATCACGCCAGAGTGGATTCCCCAAGACAATATGAGTATAGATCTGCTTCTAAACCGAGAAACTGATGAAGCCTTCTCGAGGTATAAGCCTAATCAACCGAATGAGGTAGGAATGATCACGATCTATGAATTCAAAGATCCTGATAGCCCAGGCAAGGTGACCTATTTAGACAAAACTTCAGAGAGGATCTTCATAGTCACGGAGCATGGTAGGCATGCCTACACTTGGAAAGGAGAATTTATTTTCCCCCAACCAAGATCTAATGTTTCATATGGCCACCCAGAAGCTGGAACATCCCAAGCTCATGGAGCTCAAAAGGACAGAAGTAGAGATAGGCCAGAAGTGAGTTTTGCCAACCCCATGGGAAGAGAAAGAACGAGAATGAAAACGGATAGAATGGAACCTGAGAGAACTCGAGCCCCAAGAAACCAAAGAAACGCTGATGAATTCCCTCTACCAAGACCTACAGAGCACACGAGGACTTTGAGACCTACACAACTAGTTAAATCCATGAAGAACTACTTCGATGGCACTGGAGACCCATATGATCATGTGGCCAAGTTTAGGCAAGTCTTGAGAGTTGAACAAGTGGAGGACCTATTCACGCAGTACAATGCCTTTGGTCTAACCCTTAGGAACACCGCTCTTACATGGTTTCAACCACTAAATAAGAGACACTTTAGGAACATAGACCAACTTCTAGAGGCTTTCATTATTGAATTCTCTAAGAGTGGCATAAGGCATAACACTTCCTCACTGATTCATAGCTTCAAGCAAACCCCTCAAGAGACGGTTAGACTTGCAAGAAGAAGGTTTAGGCAATATCTAGAGAGATGTCCGATTCCTGAGCTACCCACTCCAGCCAAACAAGTGGCTTTATTTTTGGATGGATTGCTAAGTACCAAGTTGAGATCATATGTGTACTTGAAAGACCCGAGGACCATAGAAGAGTGTGTACGCATGTGCATTGACATAGAAGACAATCTAGGAGAGGAGCTAGAGCTTTCCAAAATCTACCAAGATTCAGATAGTTCTACTAGCCTTTTTTCCTTGCAATCCACATCTATTGAGGAACTCGCTGAGAAAGTAGCTCAAAAACTAGGTGCCTCTAGCAAAAAAATCCCAAGATTTGCCCCAGTTAAGTGGTGTTATACTTGTGGAGGTGACCATATGGTGAATGTTTGTCCCATTATGGCTCAACCCCAAGTTAATCCCAATAGCCAATATTGCACCATAGAACGGAGATACACAAATCACACAACACAAGACTGCCCATACAATAAGCAAGCAATTAGGCAAACCTACCCTCAACCCTACCCACCATAGGGAAGATATAAGAACCAGTACCCACCACAACAATATACTAGGCCTCAACAAACCTACCAACCACAATATCAGGCCCAGTCGAGACCTCAACCAATGCTAGCCCAACAACCTCCAGCTCCTACCAATGTGATCCCAGTGAAGTATGCAGCTGTAGAACAGAACCTGAATAGAGCCATAGTGCCAGTAACACCATTGCTTTCAAAAAGTGACCCCAATGACCATAGCTTTGATTCTACACATATTGATAGCCCCCAGGCTTACTACATGCAGTCTCCTGAACATGGTGAATCCTACTATAGTGAAGAACCGAGTGAACCTAGTTAGGATCCAGAGTATGCAAACATCATGTACACAAATCCCAACACTAGACCTCAACCTAGGTAGGTAAGACCCCCATTCCTTAGAGGACCATGCTATAGATGTCAGGGAGATCACCTCATTCGTGATTGCCCAATACCTGCACCTACACAACCCCAGTCGGTCACAATCCAGGGCTTTTGTCAAGTTTGCGGAAAGGAGCATCTCTTACGAGATTGCCCAAAGAATCCCAATAATATGCCAAAAATCACTCCAATTAATGTTATTGGGTTAGTAGTAGATGCTATAGGAAGTGTAACTTCCACTGCACCAGTACAGGTGGTCACTAGAGCTCAGGCTTTGCAGAAGAACCAAGGGTTAGGCCAAGAAAAGAGTGCAGAGGTTAGTGAAACTGAGAGCATAGCCAAGAAATGATCGAGAGCCTGGAAGGATAGCCGAGAGAGAATGAAAAGACAATGGTCTAAAAAGATGAGTGACTTAGAAGAAAGCATAAGAGAAACAAAAGCCAAAATTGTTGAACTCACCTCTCAAACAAACTCTCACATACCACCACCACCTTCATCCCTATCACCATCTAATCCACCATCTTTCAACCCACCTCAGACCATCCCACCACCCCCTAGAGTAGGATCAGTATTAGTTGACCCCACTCCTGAAGACATAGACATGATGCTTAAGGCATATCAGGCCAGAATCCAAGAAGGGCCAAATGTGACGGATCATGACAAGTGCTACCCTAGAGCTGACTTAGAGATAGAAAGAACCAAGCTTTGCACGAAAATGGTCGCATTGGCTCAGACCATGTTTGAAGCCAGTCACCTCTTCAACTACTCTTGCTCAGCGAATGCACAATTGCAGTTAGATGGACTATTAGAGAAGTTAGAGAGCATAATTGCAAGATCTGCCAAGGAAGAAAACTCTCAAGGGAGAGATGAGGCAAGTAAAAGAATAAGCATTTCCCCCAGGAAGCTTATGTGCCTAATTCCACGGAACTAGACACCTCTTCTTCTATGAATCGGTACACACCAGAGTTCTTGTGAGAGATTCAAGAAGAGAAATGGGCTAAAGAAAGTGAAGTCCTCCTCCCCATGAACTTGTGGATGACGCCCATGATCAACTCCCACAAGACATTCCTTCCATTTATGAGGAGCAGGAGAGCACCCAATCTCAGGAAAGATTAGACTTTGAGTCTAACTCTTTACATGAATTGCCCCATTTCACAGACCCATGGGAAGCTAGGTCTACGTGTATGAGAGCACCCACTGTCATGGTAAGAAACGAAGATTCAGTCATACCTAGGAACACGGAGGTAGTAAAGAATACTAAAGTGAGTGCAATCTCACTTTAGAAGAGTTACTCAAGGTTAGGCCGGAACTATGGAAACATGTGGCCAAACAAGTGCCAAAGGTAGCTAAACCGCGTTCCCAGGTAGGTTCTCATAGAACAGTGCCAGACATTCCTCTAGACAAGATAGGAGATATGAGTGAAGGAGAAGAAGGAAACATGTATCTTCCCATCACCCATCAAGGATACACAACCAAGGCAATTTTGGACTCAGGCGCAGGAGTGGCAATTGCTACCACTTCCCTATGGAAGCGTTGGGGCAAGCCAGCACTCAGGCCAACAAGAATGAAATTGCAGATGGCCGATGGTCACATTGAGAGACCCTTAGGATTGCTAGAAGGATTAACTCTCACTACATGCGGTGTTGAGTTTGAGCATACTTTTGCCATATGTGATTTTAGGGAGAACCATGCCTATGAGATGATCTTGGGAAGACCATTTATGTGACAGTTGCAAGTGGTACAGGATTGGGGAACCAATTCCTTGTATTTGCAACACTTAGGTGTCACGACCAAAGTTAATCTCAAGGATTACTCTCATAGAGATGTCCGTCCCATCCAATGGAACCCCATCCATAGAGCCAAAGATGATACTAAGTCAGTGCATTCCATAAGATCAGGATCCTCATGGATGCATGAAGACACTCACTTGTGGATGTGCAAAGTAGCAGTAGAAGAAGAGAAGAGAGAAAAAGCCAGAGAGATAGGTGCGAAGGAAACCATAGATCAATTCAAGACCCAGCCTATGCACCTGTAGTATTTCCTGACGAAGAATTTGAGCCTCACGGCTAGGCAGAAATTTTAGCAACAATGGATGTAGCCATCAATGAAGAACAATGGACACCCCACTGTGACGAGGATGGCTATGACATTTCAGTCTTCTCCATAGAACCAATCATGGGAGATTCGGTTTTAGAAGAGTGCGAACCTAGCCCTGATGCATTTGAGGATGCAAGTGACTCCGATCTAGAGTCAATCATTATGGACCCACCATTTGCATCAGATAAAGAATACTTCTATGAAGTTGAAGCTCACCCTCAGAGACATGAAGAGCTCACAAATGATGTAAGGTTAACCACACAAGTGACCACTAAGATGAAGGAAAGAAAAGAAAGAAGAGAGAAGTCACACATGAGGAGGAAGAATCTTTGTTTGAGGTCCTTGAAAATTTTAAGAAGTATGAAATAGACGATAGGAGAAGCATGGTGAGAATGCCTAAACGTGAGGCTCAATCAGGAGAGGCCTATGATAACAAAGAAACCACCAAGAAAGTAGTTGTAGCCATAGAGGAAGGAGAAGAAAGATGCACGTACATAGGCCATGACCTGACAGAGGAAGAAGAGCATGAGCTAATAGCTTTGTTAAGAGAATACAAATATGTATTCGCTTGGAGCTACAAGGACTTGAAAGGTGTAGACCCTGACATATGCTCACACACTATTCCCATGACCTCAGATGCCAAACCCTCTAAACAAAAGCCATACACATATAACGATAACTATGCTGCTAAGATCAAGGAGGAGATAGATAGATTGGTAGAAGCCGGATTTATCTATGAAATTGAGCACACTGAGTGGGTATCCCCCATCGTAGTTGTGCCCAAGAAGAATGGAAAGCTACGTATGTGCATTAACTTGAAGAAGGTTAATGCAGCCACTATTCGAGATAACTATCCACTTCCTATCACTGAGCATCTACTAAAAAGAGTAGCAGGCAAGGAAGTATACAGTTTCCTTGATGGATTTTCTGGCTACAATCAGGTAGCCATTGCCCTAGAAGATCAGCATAAGACGGCTTTTGCCACAGAGTGGGGCATATTTGCTTTTCGAGTAATGCCATTTGGGCTTACCAATGCTCCTGCAACCTTTCAGAGACTGATGTGCCATGTATTTAAAGAATTCCTGAGGAAGAATTTAGAGGTCTATGTTGATGGTCTTTGTGCTCATTCCAACATTAGACAAACACATATACCTGAACTCAGGCAAATCTTTGACAAATGTAGAGAATATCAAGTCTGCTTGAACCCAGAAAAGTGTGTTTTCATGGTCAGGCAGGGCAAGATTCTAGGACACATAGTGTCAAAGAATGGCATATATACGGACGAGGAAAAAGTTAGAGCTATAGCAGAGCTACCTAGGCCAAAGAATGTCAAGGAAGTACAAGCTTTCATGGGGCATTGTGGTTATTACCGACGGTTTATACACATGTATGCCATCATAGCAAAGCCTCTGTATGGACTTTTGACTAACTTTGAGTGGGCTGATGAATGTGAGAATTCCTTCAATGAGCTTAAACGGCGATTATGTTCAGCACCAATCTTGACTACACCAGATTGGAATAAGCCATTTCATGTTCACGTGGACGCATCCAATTATGCTATTGGATGTGTACTCGCACAACCTACAAGCAAAGGTAATATGGATCTTCCAATTGCCTATGCTAGTAGACAGTTAAATGCAGCTGAACGGAATTATACCACTATTGAGAGAGAAGGATTAGGCATGGTGTATGCGGTTAAAAAGTTTAGACACTATTTGCTTGCAAATAAGTTTAAATCTTTTACTGACCATCAAGCATTGTTATATCTCGTGAACAAACCATGCAATACAGGTAGATTGGTGAGATGGTTTCTCTTGCTAATGGAATACGACTTTGAGGTTGTGGTGAGGAAAGGAAAGACTCACCTGAGAGCAGACCATCTCTCTAGGCTTACGTCTGGAGAAGCCCCACAAGGAGTATCAGATGATCTTCCTGATGCTTACCTGTTTAATTTGGAAGTTGTACCTCAGTGGGCTAAGACACTAGTGCGAGTATTGACGTACGGGCCTAATCACCCAGTCATAAACAATCAAGATAGAGAGGTAGTAAAGGCCCAAAAGTACCACATCATGGCAGGGAGTATGTACAAGCATACAGATCAAGGGATATTAGCCTGTTGTGTGGAAGAGGATGAGTACACAAAATGGTTGCAATTAGCACATGTAGGTGCATTAGAGCAACATTACTCAAGGCAACAAACCATACAGACACTAAGGAGACTAGGAGTGCATTTGCCAACAGTTACTATGGAAGCAGATGTTCATAGGTTGTGCAAGGAATGCCCAATCTGTCGTATTAGACCACCTATGGAGCACGCAACCTTGTACCAAGTGTCTCTAGCACCAGATTGGAGTGAACCATTAGTAGCCTTTCTGAGGACGAAAACATTCCCTCAAGACATGACTTTGGCTAGGAAAAGAAGTTTAGAACAAGAAGCCCTAGACTACTCACTCATTGGAGATAGCTTATACAAGCGTGGTAAGGATGGTTACCTAAGATTGTGTGTCCATGAGAGTGAATATCTCAAGATCCTAGAAACTGTTCACCAAGGTGTAGCAGGAGGACATTTTGGACCAGACCGAGTGATTAAAGCAATCCTATTTGCAGGCTTGTGGTGGCCCGCCCTTCACATGGATGCACATACCTACGTGAAGAGGTGCGATGTTTGTCAGCGAACTCAGTATTCTATACATAAGGATGAGATGCCATTGAAACCTATGATGGGTGGACGTGCATTCTCTAAGTGGGGAATAGACTTTGTAGGTCCTATTAATCCCCCAGCTAAGGGTTCACATGCTGAATATATCATTGTGGCCACAGACTATCTAACCAAGTGGGTAGAGGTAAAGGCTATGACAAAGAATGATGCTCAGACGATCGCTAAGTTCTTATTTGAGAATGTGTTCACTAGATACGGGCTGCCAATAGAGCTAGTAAGTGATAGAGGCACTCACTTCTTGAATGAAGTTATTGAAAATTTTCTCCAAGAATTCTTGGTAGTACATAAGAAGTTTGCCCCTTATCATCCACAAGCTAATGGGCAAGCCGAAAGCACAAATAAGATTCTATGCAATGTATTGACAAAACTTGTGAATAATAAACGCTCTGATTGGGACAAACAGCTACACCATGTTGTTTGGGCATACCGAGTTGCCTTTAAAATAGTACTCCAAGCCACTCCCTTTCAAATGGTGTTTGGTCAAAATGCAGTGCTACCATTAGAATTCTTGATACCCACACTAAAGTAGCACAAGAACATGAGTGGATGGGTCATGAACTCTCGTCGAGGATTTTTGATCTGGAACGACTTGGTGAAACAAGACTAAGAGCGGTAGCAGGAATATACGCAGCTAAGACAAAAAGCATATTTTGATGCACATGTGAAAGATAAGGGTTTAAAGGTAGGAGACCTAGTCCTAGTCTACACTTTGAAACAACATGCACGGAAATTAGAGAAGAGAGGCTATGGACCTATGATCATTAATAGGATCTCCACAAGTGGAGCAGTTCAATTAGCTACACTGGAAGGTGATATTCTTCCTAGTTACATAAGTGGATGCAGAGTCAAATTATATCAAGAACCCCTCACTGAGGAAATGCTCAATCGACTCAACACTGCTAAGAAACGTAAAGAAGGGGAAAAACAAATTCGAGAAGAAGCACAGGCAGAAGCATTGGAACGCATCCGAAGAATGAAATTGAGGAGGCAGGGTAGAGATCAGCCTAGAACAGAGGCCTATGCAGCTCAAGGATATCATATGGCTATGTGTGAAGTTTCACGTATTAGCTCCCATAGAATAATTGATCGACGTCCTTTTGTAACCTTAGAGATAGGACAAGGAAAGAGTGCAAGGACTGTAAGGGCCTTGATTGACTTAGGTGCAGCCACAAGTGCTGTTAAACTTTCTTACTGTCGAGAATTGAACTTAAATGTCAATCCTGTGGAAGCATATCTCATAGGATTGGGAGGTGTGGAAACCCCTTGCATGGGCGAGGTGGAACTTCCCCTCTACATTCAAGATGTTTTAATGACAGTTAAAGTACTAGGGTGTCAAGATGAGGATCTCACTGAGCCTCTTGTCTTGGGTCAAGACTGGATCTATGATCATGCAATCAACCTAAACCTAAGAAGTGGACTTCTTTAGGTCTGGGTAAATCAGAACTGCATTACAATTGAGTTAGAAAATGAGGCACTCAAGGAACTAGGAAAGGCACAAACTCTTGGTCCTTCCAGGAGTACACATGAAGATGACCATGCTATTCTTGTCCAAAACAATATGATGCAGAGGGATGATTATCTCAACAAAGAAGTCAAGGTTACGACAGAACTCCCTTCTTTTCCAAAGGCCATTGGGATGCAACAACCAAACGCAGATCAAATACAAAAGGAGCAGAGTACTACCTATGCTGGAGGCCAAAAGAAAGTACGAAGCAAGATGTCTCAGCCATTGAAACAAGTGTGGGTGCAGAAAGGCGAGCATCCTGTTGCGATCAAGCCACCAACACGGGCTAAACTTCTTATTAGTAATCAACAACACGACACTAATAAGAAGTCTTTCAAAAATTCTTCTGCAAAAGTGAAGTCTATTTGGGTACCCAAGAAGTCGGTGAAGGCGGGCCCACAATCAAGACAAATTTGGGTGCCTAAGGCTTGCTTGCAGGCTCAAATAGTCACCCACAAACCACACCATGTACAACATGGTTCACTCACTCGAACAACTGATACCCACTCTTATTCAACATGCACGAACACATATTTGCCCATGAGCACGAGCAGAATCACTTGTAAATGGGTCCCTAAAAAGCCTCATTTCCAAGCAGAAACTCTTATAAAGCCCTCCAGAGTTTCCACAAAATCAAAACCACAACCCATCCACTGTGTTTGGCAACCCAAAGCTTGTAATAAACCCCCCGACCCCCATTTGTAAATCCATCTCCACTTACTAACTGCATCATTCTCACACTGCATCTTTTCACTTAGCTCATAGGACTCCTTGCTCACTAACAACACACACAATCATGGAGCACGCACTGACCCACTAACCCCTTACTTACCTCATGGTAATGTTGTAACGGGGACAAAAATTGTTCTATCTTGTCCATTACAATGTTAATGCATGCTTCTATATTCTCACAGAACCAGCAAGCACGCAGTAACATGGCAGAAGTAGGAGGCACCAGTTCCCAGGCAGGGTCTAGCGCCCAGATTGTGGACATTGAAACCCTCCTTCTTGAACCACAACTCATCGAGAGGCCTCAAGAACTTAGAGCTGTGCATGTGCTTCCTATTCAGGACCCTCCTCAGGGACACACTTCTCAAGTGGGGAAACACGCACATTGGTTCAGTGATGTCGCAGGACCATTGGGAGACGACACCTACTTTTGGGAGGCAGAAATTGAGTTTAATGGCAAATGGGGATGCTACCATGTCTTCACCAGCGAATTTGAGCAATATCAGAATGCAGAAGTAATGCGATCAGTATGGACCAAAGCGGGCTTGAATAACTATTTCCGGGCACATTTACCTAAGCCAAATTTCCTGGGCTGATCCTACCTTATCAGTACCATCACCCCAAGCAGAGCCAAGGGAGGCGATAGTACTTTCGTGCTACCCTCACTGGCGCTAGGCCATGAGCTCAAAAGGTTCAAACTGACCCTCATCCTAGTATGGGAAGCATTGAACATGCAAGGTATGCATATTCCCACTGAGAAAGAAACAATGATTCCAGGCAGGATGAAGCACAAGGATCTCAACAGATTGAAGGACATGGTAGCAATGACACCAACCATCTTCTCCACCTACGAACGATCATGCAACACTTCGCTTTCCCCGCCCAAGAACGCTTCACTATGCCACCAAAAAAGATCTGGTTCAGCTTGTACTTGGCGGAGACAGAGGATCTCACAGTCAATCTACCACATTAGATCATAGATCAAATCCACCTAGCCCATTAGCGATGGAATAAGAAACAGAAGAACGTGCTTCATGGGTGTTGTGCACTAACAAAAATAGTTTATAGATGCTTAGCTTATGACATGCCCATTCAAAGAGCACTAGTGTGGTCTAGAGCTCAGGAGTTCCAGAGACGACTATCCGCAACGGGTCCTCCATCGAAGAAAATGAGAGGTACAGTGCAATTACCGTGTGCCCAAGCAAGGGGAGCCACCACCACACCAGAAGTGACCCCTCCACAAACGCGACATGTCCGTCCGTTTACAATTCGCTTACCCAAATAGAGTGCAGAAGGACCTAATCTAGTTTTCCCTCCAATCCCTTCTGACCTGGAGTTTCCATAGGGCTACACCCTGAATGATCTCACGGATGAAGAAATTCCTAGGCTGATCAATGAATCTAACCTCGAGACGGAAGCAGAGCAGACCCAAGGACCACAACCCACTACAACAACTTCAGCCCCGACCCAACCGGAAGTAGTCAAAGTAGAAGAGGATGAAGAAGAGACAGAAGAAGAAGAAGCAAACGAGGAACATGATCAAGAATATGACGAACTTTTAGAACTAGCAAGTGCCCCAGCCTACTCGGCACAAATAAAAAGATTGTATGAAACCATGAAGCGAGTCTAGGAACATCACAAACTGTCGCTCAAAACAAGAAAGGTGCTAATGAGCCAAATGTTAGGAGAGGAAGGAGTGGATGAAATGTTTATTGAATCCATGAACTTGCACGCGGATGCGGTGGGCTTGGATGAATCCATTCATTCAGCTATGGCTTATATTCATCGCTTTGAGAAACGGATGCCAACCCGTCCCATGCGATCCGGCAAGCAAATTCACATCGATGTATCAGCACTAAGAGATACCACACAAACAAAAGAACATCAGGTGGCACCACTCTCACCACACTCCTCACCATTCACTACACAATTCACTTCACCACATGGCACTACCACCCCCACTTCCACCATTACCACATATGTCATGGGAATTCCTCTCTCTCCCGGCATCCAATTCGGAGGAGTTACCACGCCCACTTTCACAACACTATTCACGAACATCACATCCACCCCACCCACTATCCCCATCTACATGGTCACACACACGTTTGACACCATGGAAACATCACCAGCCACAGCACCACTCCCTCCCCCCACGCAGCCCCAATCTCCCATACCCCCTCCACCCACATCACCACTTGACTCCACATCATTCACGACTCCCTTTCCCTTCCCCATTCCCCCTACATCCTCTCCTTTCCCTGCATTCTTTAATGTAAATAATGTGTTTTTGATGTTACATCAATGTGTGTATCAACTACAGAGTGAGTATCAGGCTCTCGAAGACCGTCATCGTCAACTAACTACGAATCACCAACAACTACAGAGGCGGCTTACAACTATAGAAGACGAAAACACTGACCTCAATCAACGCTACACCACACTCGAGCAGGCCCATCAAACCCTCCTAGAGACACCCCAACCATCACAGTTGACAGGCGTCAAACAACTCGAAGCTTTACTTGAAGTCTACCAAACAGATAATCTAAGAGTCCGGCGTAATTTGACCCTACTCAGAAAACACATGGCTACAGCCCTTGAGGAGAACAAGCGTCTACAGAAGCAAAACGAAGAAAACCTAGAAGCCGCAATGGAAGGCTCCCCCCATGAGATCGACCCAGAACAGTATAAAGCAGTCCCCTCAGATACAATGAAGATAATCCTGGAAAGCTATGCTGATCTATTAGAAGCACATGATGATATGGAAAAGGAACGAGATGCACTACGCCGCCAGCTCAGGGAACAGGAGGAACAACTCAAGGTCATAGAGACAGCATCGACTTTAGAGGAGGTAAAGGCATTAAAGGATCAGGTGGAAGAATTGCAAAAGAAGCTACTTGAGCATGAAAGACAACCCTATCCAATTATAGAACCAGAGCCAGATGAATTGGTGCCCATTGAGGTGGATGAGTCGTATGAGGAACCATATGTTCCTATGCCGATAACAGGAAGTCAGCAAAACTCAGAAGGAATGGACACCCTGGAAGTCGAAGCACCCGAATGGCTTCAGAAACTCGAAAAGACAGCTAAAACCCACGAAGATCGAGTGGCAATCCAAATCCAATCAATGGCTAAATTGGAGGACACTATCATAAACTCAGAATACTTCCGGAACATGTCACACCACCGCTGGATAGACACTAACGATGATCAATATGTGCCATACTGTGTTCTCCTGGCTAACTACAATGCGGAGATTCAACGACGATGTGGCAAAGCCCCGACTTTCGCCACACAATTTGGTCCTGATAATCTGCCTGAACGTGCTAAACAAGGGTCAACTTTTCCACCCACCTGGAGGATCCGTCTTCTTGAGACCTATCCCGAGATGGTTCGTACCTGGAATAATATGCCGCTATTTATCAAATACAACCCCTGTTATGTTCCAGTCCTCCGAAGACGCACCTAGCCCGAGTTTGCCATTGCTATCAAGAACGTCAAAGGCTGTGCAAAGTGGTTAAATTATGTCTATCTAGCACCTCCACTAGGACCTCCCACCGTTGCTTATATGATTTCTACAATCCGTCACTGGAGCCTTCGACTAGGTAACACCCCTGATGTGATGGCACAGATGTGCATGAAGATCTTTGAATTAATGCTGATCACATTCAGAACATTCAAAAACATCAAAGACCCCCATTTCTCAGGAGTTGGCTTCACTGCAGGCAACCTAGACCTGGTATATGACATGAGCACCACCCCCTCAATAAAGGTAATATATGCCTAGCATGCAAGAATAAAATACCTCCCAGCTTGCTTCAAGCAGACCTTCAGGAGATGTTCGTCACAGGGTTCTGGGAATATCACTCAAAAATATTCGTACCCAGGCCCTCACATCTCCTCCAACTATTCGCTGTGGAGAGGACCATCCACTCAGATCAATTGCGAGTGCCACATCCAGACGTTCCAGGTCCAGTGGATTGGGATGCATTGATAACAGACCTAGCACGGGGGCTGCGACTAGAAGAACACCACCTTGCTTCAGATGTGGTTCAGTACTGTGTCCAACGCTCAGCTAGACAAGGGTCTGTCAGAGACGACAGACGCGAGAGAGGGGGGGGGTGTTGGCAGCAGTCAAAGCACCCAAGGACTCACAAGACAAGGAAGCCAAAGAAGGGAGCGAGAGCAGAGAGAAGGCACAAGCAGACAAAGTAGTCAACGAAGATCTGGCAAGTAGGCCATTCAAATTTTTCCAAATCAACATCTTCATAATAGTGATTCTCATCACTAAAAATCATTGTAAATACCATTTCACCTTTTTGTAACTCCATTCTGTGCAAGCCAAGGAGTCCTTGAGCTTGAGGAGCATTAGAAGTACCTACCTATTAATTTTCATAATTTTCTGAGCTCGTTTGAGCTTCCAAATAGGCCCTAGAACCTAATTTTTAACTAGGCCGGCACTAGGTCTGGACAGGGCCAAAGCTAGTCAAAAACTATAAAAAGAGCTAGAGAGCTCATTTTTGAGGTTAGCTTATTGTAGAATTGAACTTGTAAGAGCACTTTTGAAGTAAAGAACTCCATTGTCATTCTCTTTGTCTTGCCATGTGTGCGCGTGTGTGTGTATGTGTGTGCATGTTGGTGTGCTTCTCACTCACACATTTGTGCCTTCACTTGCTCGAGGTCTTCATACCATCCTCACGTCTTCCCGAATTGACATTAAAGGAGGTGCTACTCATCACTGAGCTACAGTCTAGTAGAGAGAGAGAGAGAAATATTAGAACCACTACTCCCACTATATCCCCATGTATAGAAATACATGGTCCTGTCTCCGTGTTGTCTCCCCATATCCTTCTCCTTAAGAAAACTCTTGGGAAGGTAATCTAAAACTAGGAAACCGTCTCTGAAGGGTGCTAACCCGCTCCCATGTGGCACTATCTTCTGAACTATCTTTCCACTTTACTAGGCACTCTTTATACAAGTGACTTGTCGTCCGTTTCTCTCGAGTGCGTAGTATGCTCTCAGGCTCATGTGGAATAGACTGAACAGAAATAGGCTCTACTACCTCACTATCTGGAATGAGGTTGTCAGATTCACCCAGCCTTTTCTTAAGTCACCTAACATGAAAAATTGGATGGATTTGAATACTCTCTGGAAGTTGGAGCTGGTAAGCCATTTTTCCTATTCTCTTAAGCATTTGGAATGGTCCACAATACCTAGGAGATAATTTTGGACAAGGTCCCATCTTCATGGTTTCAGACCTAGATGGAACTCTAAGATAGACCTGCTCTCCTACCTCAAAGTTGATATCTCTCCTTTGAGGGTCAGCATAGGCTCTAGCTCTATCCTGAGCTCTCCTAATGCTGTCCTTAGTAAGCCTAAGCATATCGTTCATCTCTTCCAAGAAGTCCTTTGCAGCTTGAACTTTTTCATTCTACAAGCCTACAGCATAACGAGCTACCCATACATAAGCATAAATGGACTATGCACAGTGGAAGAGTGCTTGGCACTATTATATGCAAACTCTACTATAGGTAAGTACTCTTCCCAATTAGTTTGCCTTTCATTCACATATGTTGGAAGCATATCCTCTAGGATTTGGTTAACCCTTTCGGTTTCCCCATCCGACTGTGGATGCTCGGCCATACTCATGCTAAGTCTCGTATCCAACCTTTTGAAGACCGCTCTCCAAAAGTGGCTAGTAAACTTCCTATCTCGATCAGAGACTATGTCCAAAGGAAGACCATATAATCGGTATAGGCTCTCCACAAAAAGTCTAGACAACTCTGGTGTCTTCACTGTAGTACTTGTTGGAATAAACCTAGCCATTTTGGTTAACCTATTCACAATTACCCAGACTGAGTCGTGCCCTCTCTGTGTCTTAGGTAATCCGACTATAAAGTCCATGGAGATACTCTCCCACTTCCCATTAGGAATATCCAATGGGTGGAGTAGTCCTCCAATTCTCAACCTCTCAGCTTTGTTGACCTGGTATTTGTTGCACTTAAGCACATATTCTAGGACGTCCTTATGAAGTCCAAGCCAATAAAACTGCCTTTTAACAAGATCATAAGTCTTGTTAACTCCTAGGTGTCCCGCACTAGGTGTGTCATGACACTCATACAAAATATGCCGTCTCATCTCGGTATCTCTAGGGACACACACCTTACCTTTATATAACAGATATCCATCATGGACACTGTAATTCTTCCACTTGAATCCTTCTTGAGTACCTGTCGATCCTCCATCCTTACTGGAAACCTGTGTATCACGATCCCCATTCTCAATGGCTTCACAAATCTCGGAACATGCAAGATCAAGCCTACATTTTCCTCTAATGGACTCAAGTAGCTCATTAGTGATCTGAGTAAAACTCAGTCCATTGAGCATAGGCATACGGCTAAGTGAATCAGCCACTACATTAAATTTTCCCTTCCTATACCTAAGCTCATAATCAAACTCTCGAAGGGTCTCTGCCCATCGGGCCTTATGACCTTTAAGGTCTGTTTGATTAGAGAGCCACTTAATGCTCTCTTGATCAAACACTATCGTAACTTTGGCACCATACAAATAATGACGCCACTTCTTCAAAGCATGGACAATTGCATACAACTCCTTCTCATAGACGGAGTAATTCTTCTGAGCCGGTTCTATTTTCTTGCTCTCAAAAGCTACTGGTCGACCATCCTGTACTAAAAGCGCTCCTATGGCAAAATCACTCGCGTCAGTCTCAACCACAAATGGTTTGTTGGGATCTGCTATATGTAAAAGTGGAGCTGTAGCAATTGCTACTTTCAACTTCTCCATACTTTGCTTTTGTTCGTCTCCCCAATGAAAGGCTTTCCCTTTCCCTTTAAGCTGTTCCATCATCGGGACAACAATCTTGGCATAGTTCTTAATGAATCTTCGATAGAAACCTGATAAAACTAGGAAGATCTGCAGCTCTTCCATGTTCGTTGGATGTGGCCATTCCATAATAGCCTTTACTTTTTCAGGATCCATCTGGATTCCATCTTGGGAGACTATATGCCCAAGGTATCTAACCTCTGTCTTAAAAAATTAACACTTTGAATCCTTAGCAAAGAGTGAATTTTCCCTTAGCACTTGAAATACCTTCCTCAAGTGTTCCAAGTGCTCCTCTTCTGATGCACTATAGATCAGAATATCATCCAAAAAGTCTACCACAAAGTGTCCTAGATAAGGCCGTAAAACACTATTCATGAGCTTCATGAAAGTGGCAAGAGCATTGGTGAGACCAAAAGGCATCACCAAAAACTCATAGTGCCCATATCTAGTTCTAAATGCAGTCTTAGGGACATCTTCGACCCTAATTCTGATCTGATGATATCCTGATCTAAGATCAAGCTTGGTGAAATACCTAGCTTGATGTAATTGATCAAATATATCTTCCAACCTAGGCATTGAAAATCTATTTTTGATAGTTACCTTATTAAGTGCTCTATAGTCTATACATAATCTCATAGAACCATCTTTCTTTTTAACTAGGAGCATTGGCGATGCCCATGGTGAGTTACTAGGTTTGATGAAGCCCTTATCTAAATAATCCTGCAATTGCTTCTCAACCTCCTCATGCTGAGAAACACTAAGCCTATAAGGTGGTCTGCAAATAGGGTTAGTGTTAGTAACAACCTCTATGGCATGGTCAATGTCCCCTCTCTCAGGTGGTAGCCCTCTAGGTAAGTCAGTGGGAAAAACATCTCTATACTCAAACATAAGATGCTTAAAACCTTTAACCACACACTCTTGCAAAAAAGAATAGTAGAAAGTCTTGTTCACATTTACATTCATAGCATGATAATATACATCAGATGAGCTATCTGTACAATGCTCCATATCATGACTATACAATACAAACATGTCCTGTACATGCTAAGAATAACAGAGACTATACAACTCTAGTGATGAAATGAGAGGTGCACTAGGTACATCTCTCTCTCTCCCTGAATACAAACTTTACTTCCACTTTTCAAATTCGAGTGTGTTGTTTTGATAGCTGCATTTAAGTGTGTCTCCCAATCCCCATAGCCACTCTCTTCCTAAGACTAAATCTGTCCTCTCCATATTCATAATTTGGAACTCCATATAATCTGTATAGTTCTGCATCTTGACTTCCAAATTGGATACCATAGTATCCCATATTCTTTTATCTTGCCCTTGCATCATAGATACAATGTATTTATGTGCACTAGGCTGCTGGGGAATCTTTAATTTCTTGACGAAAGCATAGTTTATAAAATTATGAGTAGCAGAGTCATCTATCATGACCCGCACCCTGGTCTCGTATACACTGCCATGGAGTTTAACTAGGTCATGTGGTCCAAACTGCGGTGACCACAATGACTGAGTCAAACAACAGGTGTGCTCTATATCCTCGTGCATCACCTCCACTCCCTTGTAGCTAGAGCTGCCATGAATAGGAAGGGTCTGCACTAGGTGGACCGCCTTTTTGCCCTTTTCGGGGGCCGTACTAGACTCTGGTCCCTTTTTCCTTTCTTCCCCCTTCTTGAGTGGACAGTTCCACTGTGAATGGCTAGGAGATAGGCACCTAAAACACAGGTTCTCCCTTTTGTCCTTGTCAAACTGGTATGTGGATAACCTAGGCCCTTGTGATCTTTGTTTTTTAATAAAAACTTTGTTTTTCCCAAAAGGCAACTTTTTCTTGAATTTAGTTGTACTAAGAGGTTTGATAGGCTGATCCGTCTCCATAGGAGTATATTGAGGACGGTTATGGTCCTCATAGATCTGAGCATATTTGATCGCCTCCTCAAACGTCTTAGGCGCATTTCTTCTGATTTCCCTCTTTATGGCTTTATCCAAGCCCCTAACAAACCCTCTAGTCTTCTGGAAATAATCTAAGCCCTTAAGTTTCAAAATGATCTCTCTATAGTGGGATAGGTAGACTGAAAGAGGCCTACCTCTCTAAGTAATCCTATCCCACTCATCCCAATTCCTCTCCTCCTCATTCTCAGGAAGAAACTCTTTTAGGAAAAGAGTCTCAAACTGAGTCCAGTCAGTAGGGATAGAGTTCGCCTCCTTAAGACTCATCCACCACTTATAAGCATGCAGGCCGAGGGAAAGGCTCGCCTCTAGCACACGATACTCTGGTGGGGTGCCCTTCAATTGATGCAAATCATGCCACTTTTGTAAAAAAGTGTAGATTGCATCCTTCTTCTTATCTCGGTCATCCCCCATAAAGGTAGGTGGCTTCAAGTCTTGCAGGAGGGGAGCTTCCATAGAGCTCTCTCCTTTAATGCTTACTAGGAAGAGAAGTATCTTTCCTAGTGAGCTCTAGAGGAATAGGAGGGATCTCTCTTTCCTTCCTAGCTAGGAAAGAGGTGACACTAGTCTCAAGTGAGATCATTTGAGACTTAAGCTGCTATATAAGAGATGTGATGCTACCAAGATCTTTCTGTAATTTAAGGGTTTGCTCTTTCAAGTCTATGAATTGGTCACGAGTGACAAATTCATCAATAAGTTCTTCATAAGTATATTCTTCCTATGAAGGCTCTTTCTCTTCTAAGTTCTCTTCTATTTCTTGCCCTAATTCTACTTCTTCCATTCTAGAATCAGGATCCTCTAGTTGCTCTTTAGATGGAGAAGTGTTTTCAACTACTTGTTTGCCTTTAGATTCCATGTTTTTACTACCCTTCCCCTGTTTGCTAACTAGAGTGTATGAAAATGAATGGAAGTAAAGTTCAAATATGCAAGAAGAAGAGAAATATATCACAAGAGCACTTCCCTATTACAAAGTAAAGCGGCGGAAGCAAAATCCAAGTGGTCCGTGAAGCTTTAGGTTGCTGATTTTGAATCCTCGCCAGGCCCAAACAAAAATTGGAAATGTCTAGTTGGTCCGGGGAGGTTCTAAACACCATAAACCATCCAAAACAACACCAAAAGCATGTGGGAATAGCCCCAATCGGGCAAACTGAGTAAAATTGAGCAACTTCTGAGATTTATCAATCCTCGACAGTCCAAGAATTGCTGCCCAACACTTGTACTTCAAGAATTTGAGACTATCCCAAGTGGAAAAAGTGGATTTGGAGTCTGAATGACAAAAAACTAGGCCCGAGAGTGGCCACCTAGTTCTTGATGAAGCACTATAGAGAGATTTTGGTGGGGCAAATCTCATCCAAATCCAACAGCAATCGTTTTTGAGTGAAGCTTAGGAGTGTAGCTTCAAAACGTGACCAAGATTCTTAAAATCCGATATGGTATGAGGAAGCTATGGTGTGGAGAAGTCGGGTATGTCACCGATAGGAAGTGAAAGAACTCATCTTCATGGATGAATGACTTTGAGAAGCTCCAACTGAGGGATTGAAGCTATTTTGAATCAACCTAAAACCCATAACCCATCTCCACAGCCCATATTACATGTATGCATAATGTTTTAGCCAAAATATTAATCTATAGCATCCTTTTAGCACTCCAAAGTTCCCCAAAACTTTCGAAAATTTCATTTGCTTCAGCTTGAACTCTCTCTCCGGGCGAAGGAAAAAAGATAGAACTGCCTGTCGAATCGATCCTTTATCCCATAAGTGGTGTGGAGGAGCTCCTTTTCTCTGTATATAAAGAGAAACACATGCTCATTCTCCTCATCCAAGAGGAGGGGATGAGGGACTTGGGCTCTCGGCCGCTACGCTCTGTTGTGTGCTCCGGACGTCCGTCCTATTGACTGCTTGATTGTCCGCGTCGACTATTCTCTGCCCACCCGTCGCCTGGGCTCTGGTACCAATGTGATGCCTCTAGTGTCTCGAGGAGTCCCCTCACTTTTGGGGTATGCCAGCACAAAGTACGAGCTCGTCAATCAGTTGAAGTACGCGTCATTATTTTACACGGAGATCGATGTCCTGAATTAACCGCCCAGCCACGTAGCAGTTCTAAAAGATACTCTCTCTCTCTCTCTGCATACCCAAAATGGGTCATAGTCAAAGCTCCTCATATGAGTGCCACTTGGCACTCATATGAGTATCATACTCTATATGAATTAGAGGAGGGTCTCACCTCTACTTCCTATTCATATATGATACTTCATGTGACAGTAGACTCCAATCAATTGGGACACTTGTCGAGTGGAGCTTTGATTGTGGTTACACTTGCAATGGGAGAGGTTAAACATGCATTTGTGGACTCCAGTTAACTCTAAAGATCACACCGAGTTTAGGAATCTATATAATAGCTAGTTGGGTAAAGAGATACATGTCATTTCTCATATATGTGTGGAGAGAGCTTCTAGCAACTAGAGTTTCTTGGCTTTTGAATATTTCATTCTCAACTTCCTTAATCGTAAAGATAGGGAACCAAATTGTATCATTCTATCTAATGTCGTGCTACTTATCGAGCAAAGAGGTTTCATCTTGTTCCATGCTTTCCATAGAAAGGACACCAAGCTCAAACCTTTGGGGATCATTGGAATGGGGAAAAAGAGAAGCATGATGAGATCTAGGTTATCCCATCTAGGGCAATCTAGGGGGCACTTGAAGGCAATATGTTTTGTTTGTTTTTGGAAATAAGCTTCAAAGAGGACTCGCTATTGTTTATCCATGCAGACAATCATCCATTTAGCTGCAAGTTTATTGGCTAATGCCCAAAAGTTTAGAATTCCCAAACCCCCCACTTCCTTGGGGCTAGTGATGTCTCACTTGATACCACTCTCCATCTTGTTAATTCTCATGATAGACCTTTAATTCTCTTGTAAGCCTCTAGTTTATATAATTTAAAATTGCTTGGTTAGGAAAATCAAGAAAATGATGATGACCTAGCTTCTTATCCCACACCTCGCCTCTATGCTCTTAAGATAGTGGCACGTTCTTCAGAGTTTGTGAGCCTCGCTTCGAAGACTGACGAAAACAGAAAATGTATTCCTCCAACTGATGTGTAACCTTCCAAGTCTTTGACTTCGACCAAACAGTTTTTGGTTTCCGATTCATATGAAAAAATATAAAAATCACAAACAGCTCATGGTGTATTTTTTGGTCCGCTTGCAAAGGCATGCATAGGTGTTGACATGAATGGATCTTAACAAACAGCTCTCCTTCGGGCCTAGAAATTAGGCTCCAACGATCTTGAGCAGACAGCAGCTTTGATTTAATCGAAAGATTGGCAGTTCGAGGATCTGCACATTTCATATCGAAACGCAATGAACAAAAACGAAAACGAAGAAGGGATCGCAGGCTTGGAAATTTCACTATGCATCTCTTCGTCTCATCCTGTAATGTTCCCAGCAATCTGGAGTCTCGGAACTGCAATCAGGCTTCATCTGAAGTTCTTGCGGCATCCTTTAAGGGGTCCGCCACGTACGTGCAATGTTTTTTCTTTCCCTCTCTGTCCCCTGTCGTTGCACACAGAAAAATTTGCACTGTGTGTCTTCTCCTACTTCTGTGGATCATGAAGCTTGCTCCTTCCAGACATGATTACTGGTTTCATGATAATTCTCATCTCAATTAGTGCTTCGTTTTCCTGAAGGCCTACTATTCCGAATTTGATGTGGATAAGTGAAGCTGTGAACGTCATATGTCATTGTTTCAATGAACATAATCTACACTACCATCACGAGGACAAAGTCTTTCCCTCTGCTCTGTTTCGTTCTATGGAGAAGTTTTGCTGCAAATCCCAAATTAACAACATAGAAAAATGGCCAGAGGACTGCAATTTTCGGCCAAAAATGTGTCATAACCACCGGTACCATGAGATCAACTTTTGGAGACCTTGTGAACATTGTTTGGTATGAGTATCTCAAATGCTTTGGTTTTAACAGAACTGTGTCACGATATTTCAGTTCTGTCAAGAATGGGGAGAGGGAATTTAGCAAAACTTTGAAGTCGTTTTGCGAGTGTGGGAGGCTCGAAGAGGCCATTGCACTTCTTCACGAACAAGCACCCATCATTTCTTATGATGCTTATCAATGCCTTTTACAGGGTTGCACCAACTGTAAAGACTTGAATATAGCACGTAAAGTACGATCTGTTATCACACATGCAGGCCATGAATCAAATACACTGTTAGGAAGTCATCTGATTCGCCTATTTGATGCATGTGGTAGTCTTGTTGAAGCAAAAGAAGCATTTTCTGATATTTCAAATCCAAATGTTTTTGCATGGAGTGCAGTCATCTCAGCTTGTGCTAGGCACAACCAAAGTAAACAGGGTATGGATTTTTACATTAAGATGCAAGAGTCTTGTGTAAAAACAGATGCACACACATATGTGGCAGGGCTGAAGGCCTGTGCAAAGCAGCGGGCTTTGATACTGGGAATGCTTGTCCACTCACAGATCTTGGAAGCAGTTTGTGACACAGGGCTTCACTTGGGGAATGCACTAATTGACATGTACTCCAAATGTGGAAGCCTCCAGGATGCTTGCAAGGTATTTCACAAGCAGGTCCAACGAGATGTTGTCACATGGAATGTCATGCTTTCAGGATTTGCTCTTGAGTTGCAGGCTCATGAAACCTTTGAGATGTTCATATACATGTGCCAAGAGTGTAAAGCTGATTCGATAAGCTATGTTCATGTTTTGAAACTATGCTCTAACATGCAAGCTTTGAAGGAGGGACATATGATCTTGTCAATAATCCTTGAGAACACTTTAGAACAACAGGAGTACATCAATAGTGCTTGTATTGCTATGTATTCCAAATGTGGTTGCCTTGATGATGCTTATTGTATATTTGAGAGGATCCAAACCCGGGATATTGTTACATGGAACTCTTTGATTGCGGGGTTCTGTCAGTATGATGTGATTGAGCATGGCCATAGGACCCTTCAAATATTTGAGAAGATGAGGTATCAAAGCTGTCTATTACCAGATAGCACCACAAATGCATGTGTCTTGAAAGCATGTTCCAGTATCAACTCTTTGATTCAGGCCAAAATTATGGCTGTCTATGTTGTTGAGAGGGGATTCACAAGTAATAAGCTGGTTATGAATGCCTTGATCAACACGTATACAAGATGTGGTCATCCTCATGATGCTTATGAGACATTTGTTAGCATGCCTGAAAGAGATGTAATAACTTGGAATACCATGATTTCCGGGCTTGCACAGCATGGGCTTTTAGATAGAGCTTCTCAGCTCTTGCAAGAATGCCAGCAGGAAGTTGGGATGCTCGATATTGGATCATGGAACTCATTGATTGCTGGATATGCTCAACATGGCTATGGCTGGAAAGCACTTGCAATTTCTAACCAAATGCAGCTGGAGGGCTTTCTTTCAGATAAATACACATTCATAAGCACTTTTAGTGCATGTGCGAATGTTGGAGCCCTTTTTCTTTGCAGAATTTTTCACACATGCATGCTTGAGTGTAACTTGTCTTCGGATAGCTATGTCACCAACTCTCTAATTGACATGTATGGGAAATGTGGAAGTCTTGAAATGGCTCACAAGGTGTTCCAGAATTCATCCAAACAACATGTAGTGACATGGAATGCTCTTATAGCAGGGTATGCTCATAATGGATACCATGAAATGGCTTATGAACTAATGCAGCAAATGAAAAGACAAGGGTACAAGCCTGATGTTATAACATGGAATGCAATGATAGCAGGACATATTCTCCATGAGAACTTCAAGGAGGCTCTTCTGTTGTATGGTGAAATGCTTTCTGGAGGCATGGAACCAGATGATGCCACATTTGTAAGCATGATAAAAACGTGCTCTTTGACTGGTGCTCTAAACACTGGCCAGCTAGTATGTGCTCAAGTGACTACTGACAGTTATGATTTGAACACTGCTGTGTGCAATGCATGCATTGAAATGTTTGCATTGTGTGGTAGCTTAAGGGATTGTCTTCTATTTTTTAATCAGCTGAAAAGACGAGATCGAATTTCTTGGAACACAATCATTGCAGCCTTAGCACTTCACAATGATCCGGGTCTTTCTTTCAGTTATTTCGAGAACATGCAAAAAGGAGGTGTGAAGCCAGACACTGCAACATTTACCATTCTACTTTCTGCTTGTGGTCACAATGGTCTTCTCAATGGCACAACATTCTCATTCGAGAGTATGAAGGGAATATCTAACGTCTCACCCACGAAAGAAAATGTTAATTGTGCAGTGGATGTTTATGGACGTGCAGGCTACCTAGTTGAAGCAGAGAACATACTCAAATCATTGTTGCCATATGCGGATGTGGTCGGATGGACTGCACTACTTAGTAACTGTAAAACATATGGAAACATGGAAATTGGGAACCGCTGTTTCCATCATATGCTAGGCGCTGACAATAATCTCCATATGGTTTTCAATGTTCATGACAGATATGTCTGCATGCTCTGAATTTTTGAATTGTACAGTCTGTGGAAACCTCCATTCTACTGGATTTAACGACAAGATCAGGAATCTATGCTTCCGCTGAGTGGAAATTACAATGGAATAAACTCCATGAACCATGAAATGGAAACAAACTGCTATTTTTGAATGCGTTTATTCAAGATCAATTCATTTTGGTTGGGTTTGGCCCATGGGATCTTTTAATATATGTCCATTACTTTGTAGATATGATGTCTGAGATGTATGCAAGGATTGCAGGATTTTTGGGCATGAGCTTTTACTTTTTTGCACACAAAAAGAGGTAAAAGTTATTCGGTTCTCTTCTAACCGATTCTATTTTTCAGCGTTCTGAAAATGCCATAGCCTCACAAAACCTCAGTGTCGCAAATGGCTCGATAGATTCAAGATGTGTAGAAAGTTGCAAGAGAAGCTGATAAGCATAAAGTAAAAAAGATCATAGTCATCAACAGCATTCTTTTATGAGTCAAGTTATTGTTGCAAATGACAATGCTATCAGCAGATATATGAGTGGCAAGATGAAGGTGGCCCATTTGGTTGTCTGTTATTGTCTTATCCTTGGAATGAATCTGTAGGACCAGCTAAAATTAATTTATTCAAACACAGACCACATGGACAGTGAGAGTCAGAGATCAATAAGCCCAGAAAAATGTTTCAACTCAGATTCTTTGCCTAGTCAATAGTCCACATGGGTGGTGAATATGGCGGTTGATTCAAATCTCTGTTCAAGGGCTTGGTGGATATTACTTCCTTTGTTTGTGGCATAAAATTGATGCCATGAATACCGAGCCTTTCTCATGTTCTGTGGGAGGTCATACAGATAAGTGGCATTTTATAAAAAGAACTGTGAAAGAAGATAGTGGTATTCTTTATTTGCTCTATTCTTTCAGTAAAAACCCATTTCATCAGAAATTGGTTCATCCCAAATGAGCAATAACAATTCAATTTTTTATACTCTTTCGCTCTACAAGATCTTACAAGTGCCATCTGGTAATAACTGCTGAAGGAATGCGTAATAGGGAATTTGTAAGAGCATTTGTGCATTCAGGCAATTCCGAGAATTTGTATCAGTAAGTATGACAACCTGATAATTTTGCTCTATTTTTTCAATGAAAACCCAGTTCATCAGAAATTGGTTCATCCCAAATGAGCAATAACAATTCAAAATTTTTTATAAACTCTTTCGCTCTACAAGATCTCAACAATTGACTATGGCCATCTGATAATAATACAAGTGACATCCAATAATAACTACTGAAGGAATGCGTAATTTGGAATTTGTAAGAGCATTTGTGCATTTAGGCAACTCCGAGAATTTGTATCAGCAAGTATGACAATCTGATAATAATATTGAAGAAATGTGCTATGAAAAATTGTAAGAGTAGCTTGTTTCCAGGCACTCCCAATAATTTATACCAATAGATGGCAAATAGAAACCTATTCGGGTCTTCCGCCTTGGTGATAATAATGTATTTCTTTTTGAATGCCTCATCCTCGTGATTCCGGTCTAATGGAATTTAACGCGTTTTTGAAGAAAAACTTATTTATGTTCAATGGACTGCATTTCAATAACAGATTCTTCACAAGGAGCTTGCTATACAATCGAGGCTCAATCGAAGGTAAAATGTTCAGTACAGCAGATAAACGTAACCTTATGGGCTGTGACACCTACCCACAGACAAAAGAAATAGAACTTGAAATGGCAGATTACAGACTAATGTGAGGGTTGCCAAGTTAAATATTGGTATCACTTGGGACACTCGTGACAAGGAAGTGAAGGAGCTCCGTCACTTCTTGGAAGTTCAGATAGTCTTGGAAAAGTTCAGATAGTCTTGGAAAAGACTTGAGGCTATAAAAGCGATTTCTTTGCAACAAAGCTTGTTAGTGGAGGTGATTGGTTGTTCACTGCAACTTCGGAACGTAATAAAAAGAGAAGCCTTATAAAATACTTGGTTGTAAAGGAATGTTGTTAACGTTGGAAAGTTTCCATATAGGGTTCCGAACAATCAAATCTAGGTGATTGTAAACATGTTTGTAGTTGTGGATGTTTTTCGTGCAAATAAGCATTTTCATATTGTAACATGTGTGCTTGCAAAACAATAAGTTGGCCTTTTGGTTACATGCAAAAGGTACTTTTCATAGTTAACTAGATGCCTTTAATCCATTAGGTATACACACCTCATATGTTTTGCGATAAGTCAGTACTTATAGACAACTACAAATGCTCTTGTAATGAAGCTTGCCTGTCGAATAGCGCACTCCAAGGCTCTTAGCTGGATTTCATTCAAATTAGGATAGCTAACGTATTTTACTTTTGTTTTCATGACGACAAGCATTATTGAACTACTCCAAGAATCATAAAGAATTCCCAATAAAAGGTACGAAAAATTGAATTTATTGAAAGAAAATTATTTGATTTGATACGCTTTCTAGTAGTTTCATGTGGTTCCCAGATCCTAGATGGATCAAACTATTGTTTGACTCATTGAGATCCATAAGCCATGAGGTGCATTTCCTTCAAAGGTGATCTTGACAATAAGCATTAGAAATAAAGTACCAAATAAAGATACAAGAAAGAAATATCAACTATCTCAAAATATTTAATAGGAATGTTTTTAGTTGACACAATAAAATATAATATTTTTTCAATGTTCTCTCCAAAACAAAAACATAGACATGCATGTGTATCCCAAGATGAATAACTAATATCCATCAAATACATCAAGATTGCATAAAAACATCTTATGGAACTGCATAAAAATGTATTTTCTCTGATGTCTCTTTGATATCTAAAATTATGTAAATTTATAGTTTGGATCATCCCAAAATGAGCTAGAGAGTTTTCTAAAGGGCATCACATATTGCATTCTCATATCATTTATTTGATGAAATTCAAGTTAAGGATGGTGTATTTGAGCACTCACAAAGATCCTCTAGTGTCTCATTTCGGAATGAAACTAAATGATATGTTCAAACCAATAGAATTATCTACATGTTCATATTTTTCTGTCATCATACATACATATATGGGGCAATGAGATTGATCACCTCTCAAGATTACCTGAGCATAAAGGTTTCAAATTGCCACATCCCACAAGCATAGAACTTAAGAGTTGATTATCATATCTACAAGGAGTTGAAACATACGATCCTCGAGATTGATTGAGCTGTTGAAGTGCTCACCTCTTTATGCCATAACCCATAGTAGCACGCGCTAAAAAGTTATCCTAGCTAGCAGCCACATGTCCTATGAGCATAATCAAGTGGTGGCTTGACCTAACACATTGAATTATCAAACTGAGAGCAGGCCTAACTAGGAGCATAGAAGCATGTACCTTGATGATGGTTGACACATGGAATGGACAAAAGAGCACCTTCGGCAAGTAAACATACACTCATACCACCTCCTTGTGACATGGGATATCCTTGAGGAAGAGGTGTGAACTACCTCTAAGTCATCTAGAGAAGGATACTCACATGAGTGCCAAGTGGCAGTTATGCGAGAGACTGTGTAATTACCCTTTATGGTAATTACAATGAGAGAGAGGGAACATATAGAAGCTCACATGGTTGGGCAGATAATAATAGTTATCGATCTTCCTGTCATCTTCCTGAGAAGTAGCCGACGAGTCTCATCATCGTTCTGGAGGTCTGTGGCATGAACTCCAAAATGGAGAGCTTTCATCGAGGATCTATGTATCAACTGGTATCGGATCCGACATCCATATGAGCACGTGGTAGTATGCGATGGAAGGGGATTCACACCTAGCGGGTAGCACCACATGCACAGAGTCGACGGGCGGCATCCCACGAGGAAGCTTTGCTTCCATTTCCTCTCTGGCCTACCTCTTTGGTGAGGACGATATGATATGAGTGCCCCTTTTATGGGCCAAACTCTTCGCGGATGCACTCTATGTGGGACAATTATAAACGTTTTGAGAGCTTGACAAAATTGAAGATCCAGCAAGAAGCCATTGGACATATTGTAAGGGGTATGAAGATTGTAGTTTTTTTGGTTGATTGGAGAATAATTTCAAGGGGTTCTGACAACCTTTTGGGGATGGAAAAGACATACACATGTATATTGGGATGTGGATTTGGGATAAACGTCATTAGAGAAAGTGAAACATCTTCCAAGCATGCATTTCCAAGGTGCCAAAGTACCCTCCTCATGAAGAATTGCTCTTCCACTTCATACCCTTGACATAACCACCTTCTCTGACTCATAGCTTTATGACACAACATCCGATTTGAGAGATCTTTGTCATTTACAAAGCTGCGCACCTAAGCTTTGTTTAAGCAACAAAGGATGATTGATTTCGATAAGTTTTGCCCAATCAAAATCCCTATGCAGTGCTTCAGCAACAACTAGGCGGCTACTCCTGGGCCTAGTTTTTCATCATTTGGCATCCGAATCAGCTTTAATTTTCACGTGGAGTAGCTTCATAGTTTTGAAGTACACGTGCTTCAATTGCTACTTTGGACTTGTGAGGACTGGTAAAAACCAACCTGTTTGACTCAATTTGCTCATTTGGGGCTATTATTATATGCTTTTTGCATAATTTTTGCTGGTATTTGGTGATTAGAACCTCCTCCATCCAATCAGACATTTCGAATTTTTATTTGGGACTGATGAGAATTACAGATCAGCGTCTTCATGCTTCAAAGATTGCCTGATTTTGCTTCGGGAGCTTTATTTTGTATCAAGGAAGTGCTCTTGTACTATATTTTCTCTCCTTTTTGCATATTAAAATTTACTTCCATTCCTTCTACATACTCTAGTTAGCAAACGGGGGGGAGTGAAATATGGATTTCAAGGGCAAACAAATCTTAGACCACACGTCTCCACCTAAAGAACAACAACTAGAGGACATTGATCATAGGATGGAAGAGGTAGAGCTTGAGTATGAAGTTGAGCAAAAGGTAGAGGAAAAGAGCTATATGGAAGAAGAGTATTCTTATGTGGAACTCTATGATGAGTTTGTTGCTCACAAACAATTTGCAAAGTTAAAAGAACAAACCCTCAAGTTAGAGAGAGACATTGATAGCATGACATCTCTCATTGAACAACTTAAGTTCCAGATGATCTCACTTGAGACACATGTCACCTCTTTCATAGCTAGGAAGGAAAGAGAAATGCCTACTCTTCCTATAGACACAGCTAAGAAAGATGCTTCTTTTCCTAGTAAGCATAAATGAGAGAGTTCTAGGGAAGCTCCCCTCCTGAAAGACTTGAAGCCACCCACGTTTACGGGGGATGAATGTGAGAGAAACAAGGATGCAATCTACATTTTTTTGCAAAAGTGGAATGATTTGCATCAGCTCAAACGCACCCCACCTGATTACAATTCTATCCCTATAGACTCGGCTCAATTTGAAACTCTTTTCTTGAAAGAGTTTCTTTTTGAGAATGAGGAAGAGGGGAACTGGGATGAGTGGGATAGGATCACTCATAGAGATAGGCCTTTGATGGTCTACATATCCCACTATAGGGAGATCATTTTGAAACTTAAGGGATTAGGTGACTTTGAGATTACAAGGGGGTTTGTTAGGGGCTTAGATAAAGCCATCAAAAGAGAGGGAAGAAGAAATGCACCTAAGATGTTTGAAGAGGCGATCAAGTATGCCCAGATACATGAGGACCATAACTGTCCTCAATATACTCCTATGGAGACAAATAACCCCTCAAACCTCTTAGTAGGACTAAGCTCAAGAAGAAAGTGCCAATAGGGAAAAACAAAATCTTTATCAAGAAACAAAGATCCCAAGGGCCTACCGAGCATTTTGAGAGGGGCAAGAGAGAGAATTTGTCCACTCAATAAGGAACTTTCCACTCAAGAAGGGGGAAGAAAAGAAGAGAGGACCAGAGAGTAGCACGACCCTTGATAAGGGCAAAAAGGTGGTCCACCTCGTGCAGACATTTCCTATTCATGGAAGCTCTACCTGCAAGGGAGTAGAGGTGATGCACGAGGATATTGAGCATACATGTTATTTGACTCAGTCATTGTGGTCACCTTATTTTGGACCACATGACTTGGTTAAACTTCATGGTAGTGTATACAGGACCAGGGTGCGGTTCATGATAGATGACTTGCCACTCACAACTTCATAAACTATGCTCAGATCAAAAGCTAAAGATTCCCCAACAACCAACTGCACATAAATATATAGTATCTATGATGCAAGGGGAGAGGATATGGGATACTATGGTATCCAATTTGGAAGTCAAGTTACAGGACTATACTGACCATATGGACTTCCAAATCATGAATATGGAGAGGAAAAACATTGCATTAGGAAGAGAGTGGCTATGGGGGTTGGGAGACACACTTAAAGGCAGCTACCAAAACAACACCCTTGAGTTTGAAAGAAATGGAAGTAAATTTTGTATACAGGGAGAGAGAGATGTACCTAGTGGACCTTTCATCTCATCTTTAGAGTTGTATAGTCTTTGTCATTTTCAACATGTACAGGAGATCTTTTTGTTGTATAGTCAAGACTTTGAGCATTGTATAGACATTCATCTGATCTATATTTTCATGCTACAAATGTAAATACAGACATTATTTTTTACTATTGTTTCTTGCAAGAGTGTGTTGTTAAAGGTTTCAAAGATCTTATGCTTGAATTTAGAGATGTTTTCCCCAGTGACTTACCTAGAGGGCTACCACCTAAGAGAGGGGACATTGACCATGCTATTGAGGTAGTTACTAACACTAACCCTATTTTTAAGCCACCTTATAGGCTTAGTGTTTCTCAACATGAGGAGGTTGAGAGGCAACTATAGGATTATTTAGACAAGGGATTCATTAGACCTAGTAACTCACATTGGGCATCACCAATGCTCCTAGCTAAGAAGAAAGATGGCTCTATGAGATTATACATAGACTATAGAGCATTAAATAAGGTAACTATCAAAAATAGGTTTCCAATGCCTAGATTGGAAGACTTATTTGATCAGTTACATGAAGCTAGGTATTTTTCCAAGCTTGACCTTAGATCAGGGTATCATCAAATTAGGATTAGGGTAGAGGATGTCCCTAACACTGCATTACGGACTAGATATGGGCACTATGAGTTTTTGGTGATGCCTTTTGGTCTCACCAATGCTCCCGCCACTTTCATGAAGCTCATGAATAGTGTATTACGGCATTATCTAAGGTAGTTTGTAGTAGATTTTCTAGATGATATAGTGATCTATAGTGGATTAGAACATGAGCACTTGGAACACTTACAAAAATTATTCCAAGTGCTAAGGGAAAATTCACTCTTTTCTAAGGATTCAAAGTGTGAATTTTTCAAAATAGAGGCTAGATACCTCGGGCATATAGTCTCCCAAAATAGAATCCAAATGGATCCTGAAAAAGTAAGGGCTATTATGGAATGGCCACATCCTAGGAACCTGGAAGAGCTGTAGATCTTTCTAGGTTTATCAGGCTTCTATCAAAGAATTTCATTAAGAATTATGCCAATATTACTGTTCCGATGACAAAAAAACTTATAGGGGAAGGGAAAGCCTTTCATTGGGGAGACTAATAGAAGCAAAGTATGGAGAAATTGAAAGTAACAATTGCTACATTTTGACTTCTACATATAGCAGATACCAATAAACCCTTTGTGGTTGAGACTGATGCGAGTGATTTCACTATAGAAGTGGTTTTAGTTCAGGATGGTCGATCCGTAGCTTTTGAGAGTAAGAAACTAGAACCAACTCAAAAGAATTACTCCGTCTATGAGAAGGAGTTGTATGCAATTATCCATGCTTTGAAAAAGTGGTGTCATTATTTATATGGTGCCAAAGTCACGATACTATTTGATCAAGAGAGCATAAAGTGGCTCTCTAATAAAAAAAGACCTTAAAGTTCATAAGGCCCAATGGGCAGAGACCCTTCAGGAGTTTGATTATGAGCTTAGGTATCGGAAGGGAAAGTTTAATGTAGTGGCTAATTCACTTAGCCACATGCCTATGCTCAATGGACTGAGTTTTACTCAGATCACTAGTGAGCTACTTGAGTCCATCAGAGGGAAATGTAGGCTTGATCCTACATATTCCGAGATTTGAGAAGCCATAGAGAATGGGGATCATGTTACTCGGGTTTCCAGTGAGGATGGAGTATCGATGGGTACTCAAGAAGGATTTAAGTGGAAGAATTATAGTATCCATGATGGATATCTGTATATAAAGGCAAGGTGTGTGTCCTAGAGATCTTGAGATGAGATCACACATTTTGTATGAGTGTTATGACACACCTAGTGCGGGACACCCAAGAGTTCACAAGACTTATGATCTTGTTAAGAGGCAGTTTTACTAGCTTGGGCTTCATAAAGACATCCTAGAGCATCATAAGTGCACTAAATGCCAGGTCAATAAAGGTGAAAGGTTGAGGATTGGAGGAATACTCCACCCATTGGATATTCCTAACAGGAAGTGGGAGAGTATCTTCATGGATTTCATAGTAGGATTACCTAAGACATAGAGAGGACACAACTCTGTCTAGGTAATTGTGGATAGGTTAACCAAAATGGCTAGGTTTATTCCAACACGTACTATAATAAAGACACTTGAGTTGGATAGGCTATTTGTAGAGAACCTATACAGGTCATATGCTCTTCCTTTAGACATAGTTTCTTATGGGGATTATAACATCGGATGGGCAAACAGAGAGGGTTAACCAAATCCTAGAGGATATGCTTCGAGCATATGTGAATGAAAGGCAAACTAACTGGGAAGAGCACTTACCTATACTAGAGTTTGCATATAATAGTGCCAAGCACACTTCCACTGGGCATAGTTCATTTATGCTTATGTATGGGTTTCAACCAAGCGCTCCTTATGCAATAGGATTGCATAATGAGAAAGTTCAAGTTGCAAAGGACTTCTTGGAAGAGATGAACGATATGCTTAGACTTGCTAAGGATAGTATCAGGAGAGCTCAGGATAGAGCTAGAGCCTATGCTGACCCCCAAAGGAGAGATATCAATTTTGAGGTAGGAGAGCAAGTCTATCTTAGAGTTCTATCTAAACCTGAAACCATGAAGATGGGATCTTGTCCAAAATTATCTCCTAGGTATTGTGGACCTGTCCAAATACTTAAAAGAATAGGAAAGATGGCTTACAAGCTCCGACTTCTAGAGGATAGCTTGATCCATCCAGTATTCCATGTTAGCCGACTTAAGAAAAGGCTAGGTGAATATGACAACCTCATTCCAGATAGTTAGGTAGTAGAGCCTATTTTTGTTCAATGTATTCCACATGATCCTGAGAGCATACTATGCACGCAAGAGAAACGAATGAGAAGTCACTTATATAAAGAGTTTCTAGTAAAGTGGAAGGATAGTTCAGAAGATAGTGCCACATGGGAGAGGGTTAGCACCCTTCAGAGATGGTTTCCCAACTTTAGACTACCTTCCCAAGAGTCTTCTTAAGGGGAAGGATATGGGGAAACAACACAGAGATATGACCATGTATTTTTGGTACATGGAGATATAGTGGGAGTGTTGCTCCTATGAATTCTCTCTTTTTCATAGACCTTCCAATACCATTTTTGAGGACAAAAATGGAGTTAAGGGGAAGGAAATGTGACATGGGATATCCTTGAGAAAGAGGTGAGAACTACCTTTAAGTCATTTAGAGAAGGATACTCACATGAGTACCAAGTGGCACTCATGTGAGAGACTATGTGTAATTACCCTTTGTGGTAATTAGAATGAGAGAGAGGGAACATATAGAAGCTTACACGGCTGGGCAGATAATAACAGTTATCGATCTCTGTGTCATCTTCCTAAGAAGTAGCCAATGCGTCTCATCATCGTTCTGGAGGTCTTTGGTGTGAACTCCAAAATTGAGAGCTTTCATTGAGGATCACTCCTACTCACTCAACGATGCATTTTAACACACACACACACACACACACACACACACACACACACACATACACACACACACACACACATACACACACACACACTAGGCAATACTAAAGAAAACCATATCTCCTAGCTCATATATTAAGAGATACTCAATGAAAATTTATTTTTGAATCTCTCAATGAGACTCCTCTATTGAAAGTAGAGTGGAAGCATTTTGACTCTCCTATGCAAAGTTATGAGAAAAAAAATAGATTTTGGGAAGTACCTACCTACACTCTGATGCTCATAAAACCTAGAATATGCAAGAGAACGATGGAAAAAGAGGGTATGTGACTAGAAAACTTTCATTCCATGTTATAGACATGCAATAAAAAATCATGCAGAAAGAGAAAAGAAGTCAACAAAGAGGAGTTATAGGATATCACTTCTTCAAGTTAGTTTTCTATTCAAAATGAAAAGAACCTTTACAAATGAGAAGAGATTGACTTATATACATGTGCCCTAAATTTGTTCCTTTCACAAAAATGGATATGAAACTTCTAAAATATTACAAAACCACTATACACATGTGGGATTATGTAACTAGAGGACTCCTCTAGTAGATTTAGAAGGCTTGTTATGCATCCAAATGGACTTTGTTCATAAGTAATGACCATATTATTTGAAAAATTTTGATCCGCCTATTAAGATTCCTCTCTACTTTGTAGCTTCTTTTTGCTTTTCTTTTGCTTCACTTCAATGCTTTGTAAAACACTCCCCTCCTCCTAGTGTTTTTTGTCCTTGGAAAACCTTTTCAATATTTGCCATGGGTGTGAGTTGATGGTATGATTGCAAGGGAACTTCTTCAAGAGCCATAGACAGGTGACTTTATGCATGGCCTTGTAATATGGCTCTAATGCATACTATGGAATGCATTGAAAGATTTATGGTCCAACAATATGGGTCTCAAAAAAATTTCTCAAGAGCACATCAATGGTGAAGTTTCCTACTTGAAGAAAATTGAAACATCATGCCTGATAGAACTCATGTTTGACCTTTGCATATTTGGATGCCAAAAGTTCTTTGTAATGTCCATTCTTGGGAACTTTAGCTACCATTTTGCCATTCTTTGCAGGAGTTCTTCTATATGTGTTGGTAATTTGGTTGCACTTAATTTTTTATGAGTTGAGGCCTGTTGTCAAGTCCCATATGTTGGAGTTTGAGGTATGTGGAAGCACGCTAACAACACAAGGAAGAAGAAGAAGCTTGGAGCACAACACACAATACTAAATTTATTACCAAGTGTATGTACAACAATAGTTGACCTATTAATGTTATAGGCATATATACAAGCCATGGGTTAAAAACCTCCTAAAGAGGAAAAAAGGTGCCCCGATGGTCCTAGTGTGCTCACACACATCACTACCAAAATATATCAACAAATCCCCCTAGGAGTGATGCGGTGAACAAGGATCTAGCACTCATGTATAAGGAAGTGCCAAGCTATGTGGAAAGAGATCAATCCACAAAAGGAAGTAGGCCCAAAGCTTTGTAGAAAGGTTCAAACTTCTCCCGAGGTAGAGGCTTTTTGAAAAGGTCTGCAATGTTATCTTGTATTCCCTATAGGGGCAAGCTCAAGCGAACTGAAGAAATTGTGCTGCAAGGTAATATGTTTGGTTTCCCCACTATCAAAGTACCAAACATCTAAGTCTACTGCAGACATAAATTATTCATGAGAAGATGGGTCATAGCTTCAAATAGTAGTAAATGACCATTCTTCATTCTGCACAAGATTAAAAGACTCTCTTTTAGGTGAAGAGTCTTCTGCAACAACCATTCTAGCCTCTTTCTTCTATGCCTCTTTTGAAGCCAGTTTTGGACAACTCTTTATGACATGATCATTTCCTTTATAGAATTCGCAGAACCATTTCTGCCTTTTTGTTTTCCTCTCATATTTAGCTTCACCTTTTGACTGTGCAAAATTAGTAGATTTATGCTTACTAGTAGATGAGATCCATTTATGTTTGCCCTTTTGACTAGCTAAGAAAGATTTGATCTACAACACACATAATAGACGTGTTCTGCCTAGACTGATCTTCCTACAATAAAATAGAGACTTACTCCTCAAATGTTAAGGCTTTTGGATTGCCCTTCATCATCAATGGAAGAGTAGAAGCAAAACTATGATATGAATCTAGAAGACCATTAAAAAATGAACTATCTAGCAAGACTTCATCTGCAAAAATCAACTTCTCTTTCAAATCCTTGATCTTTTTCAAAAAATTGTCCATAGAATCTCCTTCATTCATATGCCCACTCTCCAACTATTTTTGTAGGTAAGGAACATGAGCCTCATTTCTTGCTTGGTATAAAGTGGTAAGTGTATCCCAAGCATCCCTTGCTACTTTGCAAGAGCAAATATGAGAGATAATGGCACATTTGATAAAGAACATCCATCAATGCATATGCATGAGCATCTCTTCCATCCTATCAAAGTCTCTCTACAATAGGTGTAGGAAGAGCCAAAGCACGGACAAGAATTTGAAGATCGTCGTCTTCAACACCATCTGCATCACCTTGAATAACTATATTTGCAGGTGTAGTAGGTCTTTTTTCAGCACCCTACATAATATTCCACAATCCTTTTGTGAACAATACATGATGCATCATATATGCACATCATCTCAAAAAGTGAACAAAAATACCTTATTGAGTTTTGCTAAATCTGTAGGAGAGTTTGAAGTGATTTTGCTGGTGAACAGAAACCTGTATATATGTTTGGCACAAAAGGACAAAATTGCCTACAGAGGCACTGTGATAGTGCATTGGATGCCAAAACAAGCTCAGATCAAAATTTCAACACCACAAAGCAAATTTGTTTTGAACTCCTAATCATCATGAGTGCGCTCACCAATTTTCATGCAATTCTGAGACTATGACCGAAGGCGTTTCAATGACGCCTTAGATGAAGCAGGGACCTGCTTTGATACCAATTATTGGAGTTTGAGGACTGTGAAAGCACAAAAATAGCACAAAGAACAAGAAGAATCTTGGAGCACAACACACAATACTGAATGTATTACCAAGTGATGTACAAAGATAAGTGACCCATTAGGGTTATAGGCATATATACAAGCCCGGGAAAAAAAAACCTCCTAAAGAGGGAAAAAAGTGCCCCAATAGTCCTAGTGTGTTCACACACATCACTACCAAAATATATCAACACAATACACTGGTGGGAATTAATGTTTTAGCCACTAAATCTCTTCTCAGTATTGGATAGACATGAATCTCTAATTTTCTCCTTTTTTATTTTTGTTTTCTCTCATTTTTTCTTCTTTTTTTTGTATTTTCCTTATTTTTCTATGTTAAGTGAAGCTACATTATATTTACATCTCAAATGATAAAATTGTGATAGTTAGTGGCATATAAAAACAAAAAGAGTATACTATTCCTAGTGAGACTGATCTATTGTACAAGGAGATGAGACCTAATTCTTTTGAGCATGTGCACAACTATCTAGAGACCACAAGCCAAGTGTCTAGGGCAAGGTCAAATGATGTGGCCCTATTGATGCATACTTTAGGTGCACAAAAGAAGATGGGTGCATTATGAGAGTCACTTCAAATCCATTTTCCTTCTAATGATCAATGCATGGGATGTGAGTGTAGAGATTGAGTTTGAGAAGAATGTTGAGCCCCCTAAATTGGTCCAATCAGCTCTAGGTTACATTGGGGTCTGTTTGCATCTTTCCCTTCAGATCCTTAAATGAGTACACTTTGAACTCTTGAATCCTCTTCATGATAGAAAAAGAACAACATGCTACTAGATCTTGTGAGATGAATCTTATGCCATTAGGATCTATAAGATTATTTCCAATACCATCTTATTGATGTCCTTCAATACCTAAATAATGTTGAATCTTTTTAACATGGATTATTGAACACTTGAAAGAAAACATCAGCAACAAAGAAGAGAATAAAAATGACTTTTGACATCTCCCTACAACATATCTCTCTCATGCATGGGATATTACAACTATGTCTAATGCATGACCATGTAATATGGCCCTAGATTGAATGCATACTTGATGCAGATCTTCTTCTTTTGTTGCCTACCTTATGGTTGACTCCCAATTATGTCTAATGCATGACCATGCAACATGGCCCTAGATTGAATGCACAATTGATGTGGATCTTCTTCTTTTATTTCCTACCTAATGGTTGAATACCCTTAACTGGCATGGAACTATGGATGTTAGGAATCTAGATTCGAGCATGATTGTACTGAGCTATAATTAATTGTTTTGGCACCTAAATATGACATGTATTGGGCCCTTGATAATAATCCTCATGTGGGAATTTTCAAGCCTTGTGATTGAAAGTATTTTTATGAGCTTTGGATCATTTTTGTTGTGGTTTTTTCCTTGAAGCTAGGTGTTGCAGAGATTTAGAAGGCCAAATAGGAAAAAATAAAAGAAAGACTAAAGGAAAGAAGAGAAGCAAGAAGAGAGGTTAAGGGGCACATAAGTAAAAAAAAAAAGCCCATTTCTTCTTCACACAAAGCCAATGGATGTGTTGTAAGCCTTGTAAATGCACTAGGGGAGTCCTCTAGTTGCACAATTCCAAGAATTTGTATCATATCTTTGTAAAGTGATAGTTTTATTTAGGAATTTCCCAAAGTACCAATGCACTTGTGTGGAAGGACCAAAATGAGGGCACATGTATATGAGTCACTTTCTAAATCTTTTGTAGATACTTTTTGCAATTTTGAATAGAGACTAACTCGAGCAAGAGAATTTGTAGCTTCTTCTTCTTGCCCTCTTATCTCCTTTATCATGAGCTTGTATGCATGTTTATGGCATGTAATGTATGCTCGGATGTGTTGTCTACCCCTTCCCCACCTTTTTTCACTTATTTCACAAGTGTATGAAGTGTCCAACATCATTAAGTGAAGAAAGGTGATTCTTGACACTTGGTTTCCTAGCCATAACTTCACACAAACACTAGGAATGCATCCAAACCACTTCCTGTAGATACATCTCATCAAGATCTTCAAAAGAACCCAATATTCACCATATTTGGAATTTGTAGCTAGGAGGAAATGTCAATTTTGTGTCTCCTACTACAATAGGTATCATCGAGCACATCAGTGTAAAGGGTCTAGGTGTGAGGTCATAACATCTTTTGTGAACACATTCGACCTTTATATGCATTAACCATCTTGTGGAGCACATGCTTGTATGCACTTGATCAAGTCATACTCTTGGTTTGACAGTTTTAATGTGCATGTCAAGACACCACTTGAGTGCACTTGTCGGACATATGAGAACTACCTAGGCTCACTTGTAGCAAGTTAGCACATACGTACACATTTTTGGCATTCTTGTATGGGATGAGGGTCTAAATCAAGGTGCTTACGTGATGGTTATAGTGTCATTGTGGAGAGATGTGTGTCAAGGGGGAGTTAAGAACAGTGGCATCAAGGTCACAAATTTTGCACTTTCTTCCCCATACACATCAAAGTGTGTGTAGTTCTTTAGGAGTAGGTAATGATTTGGAAAACTAGGATTTAGGACTTAGAAACAAGTGGAACTATGTAGAATAGAACACATCAAACTCAAAAAAAAAAAAAATTGAATTTTTCTTCTTGAACTGACCTCAAGGAGGGTCAAAAAAAAAAAAAAACCACATATTAGCCTCATTTGTTTGTTCAAATATGGCAACATGATTGGTTGAGTATTGTTTCATGTCATGCTTGTATATCACGTATCATGTGTCATGATCCCCTTGTATCGTATGTCATGTATAATGACAAACAAGTGTCATGTAATGTTTGGACAAACAAGTGTCGTGTACTGCATGTCATGTGCCCAATATATTGTGTATCACCGATACCTATTTGAGCTTCAAATGTAGTGTATCCTTAATTCCTACTGTATCATGTATCATTTGATCAATGTATCATGTAATGTTCTATGCAAGTATCGTGTGCTATGGGAGATTGTGTGTCGTGTATCATTTCTTGTGGGTATTGTATTGTAGGTCCCAAGTGTCATGTATCATCTCTTTTTCAAGTAACGTGTAACGTGTATCTCCTTCTCTCTGGATTGTCACATATGATCCAAAGAAATGATACTTGAAAATTCAGACTAGAAAAAAATCCATTTGTTGAATTTCAAAATTAACAAAATTGAAAATAAAGACCCTTAGAGCCTAAAACCTAGGGAAAGTAAAGAGAAAAAGAAGAAAATTCACCTATGGATGAACCTAAGGTCAGAGAGAGTCCTATGAAGCCAACGAAGCATTGTATCCTTGGTAGAGAGTGTGACCAGTGATTCTAATTGCGAAAACATGGCTTGGTTCAGAAGACATGCATGCTCTTATCTTCACCATTGAATCAATGTCCACAATTGAAGGATAATATAGGAATTCCTTGTAGTATGTATCCATTAACATGCTAGGAGCACCTATATACTTAGGTGGGCTCAATAGATCTATAGCTAAACTCCAAGACTCTAGGATGATTGAATCTATCCAAAGGCCAAGGGTGCAATTTGAGGGCAGATCGTACATGGATAAGAAGGGAAGCTTGTACATGGTTATAGACCAACCTAAAAAAATAAATGGGAGATATTGAGGAAACAAACCTTTCCACCAATATGGGAAATGGGGAAGTTGTAACCACGCCTAGAGGGAAGTCTATTGTGGTGAGTGTCTTGGGAGGTGATCGAATTTCTTAGGGTGATGAATTGGTTGACATATACTTGATTGCTAGCACTGAGAGGGTATTGTAGGAAGCTTGTTGGAACCGTGCAGTTATGAAAGGCCTATGAAGCTATGAAGGCTATGGAGTACTTGGAGACCTACCTTGGAGTTAAAGATACTTGAATGCTCAAGGCCTTGTGTGACAGTCTCCCAAATTTCCCACTTTTCCCTCTTGTAAATAAGTTTCTTGATAGGAACTCTTGCTTACTTATTTATGTGAGAAAACCCATAAAAACTCAACCTTTCCCTTCTTTTTTGTAAAAGACTCCTTTCTGAATTCTTGCCTTAGTTTCAAAAAGAGAGCTCACTTTTGGATACGTGCAAATGCTCTCTCTCTAGGAAGATTCTCTTTTTTGATTTTACCAACTACCTACCTTTTTTTAGAACATCTTTAGTTAATGAAGCCTTTGGCCACTTGTATTGAACGGATTCCTCCTCCTCTCTTATAAAAGGAGGAGCTCATTTTGTAAAGGGGGAGGTCCCTTGGCCATGGCCTTGGCCTCCATTTTGGTAATGGAAGAAGGTGTCATTTGTTACTCTCTTGCCTCCTTGTGTGCAATGGCGTTGGTCTTGGTGTATGGATTTGCATGTGTGTGTGCATGGTTGGGAGGATGTTCCCCTTTGCTCCTTGTGACATTGGCCATTGTTGCCATTGCTCCATGAGCGTGGGTGAACCTCTCCTCTCATTCTTTGCCCCAACTTGGAGAAACCTCTCACTTCCATGTGAGGCGGTTAGGGTTGTTGCTCCCCTTTTCTCAACAAATTTGGCGCCGTTGCCGGGGACGTCGGCCTTTAGCCGTTGGTTTTTCCAAGTTTGCGTGTCCATACTTCGTGAGATGCACCTTGGCACTTGGAGGAGGATGAATACGTGTGGCCTTCGGTTGGCCTAGGGTACCTCTCTTTTTTTTTAAAATTTATTTTTTGAGTAGTTTAGAGCTTTATTTTTGTTTGTTTCACAAAAACACCCCCTTACCCCCTTGTCTCTCTCTCTCTCTCTCACATACATATACCCTTCCTATACACACACATTGGGCATCATTTTCACCCCTACCACCTCTTCATTGATTGCCTTGGGTGGAGGGTTGGACAACCCCCCCTCGTCCATCCCTTTTCTCATTTTTAGAAAAATCCACAAGAAAACAAAAAAATAATATGAACTATATACCCACGATCTCTCTTTCCCACTCAACACGGGAACCTTGGATGCTTCTCATGCTCAGATAATCGTACGATGCTGAGGGACGTTCTCATTCAAAACCTCCGCTTAAAATATCCCCCCATAAATGAAGGTTGGTGGAGGAAAAGGAAAGGGGACGTGCGAGCTCAACGGTGGGTTTTGGGTCGACTCGCAGACACTTGGGGGGAAGGTTTATCCTCTCCCTCCTCATTTAATTCACTCCTTTTTCCCTTTGTGGGATCGAGTTGATACGCATCGTCCGTTGCCCAGCACTTGGCTATGGCGGATGGAGCTCTGTCCCCTACCAGAGCGATGATGGGCACTCCCTTTTTTACCTTCTAATTTGATTCAAGCATTCCTCTACCTACTCTGGGGTCGCGTTCTATTAGGATTGTGTTGCACAACTACGTTGGGCTGGAGCTTACCCGCTTGCCATCACTCTACTGTGGGTATGAGCACTCTGTTTGGTCCCCTTTCACTCCTTCTTCAAGTGTTCTTGCTCCAGTTTCATGGTTCATATGGAAAGGGGTGGAGCTATCGTCGGCTTCTCTTTCGAACAGATTCTCCTACTTTGTCTCGTCGACCTTGGGCGCCCATGTGGTTGCATCGGCATTGACTTGAATTGAAGCACACTTTCAGAAATCATCATTACTAGGCTTAGACGAGCCACACCTTTGCTTCCCCTGCGTAAGAAAACAGCTTCACTTCCCCCCACCGCTCAGGTTGTCGGCTGGTTTGTTTCGGCGCAAAACACTTCTCCATAACAGTAGAGGTTGGTTTTTCCAAACGCCTTGCTGTACCAAATTTCTGAACTACCCATGCCCACCTCTGGGAGGAATTTGCCGAGGCTCTTTCTTTGCAAAGGAAGGATCACCTTTCTTCTATCTATTCACACACTCTCGATGACTGCTCAAGGAGATGGGCATTGTCTGGGCGAATGCCAACAGTAAAATGTAGTGCGAGACTCCTTTTTGTATCTCCTTGTTTTTTGCCATTCTGCTAAATACTATATGATACCTAGAGTGAAGGTGTATGGATGTGCCCTGTGCGTGCTCCCCTTTCTCCCCCCCTCTATCTCGGCTAAGTTTTGCTCCTACGGGGAATGTTGAGGATTGATTTCGTGCGGTGCACCCTGATTCATCAGATGACGCTTGGGAGGAGCTCGGGTTGACTGTCATCTTGTTCCTCTTGGTTACCATTGTGCGTTTTCCATGAACCTAAGTCTTTATCATCTGTCAATGGTTGTTTTGTTGTGGCAAACTGCGTGCGAGGGATAAACCTCATGTCTGTAGCGTTGTTCATGACTTTGGGCGTGGAAGTTTGTACTCTGCGATCACCATTGCTTACAGGGTTGTTGGGTGGCTGAGATAATGTCGGAGGGTAGGGTCACTGGAGATAGTCAACTGCTGGTATTACATATCTGAAAGCAAACTAAGTTTTGGAAACTTGTTGTTACCCTCCTGAACTATTTGAATGTGTTTTAAGACTCACTCAAATCGTTCTTTTAAAGAATCTCTTGTGGGCCATGTTATGACTGTCGTTTCATCATCATATTTTTTCAACATTTGCAGTAGCCTTCAAAATGGAACCTCGCGCGAATGGAGCTATGCCTGACCATGCATCTCAATCATACCTGTGTTCACTAGGATATGATGTCTTTTTTTATTTCTCTCAAGGGTTGTGTCTATACCTAACCAAAGAGTGTCTACTACATTAAAATTCGGAGTTAGTATTCCTCAAATGTTTGCCAATAAAATAACTTCTCAATGGGGAGGATTTTTTTTATTCTGGGCTTTCTCGTGTTTTCCTTCCCACTTAATAGTCCTTACAAAGTTTGACATGCAAGGTTGTTACTCACACACGACCTAATGTGTTGCTTTCACCAAGTCGGGGTCTACATCACTCATCAAGGGAATGAACTCCATGCCATTTGAAGAAGGTACTACATTCCCTCTCGTCTCACAATCATGTGTACATGCATATGATTTGAGCACATAACTGAGAAAGCATGCATTTGAATGACAAATCATATTGCATTCTATGTTTTGACCTTAAAGCTCAAGTATCTTTACTCCCCCTCTCTTGTTGATACAAGCGGTGAGAAAGCTTCTACCGCATGATACTCTCTCTATGTCTCATTATGATACATGTTTTGTGAATTCTTGGGTAACTTGGTGCATTAGTTTGGCTCGTGTTCCAGCTCATTATTTGCCAAAACCACTGCAGGTCGGTTGACAGTAAACCAGGGCAGAATGGGCATACTTAACCTGCATAAGTAGTTACATGCCTGTTATATTGTTCTCTCTGGCTTAATATAATCACTTGTGCTTTTTATACTTGATGTATCATTTGATAAGAAGTTGTGATGACCAGAGGATAGTGAAAGGGTCCATACCTCTTACCATCAATTGGGGGCCAGGGCTGTGATCAAGGTTGTATAGATTGATTGACTTTTTCAGGTACATTGCAGGTGCAAAGGACATAGGTTGCAACAAGTTATTACTAGTTTGATTCTGCTTGACATTGATAGGGTTTTGGTTGACTGAACATGGTTGGCTGCACACTTTGAAAAGAACTTTGTGTTTGCACTGATTGAAGGAAGGAATGCACATTTATTTGTGATATGATTACACACTGTTTGTATGACAACTCTCTTGGTTCCTCACACTGTTCCTATGATCATAAGCATTCACAACACACCAAATGAATAAGAATGAATGAGCAGTCAACAGTCTGCATCTACTAGGTTTTCATTGAAAATTGTCACAACATGCACCATGTATTATGTTTGCAATACACTTTTAAGATCAAGGACCACTTGTGGCAACTAGCAAATACTAAAGGTGCATTTTGGTCTCCAGTCTATTAGATTAATTGGCTTCACTTTTGTTAACTACCCATGGTTGTGAGATTGCAGCTCTCTTTACTACGTGGAATCTATCACATACGAGTCCCAATATGGTCACTCTCCATGAACAAAATAATGCTTTCTGTCATGACCCTCCAACTTCCCCCTGGAGGACAACTTAAGTTTTGGTGATCACAAATTTTGGAAAACACTTCATGGCTTGGTAGGAAGGTTCAAGCCTCTATCCTCTTGAAGGGCATGTGCATTTGTCATCTTTTGCAGGTCATGGACTCTTGATTTTCATCTATGAGCTAAGTGATTGGAGTATATTGATTCTCGTCCTTGGGGAAGGAGTCCCTTATGATGATTAAAGAACTTTTGGGGTTACTGAATTCTTCTTTGGTGATTCTTTAAATGAGAAGCTAACCATGAACTCAATTCCTCTTGACTTTGAGTGTTACAGGTCTGAAACGAAGGATGTTGGTGCTTCCATGTCTTATGAAGTTTCTATAACATGCTTCTGTCATAATCACTAGAAATGGATAAAATGCTTGTTTCCCTCAATATGCTTAAATTGGTTGCATGTGATCACTTATGATTAAAAGGCAATTAGTAGAACCATAGGGTTGATGTCTGAATATTGTGCTAAGATTGGCTTGTTCCAGAAAAGTGTCTGCTCAATATTTTAGGCATAGAACCTGAAGGATTTGTCGAATTTGTCTTGATCTAGCAAAGCTATTGGAAGAGTGTGTGGATTTAGACTTGTCCAAAAGTCACACGGGTGTAAATGTTGCTTGATGTTCTATATCCATTGACCTACTAATAGGAATCAGTACAATTCCTAGGTTGGGTGCATAATGCTTATACTTCAAAATGTTCTTCATGATGAGAGCACATCTTCTTTAAAGGATATTTGCAGGTGACTATGCACATAGGGGGTTGAAATTTTCCAGACCTGAACTAAATTAAGTATGAAGCCATTGAATGAGTGATTGTTTTTTGCTAGGGAAGTAACTCTCTAGTTCCACATTCTTCATTTAAGGCTTAATTTTTCATAGTTCATTATAGGCCAACACACTTAGAACTTCAGCATTGATCCTTCTTATCTCCTATGGATGATTTGATGCTTTGCAGGAATAGTGTTGGATAAGTTGTTTGAATCTCAGGAAAGCTTGTAAAATGACAGGACTCATAATGTTGCACTATTGATTACTCATGAGCACAGAACACTCATGTTAAATTTCAAACTTGATTGACTAGGAGCATAGTATGAATGATGGAAGGAACATAAATTAAGCATGCTACTACATATTCATCTCATGCTATGCAATGCAATATGTCACACTCACCTGGAGATTACAAGATTTCGGCATCATTTTTGGACTGTAGAGACGATTTTCAGAAGCTCTTCTCATTAGAAGAGAAAGTCCTATGTGAAAGATGCTCCCTGAAATGGAAACTAAAAATGGAATTAACATTTTTTGGCTACTTCTTTTCAAAAATCAGTCTACTTGTTGTGTATGTTTAATTTTCAGGTATTGGAGCTTTGAGTAAAGGCACATTGGAAGGAGGCTGGGCTGACTGCCCCCCAAGGGGATTGTGTCGCTTAGCAATATGGAGTTGCAGACTTGAAGATTGACGACTTGCTGATTCAAAGATTTGCAGCTTTTCACAATTCAGATTTGAACAATTGCAGAGTAGCTGAGCGGAAGACTCAAAACTTGGACCAGTCCAGCAATATATGCGTCTCATTTCTCAGCTTTGTCGAGGGCGACAAAGTCTAGGTGGGGGAGGGTGTTGGAACCGTGAAGTTATGAAAGGCCTATGAAGCTATGAAGGCTATGGAGTACTTGGAGACCTACCTTGGAGTTAAAGATACTTGAATGCTCAAGGCCTTGTGTGACAGTCTCCCAAATTTCCCACTTTTCCCTCTTGTAAATAAGTTTCTTCATAGGAACTCTTGCTTACTTATTTATGTGAGAAAACCCATAAAAACTCAACCTTTCCCTTCTTTTTTGTAAAAGACTCCTTTTTGAATTCTTGCCTTAGTTTCAAAAAGAGAGCTCACTTTTGGATACGTGAAAATGCTCTCTCTCTAGGAAGATTCTCTTTTTTGATTTTACCAACTACCTACCTTTTTTTAGAACATCTTTAGTTAATGAAGCCTTTGGCCACTTGTATTGAACGGATTCCTCCTCCTCTCTCATAAAAGGAGGAGCTCATTTTGTAAAGGGGGAGGTCCCTTGGCCATGGCCTTGGCCTCCATTTTGGTAATGGAAGAAGGTGTCATTTGTTAGTCTCTTGCCTCCTTGTGTGCAATGGCGTTGGTCTTGGTGTATGGATTTGCATGTGTGTGTGCATGGTTGGGAGGATGTTCCCCTTTGCTCCTTGTGACGTTGGCCATTGTTGCCATTGCTCCATGAGCGTGGGTGAACCTCTCCTCTCATTCTTTGCCCCAACTTGGAGAAACCTCTCACTTCCATGTGAGGCGGTTAGGGTTGTTGCTCCCCTTTTCTCAACAAGGGGGTAAGGGGGTGTTTTTGTGAAACAAACAAAAATAAAGCTCTAAACTACTCAAAAAATAAATTAAAAAAAAAAAGAGAGGTACCCTAGGCCAACCGAAGGCCACACGTATTCATCCTCCTCCAAGTGCCAAGGTGCATCTCACGAAGTATGGACACGCAAACTTGGAAAAACCAACGGCTAAAGGCCGACGTCCCCGGCAACGGCGCCAAATTTGTTGAGAAAAGGGGAGCAACAACCCTAACCGCCTCACATGGAAGTGAGAGGTTTCTCCAAGTTGGGGCAAAGAATGAGAGGAGAGGTTCACCCACGCTCATGGAGCAATGGCAACAATGGCCAACGTCACAAGGAGCAAAGGGGAACATCCTCCCAACCATGCACACACACATGCAAATCCATACACCAAGACCAACGCCATTGCACACAAGGAGGCAAGAGAGTAACAAATGACACCTTCTTCCATTACCAAAATGGAGGCCAAGGCCATGGCCAAGGGACCTCCCCCTTTACAAAATGAGCTCCTCCTTTTATAAGAGAGGAGGAGGAATCCGTTCAATACAAGTGGCCAAAGGCTTCATTAACTAAAGATGTTCTAAAAAAAGGTAGGTAGTTGGTAAAATAAAAAAAGAGAATCTTCCTAGAGAGAGAGCATTTGCACGTATCCAAAAGTGAGCTCTCTTTTTGAAACTAAGGCAAGAATTCAAAAAGGATTCTTTTACAAAAAAGAAGGGAAAGGTTGAGTTTTTATGGGTTTTCTCACATAAATAAGTAAGCAAGAGTTCCTATGAAGAAACTTATTTACAAGAGGGAAAAGTGGGAAATTTGGGAGACTGTCACACAAGGCCTTGAGCATTCAAGTATCTTTAACTCCAAGGTAGGTCTCCAAGTACTCCATAGCCTTCATAGCTTCATAGGCCTTTCATAACTTCACGGTTCCAACAAAGCTACACCCTTGTCATTAAGTATTGTGAATCCTGCTACTATCTATGAGTTGCATGATCCTAAAGACTCCTCAATGCTCACCTACATGGACCAAGACAAGAGAAGATATCAGGAATTGCTAGAATATAAAAAGACCACATTCAAGTATATCGGTTTGCTAGTGTTTCCTCTCAAGGAATAGGAAAGTTCTTCAAGCAACCCCTAGGGTCATCATATATGTTAAGAAAACCCTAATTTAGGGCAATACAATTGACAACATATCCCTTAGTGACCTCATCTGCATTTTTTCATACACGTCAATAATGTGATGCTTAACACTAATCTAGGAGAAAATACATTGAATAAACCACCCTTTCCTCCTAGATCTCCACAAAGAAAAGGACACGGTGTGCATCCTGTTATTCTGATCATTCCTTGACCCGCATGATGTGGAAAGAAGACTAAGACAATCCCAAGTTGCCAAGTGCATGAAGAATCATTATGCTAGTTCAAGAGATCCATATGACCACATGAATGAGTTTAAGTAGGTCCTACAAGTAGAATGAGTGGATGAATTCTTTATTCAATATGAAACATTTGGATTTAGTTTTCTAGGAACAACTTTGACATGGTTCCAATCATTGAATTGTGATGGATTTGCTAATCTTGATCAATTGTTGGAAGAATTCATAGGTGAATTTTCAAAGAGAGGAATTAGGCATTCTACCTCCTCTTAATCCATAGCTTCAAACAAGCAACCAATGAGTTCATAAGGCTCACAATCAAGAGATTCAAACAGTATATTAAGTGTTGTCCAGTGGTCAAAAGGCCTACCCAACCAAAAATGATTTCATTATTTTTGGATGGCTTGACTAATGGAGGATTGAGAACTTTGGTTTACATCAAAGGATTTGAATATTTGGATGCTTGTCTTCAAAGAGTGCATAGACTTAGAGGATTATCTAGCTAATGACCTAAAGCTCCCTCAAACCTCATCAAAATTTGAAGATAATTCTAGTAGTGTATTTTCTCATTCTACTAATGGAGAAGAATTGGTAGAATTAGTAGCCAAATATCTTGGAACACAAAATCAGTCGCAGCCAAAACCCTACCAAGATCATCCCATGAGAATGTCGATGTTAAGATGATATTTGTAGTGTGGAGATGACCACTCGACTTATGCTTTTGCATGAGGAGGATTTGTCCACCCACTACAATATTCTTATGGATGGCAACCTATGCAAGGACCAAGATTTTAGTGCCACATTGAGAAAAAGTATACCAATCACACAACATAAAATTATCCTTATAATAGATAAACTCAAAAATCTCAACCTCATCCTTATAGACCATACAATTATCCACCAAGGGAACAACTTGGGGAGGCACCAAGATATGATTCATATGAAGGACCTCCATTGGATCAAAGGCCATATGAATATCAAGGGAAGAAAACCAAAAAAGAGAGGTAGTACCAATGACTCCTTTGACTAGCTCAGAAAACATCAGCCAAGGATATGAACAAAACTATGGTGAGTATTATGCTTATGATAAAAGTCCCATGAAATATGAAGCATTTTATGATCATCAATATTATGTGTATGATGTCTATGGAGACTCTTATGGTTCTGAATATGCCAACATGATGTATGCTGCACCTAGAGCTATAGCCCAAGCATGACACATTCCTCCATGAACTATTCCACAATAGCACCTAAATGGAGTAAGCCCATGATCGAACTCGTAAAGTCATGAACATACCTAGTAGGAACAAGCTTAGTAAGGAAATGATCCTTAGAAGAGCAGAGCAAGGATTATGTCATAATCAATAAAAAAACTCTTTAAATGGGGAAAATATAATCAACTATAAATGTGCACCCATGAAGGAGAATATCTTCCAATCTTGGGGATGGCACATGCAAGAGTGGCTAGAGGTCACTTCTCAGCTAAGAAAACTATGAAGATGATTATCTTTGTAGGATTATGGTGGCCATCTCTCCACATGTATGTTGAAACTTATGTAAGAAGCTGTGATATTTGTCAATGAACAAAGTGTCCTATTAGAAGAGATGACATGCCCTTGCGATAGGTGGTTTGGGCAAGAGCATTCTCAAGATGGGAAGTCAATTTTATTGGACCCATTAAATCCCCAGTAAGAGGATCTCATACCGAGTATATCATTGTGGCCAAAGACTACTCAATCAATTGGGTAGAAGCCAAAGCCACGAAGAAAAGTGATGCTCAAACCATTGCCGAATTCTTATTTGAACATATCTTTACTAGGTTTCAAATACCTATTGATATAGTCAGTGATAGAGGTAGAATTTTCATAAATGAAGAAATTGAATCCCTAATGAACAACTTTGGGCATTTAGAAAGTAGCATACAAGACAACCTTAGGAACTAATCCATTTAACCTCGTATAAAAAAAAATTTAAATTCTTCCCATTGAAATCTTGGTGCCTACTCTTTGAGTAGCTAAAAAGTATGAATGGATAGGCCATGAATTGTCCAAACAGCTTGAGCATATTGAAAAGCTACAAGAAACTAGATTGCAAGTAGTAGCTATAATCTATGCTACCAAAAGGAGACAAAAGGAATACTATGACACCCACATTAAAGAAAAATGTCTTTGAGTTGGAGATCATGTACTGGTATACATTTTGAAACAACACTCTAAGAAATTCCTTGATTGTCAACAAAAATTCTTCCGATCCTGCTATTAGCTTCGCAACACTAGATGGAGATGTTCTACTCAATTACATAAGTGGATGCTGAGTTAAAAGATACATTGAAACTCTCACTGAACGAATGCTAAAAAGACTCTTAGGAAGACAAAACCATAAAAGAGAAGAAGAACGAATTTGTAAAGAAGTAAGACAAGAAGCTATAGAGAGAATATGCAAGCACAAAGAGTGGACTGGAGAATGAAACCAAAGATACCCAAAGGTTGAAGAACCGATACCTATAAGCTAATTACAAGATGATGAGTATGAGGATGCAAGACAATATACCAAGAAAAACATATCTAAACCTAGGACTTGGAAACCAAGAGTATTTTTTGATTGATTCTTTAATATATATTGGAGCAACCCTAAGTAGTATTCATGCTTGCATAGTGAACAAACTAAAGATACCGATCACCCCAATGGAAGTATTTATGATTGGAATAGGAGGCAATCACATAAAAGTCTTAGGAGAGGTAATCTTATTTCTACACCTAGGAAATAGCACCATGCAATATAAATTGTTAGTCTGCAATGACTCAAAACTCTAGACGAGCTCATACTAGGTTAGGATTGGATGTATGAATATGAGGTCATGTTAAATTTAGCTCAAGGTTTAATTGTTGCAAAAATCAAACACAAAGAAGTGTTTAGTATATTGGAAGAAAATAATTGGACTAAACTTAGCAATGAAAAACCTAGTATGTCAAGCATTGCTTTGCATGATCTAAAAAACACAGATGAGTCTAATCTTGTTGAACTCAATTATCAACCTAGAATCTCTCTCTTTGACAAACCTTGTCCACATGAAAGTTCCAACACCAATCCCTCCAACCCGGAGTCATCTCAAGAGAATCTTGGTGAGGTAACAATACCAAGAGATGAGAGTAACAAATTCATGCAAGAAAAAAAGAGAATGCCACATTCAAAAGGCATTCCCACCACCACTAGAATGAAATAGATCTTGATCCGAAAACACACCATGAAGGACCATCAACTAGCCATAAAGGAGCCACCACCATCAATCCTCAACATTAAAAAGAATGAGCAAAGATCTTGGATCAACTCGAAAGTCTACTCCAAAGCATATTCAAATCTAGCTACCTAAGAAGCTAATGGAAGTTCAACAACACCAATGTCAAATATGGGTATCAAAACAAGATCTCAACATAGTAAGAACTACCTTACAAGATATGAGAAATGAGCTAGTTTAGAAACCAAGGACGCCATAAAAGACTCCAACCCATCGTGGATTACTCAATAAAAGAGCACCAAAAAAGAAGAGCCAATTAAAGCCAAAGAGATGCAACCAATGTAAGAAAATAGTTATGCAATATAACACAGGAGCAGTAGCAGAGAAGATAATAGATATAGGAGAATCTCAACAATTTTCTACTAACAGGAAGTACAAAGATGATGAGCTCTCAAGGTAGAGCTTAAATGGTGATCTAGAAAACTCTAGATAGGGAGATACAAGGTAGAGGTATGCTAGCTCGATTCGATGTCTCAAGTAGTGCAAAAGTCATGTATATATAGGATAATGGATGGCCTTCTCAGATGGCTATACATGGGCAGTGGTGCATGGGCGGTCGCCGCCTGCATAGTTGCCATACATGGCTTAGGTCGGTTCAACCGACCTAACACATATAAATGATTTCTAACTCCGATAGGGAATACTCCATGGAATATTCTCTTTACCATCATGTTGGGAGCTCTGCCCACAGACCCCCATTAGGGGGCCCGCTGGCCCCCTTGACCCCCCAGCCGAGGTTGATCACCGCTGCCCCGGACCCCACAATTGGGGACTTTGGTAACTCCCTTTCCTTACAATACCTTACATGGTCCAATATGACCTTCATCCAACATGCAAGTTGGGATTCCCATCAATTGGGTAATGCACGCTTGGCTTGTCCTCAGACAAGTGTGGAGACCAAAGATTCTTTCTTTAAGATGACAATAGGAGAAACATCATATTGCACACATAATGGGTTGAATGCACCTAGAGTATGCACATAGGTCCACACTACAGGGCCTTGCATTTTGGCACATTGATTCTATTGATCTGCCTAGTGAAGCACATTTCATCAGAGAGGAATAGAATCTCATTTGTACTTATAGAATAGGCCGATTTCATTCACATAGTTCACTAACACTTACAATTCTTTTCACTTTGCTTCACCTATTACTAACTTTGATTTTCAATTGTCAAAGAGGAGACAAAGGGGAGGGGGGAACATGGGCTACAATATATAATCTACATTAGGTGAGTAGGAGATACCAAGGGAACACAACTACCTGCATGAGCACCAATCTAAATGCACAAAATTATGCCTAATGTTTTAATAAATAGTAATGAGGTACTACATGCTCCAAATGCAAATGTCTAGAAAGCAAACATGTACAATCCCACCAATGGGGAATTCACCTTTGGAGTGTGCTAGCAAAGCTCGAGGAAATTGGTTAAGGGATGGGTAACTTGCACAACAACACCTCTTTCTTGTGACCATCTGTGTAATGTCTAGGGATCATCAGTTTATAATAATGAGTCAAGAATGCCATATTTTACATCATATGCCATTTACCCAAGAAGTTTAGAAGCAAGCAGGGATTGATCCATATCTGCAAATGCCAATATATATGCATGATTTTGAAAGATGTGCAGAAGTCATGAACACACTCCATCCTACATTCAATCAACCTTCATTATCAGAGGCAATTGTAATAGATCTTAAGGGAAGAACTAACAAGATTCAATTCACACATGAGTTGACCAAAGAAGCTTTTGGATGGATAGAGGATGGCATGGTAGATCTTAAGGATGAAGGTCATGATGCGAAGAAGAGAATTTTCTTGAACATTAACATAATAGATATAGAAGACGTTGTGAGATTATTCCATCAATACTTTTGTTTTTTAAGCATGAACAAATAAACTAGTCCTCAAAAGATTGTAGTCCAATTGCTATCTCATGCATTCAAGCAACTCAGAAATATGATAAACCTCACTCCTTATGTCGAAGAGAGACTTTTTGAAGCAAAGAAATAGTGGGTGAGAATTCTTCAATGGAGGTATTGCTCTCACAATTCTAATCTATGATGCACTTAAGATTCAACAAAAATTACTCTTGATGCCTAGTACCTTGGAGATGGCTCAATATGTGAAGTTTGCATCAGTCTCAAGGAAAAAGAAGGTTGCTAGCCTATCTAGAGGTGAGACGACCACCCCAAAAATGAGGGCTTCAAAAAGACCTAGGGAGTATGATGTTGCTACCACACCCATGGATAAGAGAGATCATCTTTTGCCTACATCAACGTTAGCATGATAGACAAACAAATCTGCAAGAAGCACATAATGAAGAACCAATTTTTTCGATAAGGGTCATAGCTAAAGAGACACCAAAAAGCACAAAAGAGGTAGCACCAGTTCAAGCTGAATGTTCTTATAAAGAAGATAATACTCAAGAAGAAGAGCAACCAAAGCTATAACTACATATGAAACATCCCATTAATGAAATCATTCATATAGTGCAAGGAAAACATGCATGTACTGATCATCCGCCCATATTTTTAGCAACATGGTTAAATGTGGATGTTACACAGCTGAAGCTTGTAGCCAAAATGATGATTCAAAGTGCTATGCACAACCAACAAGAGCTAATAGAATCTAACAAATATATGAACATGCCAATCTAGATAGAAACAAGTTTAAAATCCTTAGTGAGCAACTCAAAGTAGCTCGTGTGTTCTCAAAGTCAATATGATAAATCCAAGAAGGAGCTAGAGGATGCAATGTTGAAAATTGACTCCCTAATGTCTCAAAATACCACTTTAAACTGAAGGTAAAGGAAATCACAATGGATTATGATAAGGCCTTGGTAGAGAATCTAGATCTAAAGAACTAGTATGTACAGTTGGAATCCGAAATAGTACACATGATGAATAGAGCAAAACAAATTGAATCACAAGTCAAAGGTTATACAAAGGAAGCTGACACATTGATAAGCAAGGATAAAGAAAAATTGAGCTCTCTATTGCTCAATAAATCCATGGATGCACCAAAATGCTTGAATAAAGAATTCCAATGATTAAGGAAGCATGTAGAAGATTGTTAGTCCCAATTCACGACTAAAAAAACCTTAATAAGATAATAAGAAGAAAAGCATGTTGTAGAAACTATAAAAGTAAAGAGTAAGTTGGATGAATCTCTGAAATATTATTTGGAGCAATGCAATCAGGATGCAGATCGATTAAGAGAGATATGTGATAGCAAATAAAAGACAACAAAAGAGCTCCAAGAACAAAAATTTATAGTTATGGAACAAGATCAAATGATTCAAAAATTAACAGAGCAGATTGAGCAACTTAAGGTCCAACATGACAAAAAATAAATGAACATGGGGGAACCTATATGAGCTATTCCAAAAGGGCGTACTACAGATATAGAGGTACCTCCTCTTTCTCTCCCCATTGTTCAATCACCTAATATAGAGGTATGTCCTCTTCTCTCCCCATCAAATGCTACTCAGACCTATGATAAGCAATAGAGCATTTGCTAAGTGGGGAATTGATTTTGTTGGGCCAATTCCAAAATCGGAGAGAGAAGAATTTGTGTTATGTGGGAAGTGTGTAGTACTGTATTAAGTATGAAGATTAAAGCAGATTTCTGTGTGTAATGTTTACAATGCAATGTCTATTTCTGTAACCTATTTCGGTATATTTATGGATTCTATTGTAACATTGAAGTCTGTAATTGTTCCAAAGTAATCTAAATCTTACAATGCATTAACCTGAAATCTATGAAGTGTGTGATAATAATATAAGGAATAGAAATACATGTTACTATTTTGGTATCGTAGTCATAATCCTCATTCTCGAAACCTATCCTTTGGAGATGTGTTGTTTGTTATTACGGCAAACAACCCCAAATAGCTCCTACATGACGAATGACTACTATTCATAGCATATGTGCACTTGCAACTCATCATGGTTGGAATGTCCATTAGTTGTACATTAAAACTGCATTTCTGAATTCTGACTTTCATGAAGAAGTGTATGTTTTTCAGCCCTATGCTTTTGTGCAAAAAGGGCATGAAAACAAAGTGTGCATGTTGAAAAAGGCACTATATGGTTTGAAGCAGCACCACATGCTTGGTATGAAAAGATACATGCCTACTTGATTGCACATGGTTTTGAGAACAGTCCAACTGAGAGCACCTTATATGTTAAGCATGCAAATGATGTGCTTCTGATCATTGTTGTCTATGTTGATGAAATGCTTCTCACTGGTCGTAATGAGAAGCATATTTTTTATTTTAAGGTTGATCTACATGCCTCATTTGAGATGTCTGATTTGGGGCATTTGCATCATTATTTGGGCATTTCATTTATGCAAGTTGATGGTAGAATAGCTTTGTGTCAAACAAAATATAATGACACATTATTGTAGTGTTTGGCCTTGAAGACTGCAAACATATTGCCACTCCTATGGAAAGAGGTTTATGGTTGAGCCATCATGATGCTCAAACTGCATTTGATGTTGTTCTCTATCGGTAGGCTATCGGATGCTTAATTTACTTATGCATTACTGACCTAGATATTCAATTTGATGTCTCATAGATGAGCAGGTTTAAGCATTGCCCAAGTGTCAAGCAATAATCAAAGCCATACTATTTGCAGGATTATGGTGGCCGACTCTTCACATGGATGCCCATACCTATGTTAAGAGATGTGATGTAAAGAACCCAGTTTCCTACTCGCAGAGATGACATGCCGTTGAAACCCATGATGGGAGGACGTGCATTTTCTAAGTGGTGTATAGACTTTGTAGGACCCATCAACCCCCTGCTAAAGGTAATCATGCTTAATACATCATAGTAGTGACATATTATCTTACAAAATGGGTAGAAGCTAAAGCCACAAAGAGGATTGATATACACACGATTACAAAATTCTTATTTGAAAATGCTTTTATGAGGTATGGATTGCCTGTGGAACTAGTGTGCGATCAAGGAACCCACTTTCTAAACCAAGTCATCGAATATTTGTTACAAGATTTTATTGTGATTCACAAGAAATCCTCACCATATCATCCTCAGGCCAACGGTTAGGCAGAAAGTACTAACAAGATCCTTTGTAATGTATTGGTGAAACTTGTAAACAACAAACGTTTAGATTCGGACAAATAGTTACACCACGATGTCTGGGCATATCAAGTTTCCTACAAGACCATACTCAATGAAAATCCCTTTTATATGGTTTTTGGTCAAAATGCAGTGCTCCCTTTGGATTTTTTGATACCCACCCTTAAGGTTGCACAAGAGCATCAATGGACCGGCCACGAATTATCATCAAGGATAATGGATTTGGAACGATTAGGAGAAATAAGGTTGAAAGCAACAACATGCATATATGCAACCAAGAAGCGACAAAATCCTATTTTGATGCACATGTGAAAGATAAAGGCTTCAAAGAAGGTGACTTAGTCCTAGTGTATACATTGAAAAAACATGCACAAAAGCTAGAGAAGTGTGGTTATGGACCCATGATTATTAACAGACTTTCAACAAGTGGAACGGTACAATTAGCCACTTAAGAAGGAGAGATAATGCCAAATTACATTAGTGGCTGTGTAGTGAAGCTTTATCAGGAACCTCTTAGAGAGGATATGCTTAGAGGACTCACGTTGGCAAAGAAGCGCAAGGAGGAAGAAAAGAGAATACGAGAGGAAGCTTAGGGAGAAGCTCTAGAACACATTAAACTCATGAAATTAAGAAGACAAGGACTAAGGAGAGAACATTATAACCATCTCAATGGCTCTAGGATAGATACCAGCATTGACAAAGAAACATTGAGATATCCTATGGCCATGTGTCAAACAAAGTCAAGTGTTCATCCTAGCATAGTGGAGAGGAGACCATTCATTACTGTCATGCTAGAACAAGGCAACACCCACCATGAGCTTAGGGATTTAATTGATTTAGGTGCTGCAACTATTGCGATTAGGTGGTCCCACTATAAGGAATAAGGATTAGAAATGTGTTCAATTGAGGCATACCGCGTAGGGCTAGGAGGCATGGAAACCTCTTGCATGGGTGAGGTGGACCTTCCTATCCTCATACACGAGATAACCATGGGTGTGAAACTCCTAGTGTGCCATGATGACGATCTGATAGAACCATTAATTCTTGGATAAGATAGGTTATACAATCACTCGGTGGACCTAAATCTTAGACAAGGCTCCCTATAGCTTAGGGCCTTAGACGAGTAGTGAGTGATACCGTTTGACTTCCATAAAAATACCTCTCTTGAGGAATGTAACCCCACACCATATGGAATGAATGCGAAGGAGGACCGGAAGAGTTTTGGACAAATAAGTCAAAGTACCTCTACATCAACCCATGCGGGGCTAGAGATGACTGGCTGCTACTCAGGAAAATGTTAAGAGGTTTTCCCTTGGTCTTCCTTTGAACAAGAAGAGGTCACCACCCACCAGATGGGTCAAGTGGACTACATCAATGGTCAGGTGGGTTACATGAATGGAAAAATGGGCACCACAGTCTCTTGTAGCCCATCCTCTAGACTTTCGATGGAACACCACCTAATGGGCTCTCCATCCTAGAGAGGTAATGGTCAAATGATGAGCAAAGATTTTCCACCACACTTCTTGATGGCAGGTCACACAAGTGTTGGACCTCCCTTCTTTCCCAAAGCTGAGTGTCAACGAGACCTGTCAACCTCAACCACAGAGAAGTCAACCACAACTTAGGAACCCAAACCAATGACTCCAAGGTGGAAGTAGTATTAGCATGTCAAAGCAACTGGCACAAAGAAAGAATGGGTGTCAAAAGGTCAAAAAGTACCAAAAATCTCCAAAAGCGTAGGCTATGATGAGAAGAAGTCAAGATAGAATTAGATTCAACATCCAACCTCCCCTTGATCTTATTCTCCATCGAAAAGAACCCGAAAAATTTGGATCACCAAGAAGTACCTGACAAACTGACCCAACTCTACACAGATTTGGGTACCCAAAGACTCTCCTCTAGCTCAACACCCAAGCCATGTAATATACATCCCTTCAAAAGCATCCCACCCATTGACACCACCACTACCAGAATCATCTTTTGTCCCTCAACCAAAGAACCAAACCCACTCACCAACTCGTAGAAAATGGATGCCGAAACACATCCAAAAACCGCCACACAATCCTTTGTATGACATAACACCTCTCACAACTAACCCTTATCCTTATATTAATTCACCCACAACTAAACCTTGTATAAATTCACCCTCACTAACCGAATATCACTTGTAATAAAATCTCATCAGAAGCAATGTATGCACTATCTAAAGCATGTAGGTTGTTTAGCGAGCTGCATTAGTTTCTAAAAAATCACTACATAAACCACCTCACAACACATGGCTACATGGGTTACACATCGATTATGGAAAGGGATTGTAGTCTCACATTATTAGGATCATAATTAATTTCCATACTAATGTGTTATCCTTTTGTAGCAGATCATTTCCACACATATTCGGATCATCATGCAAACTGAGGAACCTCCGAGGCTGGCACCAACACACTAGTAGTAAATTTAGGTAGTTTGTTGGTAGAACCCTTCCCTACAATGAAACCACTGGAATTTCAAGATTGTATGGGACCAATGCCAATTGATGACCCTCCCCTTGGAAGAACGGAAAAAGTACACAATAACTCTCATTGGTTCCAGGGATTGGCGGGCCCACTAGCTGATGTGAACTATATTTATGATGCAATGATTTGCTTTAGCGGAGACACGTGGGGAAGATATCAATTCTTCTCACAAGAGTTCGAAGACCTTCAGAATTCAGAGGAATTATGAACTATTTGGGCTAGGGTTAGATTCATAGAGTATTTTGGTGCACCCCTGCCTAAACCCGATTTCTATCGATGCTTGTATTTGGTGACCACTCTTGAGCCCCTTGTTAGGAAGGAACTACCAAGGACATTCATTTTGCCCTTGCTAGTTAATGATCCCTCTTATAAGAAATTTTATCTCTCTAATGGTCTCATCAGAGCTGCCCTCAAGATCCATGGCACTCATACTGCAGCAGAAAGAGAGAGGCTCATTCGTGATCCAATGAAAAAAAGTGATGTTTTGAAGTGGGTAGACATTTCCACCATCACACCAGAGTTATTAAAGCCACTACATATTTGTATGCAACATTTTGCTTTCCCCGCTCAAGATCGTTTCATGATACCCCAAAAGCGAATTTGGTTTGGGTTGTACTTAGCAAATATAGGCCCTCAAATGATCGATTTGCTAGCTAGATTCAAGATCAATTATACTTAGCACAACAAAGATGGGCTCGAAAGCATGTCATCTATGGTTGTTGTGCCCTCACAAGAATAGTATACATGTGCCTAGCCTATGATATACCAATTGAGCGTGCTATGACCAGTGATGAGCCGAAACGGTTTAAAGGAACCTATAAGAAAGCCCGCAAATCAAGTAAGGCAAGGGCAAGAAAGCGTATGAGGGGCACCATACCCTGTTTACAAATCCCTAAATTGCCTTCACCATAACTATCCCTTTAGCAGTCTCCCACACAACCTCTTGCACTTGTACCTTCAATATGTATTCATTTATCACATCCTATAGTAACTGAAGGCATCATCGATGTAGTGCTCACCTTGGAGGCCACCACTCAAGCTGCCACCTCAGAAGTTAGAGAGCCCCCCACCACCATTGGTGTGGACACATTCACTTTTTCGATACCAAACCTCGAGGCAGAACCCATTAATACTACATTTGATTTTGAAATGCAAGATGCATTTTCTGGCGAGTTTTAGTTTTTAGAAGGACAATTCTTCTCGCAAGAATATCAACGAACCCAGTTACCCCGTCTCACCACCTAATCAGCAATGGGAACAAGTAGTGTCAAGCTCAGATGAGGAAGACCAGATAGTAACAAATGAGGACAACGGTGACGATGAAGCTAGCCAAAACAATCAAGATTCTCAGGATGACGAACAACATGAACAACAAAAGCAACAGACCGAAGCCCAAGGTGATACTAGCACCTATGAAAAGGACACTTTTGAAGCCGTAGCATACACACTAGCAATTCAGAAGCTGTACCACAACATGCAAGCTATGTGGCCAAGCAGATGAATCTCAGAAGAATAGAGTAAAGAAATTTTATAACAAGAGCTAGCCAGCAGAGGATTCAAAGCCTCCTTTCTAGAAGTCCTTAATGAATTAGTCCAATCGGTAGGTACAATCGAAGCGCTCCATTTTTTAAAGAGGAAGCCAATGCCACAATTTGACCCTTGATGCATATGTTCAATGTCAAGATCTAGCCAATATATCCAAGTTCCAATAGATGCCCAATCATCTTGACATCCAAAAGAGGCATGGCTAGTCCCTGGAACTCCACTTGAATCACCAACCATAGGAGAAACGATCATCATTGACTCCCCACCACAACCCTCAACATCCATACCTGCAACTGCCATTGAAATCACCTCCACATCAACCAAAACTCTTCCCTCTCCTGTAAATCCCACTGCTCTAGTACACCCCAACTCACCTCCATTGACCCAATTCATAGTGAGTGTTGCAATAGAAGCTAGAGTACCTCCCGTGCCCCAAACTCTATCAAAAACCTTTACACCTAGTACAACCACCCTTATTCCCCCCATCCCACTTAATCTTTTCCTCACCCCTTCCCTTTCTTCCTTTCTCGTTCCTCCATGGCCCATTTTTTCCATTTCCACAACCAATGACCTTCTCACCCGTATCCCCTCCAAGTCTGACTACATCACCTCTGTCTTCTCCTCTACACCAACTAATCCACGAAACTCAACAGGTCATATATTCCTCCATGTTTGTAAATCCCGTATTCACACCCATTCACACACCCACAGTCATGCTAGTTTTCACCATTGGTTCACTCGATAACACATCCAGTGACATGGATATTTCACCACCCATCGCACCACCGCTCACATCCACCATTTCACCACACCATATCAACACATTACATTTTTCTATTATCACCACAACATTCACTTCCCTGATCCCATTTTCCCTTCCCCTTGCATTTACCACCACACCAACATCATCTTCACAAACCACATCATTACTATTATCACCCATTGTAGACACTACATTTAGTCAAATGTTTGCATGTATGAATCAAGTCAGGGATGAATTTTCCTCCCTCAAGAGAAACTACCAGACCTTGCAATAGACCACCACACAACTGCAGGCCCAATTAAACTCATTGACTATTGAGAATGCTTCTCTTAACGCACCTCACCAAGAACTCCATGATGCTTATCACTTGATGGAGTTGGAATTTGAGCAAAAGACTAAGGAAGCTGTGACCAAAATAGAGGAACAACTACGAACCCAAATTGTATGTAATGCAACACTGACCAGAAGCATGGGCCTCTTAAGAAGACACCTTGCATCTGCCAAGGAAGAGAACTAAAGATTACAAGAATAGAATCATGAAAACTTCAAAGCAGCCATGGATAGACCCGATGAACCACTCAGTCCAAGCACATTTCAAGCAATTCCCTCCGAGACCATGCAATTACTCTTGGATGATCATGCACATCTACTCGAAGATTACGATTGGATCAATGAAGAATATTTGTGCTTATAGAGAACACACTACTTTATGACTACAAGCACCTCCACAACATAGTGTCTAAGAGGTCACCCCACCAAAAATCATGGAAGAATTAGTCAACTTACGAGCGCATGTACTAGACCTCCAAGCCCAAACTATCGCTCAATCAGAGCCTCTCAAAACTGACTCCCCATTGGAAAGCCCAACGGACAAAGAGACAACTTCAATCCTAGTAGAGGCAACTTATGAAGAACAATATGAACCACAATCGGCCCCAGGCAGACGAGTCACGGTAGAAGGGCTGGATACATTTGAACTTCCCACTCCTGAATGGCTAAAATTAGTTGAAGAGCTTGATCAAACTCATTTTGCATGGGTAGAAGCCCAACTCCATGCGATGGCCCTCATAGAAGAACGCATCCTACAATTGCCTTATTTCGCACAACTAGCACCACAAAGGTATATGCCCATTAATGAGCTTCAATACAAACCTTATTTTCTATACATGGTGGAACACCAATTGGTGATTGAAAAGGAAACTAGGAAGAAATTAACTCATGCCAACTAGTTTGAACTAAAAGACTTATTCTCGGAGGTGAAAAAAGGTAAAATCTTTCAGCCCAATTGGCACAAGGAGCTTCTACAAGAATATCCAGAGATGATGCATACATGGACCAAGGCCCATTGCATTTAAAGTACAATCCATGCTATGGTCCAGTGCCACAATGTTGCTCCTAGATTGCATTCGCTATTAAAGTTATAGACAATAGGTAGTGCTAGGATTGGTTGAATTATCCTTATTTAACACCATCGCATGGCCCTCCAATAGTAGGCTACATGATGGCAATGATTCGACACTAGCGCCCCCCGACTTCATCGCATCGCATAGATGACCATTAAAATTTTTGACCTAATGCAGACGACATTCAAAATCTTTCGTAGAGTCAAAGCACCTCATGTCAACACCCCTTTTGAATATGGCAATGGAGACCTTTCATATGATATGAGCACCAAGACATCAATTAGGGTATGTTATGTGTGGCATTATAGGATCAAATATTTGCATGCCTGCTACAAAATGATGTTTGAAGAAATGTTTACGACTTGATTTTGGGAATATCACTCTGAAGTCTTCATCAGTCGACTGCCACATCTACTCCAATTGTTTGCTTGTGAATAATTAATGTATTCTACACACTATCGGGTCCCACCAATAGAGGAACCTGAGGCAATCGACTGGGATAAACTAGAAGCTAATCTTGCAAAAAGTATCCACATATCACAACACATCCTAGTCCAAGAGCTCTTACAAATCTACATAATGCACACCCTATCATAAGGATTTGTCAGGGACGACAGACATGAGAGGGAGGGGGCTGTTGGCAGTACATCCAGAAGTGGCTAGAGGCATCAACATAGAGGCAACATGTAAAGACATGAATGCAGTGAGTTGTGGGGGCTAGACACTCTATTTTTTTTCAAGAAATATATTTCATGATATTCTTTTCAAACTTCAAATAGAGATTATTATCACTCCTGTAACATATGTACCATAAAACACCCAACTTTGTATTTAGCAACTCCATTTTGTGCAAGCCAAGGAATCCTCGAGCTTGAGGAGCCTAGCTAGAATGGACATACAAATTTTGATAATTTTTAAAATTCATTTGGACCCCCAAATGACCCTGAGAACCTATTTTTTAACTATCCCAAACATTAGATATGAAACCGATCAAAACGAGTCTAGAATCTATAAAAAGAGCTAGAGAGCTCATTTTTGAGGTTGACAAGTTAGAGATGAGAGCTATTTTTGATCTTGCAATAGTGTTCTTGAGTAACAGAGCTTTTCCATGACCTTCCATTGCTTCTCTCTTGTCTCTACCATGTGTGTGTGCATGTATGTGTGTGTACATTCTCATGCTTCTCACCTTCACGTTCACTCACTTCATCCATTCACAATCTTCATATCACTTCTGTCCCTTTCATGGATTGACAATTAAGGAGGAGAAACTTCTTAGCGTGGAGCATATCCTAGCCTAGAACAACACCTAAATACAGTGACAATACAACCTAAGGATATGCACCTAACTAGGAGGATTAGAGGAAATAATCCTTGATGAGAGAAAGTTTTGTATTATCCCTAATTATTAATATGATCTTGCTCATTAAATTTGGTCACTAAAGTCTTTTGAAGTATATTTTTCTCTTAATCTTTTCGAAGTGTATTTACACATGACTATCTTTGTCTTTGGTTTTTTATGAAGTCTAGCATTTGTTTATTGTGATAAGGCTTGAATGATGTGTGTGCAACTCTCCTCCCATCCATATATACCCTCTTGTATTCAAAAAATAGTAGTGATCTTGAATGGTCTAGTGCCGCCATCTGTACATCATGCAACAATCATTCCCATTACTATTGAATACCTTAGGATAGCCCCCGAGCTTGGGACCTTGGCTATGGCTAGCCCTTGTCCCACACGCACATGGAATGATCCCTGTGGATCAATTTTTGACATTTATTGTATCAGAACTATATGTTTTGTGATATAAGTGCTTCCAATGTCCTAGAATTGACAGAAAAGGCCTACCACAAAAACATGGGGATTGGGCCCTGCAAAATTTTTGCAAGGATCAATGGCATGTTTTTGTGGCATGCCTTTTTTTTCTATTCTTGGCCATAAAATCATATTTGATGTACACTGGAGCATATGGTCTGCAATGTTTGAGGTAAATTTCATGCCAAACCCTTTTATAGGTAAGTTATCAACTTCACACATGTTTATATGCACCTATACCTATCCAAATGTGGGATTCCATAAAAGAGGACTCCATAGAAATGTGGGTGTGGGCCCTACAAAACTTTTACACAACTCGTAGCTGCATTTCTGCGGAAGCCCTTTTTTTGCCTTTCCTAGGACCCTAGAATCCTCATGCACTACATTTTATTCAAAAAATTATGGATTTAACTAAGCAACACATATGAAGTATATGTCCACAAACATAAAACCACAGTAGACACAATTTAGTACCCATGAGAACCCAAAAAAACGTATTTTTTATTTATTATTTTTCCAATTGGGTATTGGCTTTCAGCCTCTCCAGTACATTCTATCTTCTTTGCAAATCTTGTGGCAATTGATAGGTAAAAACATAGTGAGATACTACATGGGAGTCTCTCAAATCCAAACGTGAAAAAATTCCTATTTTTCCTTATACTTTTCTTCTAAAGTAAGCTTAGAGGGTGGTACAAGCAAAATACTTCCTGACCAAAGTTACAAAGTTGGAACCTTGCATTATTGTAGATAGGAACAAAAGTTTACTCAAGGCTTTTGGACACCAAGTCATGAAATGTACTTGAGGAGAGTAGTATTTGTGAACAATCACTAAATCCTCCTTTGGAAATTTTGGATGTAATTTTCCAAAAATGACATGCCACGTCGGGCAACCCGGTTACCAGAACTCCTTGTAGAGAATTTTTCAACTTCAATTTATTCTTGCACATGGAAGTTTATTGAGTAAAAATATGAAAAAGAGTGAATCATAAAAGTTAGTAGATACTTACATCTTGAAGCCTATCTTGATCCTCTCCTCTTCCCAATGCATCTAGAGGAATTGAAGAGTGTAGCATGCCACTTTGCTCCACGCATCGTGAGGTTGGAATCTCCTTCTCCATAATTCTTTCCCTTGTTGTGGCCAAATCATCTTCAATGGTGTTTGATTAGCATCACTCAAAATCTCCTTAGGCACCGAGGCAATAGTGTTTATGATCAAATCACTAAATGAAATAGTTTATTTTTTGATTAAGTATAAAGAGTTATCCATGGGAACATTATATATCGAGCAAAAAATTATAAGTCATTCGTTGAGGTGTAGACCAAAGACTTTCCCAATGTTGTGTAGGAATAAAAATTATTCTCCATCTACGAGCAAGACTAGAAGTATTTCCTTCTCTACCTCTAGTAGAGTGAGTTCAAAGGGCTCCATGTTGGAGGGTGGATGTTGTTTTGAAGTATGACCTTCATTTAATTTTTGATGGAGAGTGTTAATCTCCAAAAGAACATGCTATCCTTGATGTTAGAACAGCTCTATATCAAGAATAACTTTAAACTCCAACCAATTTTGGAAGACAAGTACCAAACTGTCAAGACTTTAGCTAACTATGAAAAAAATCACTTCACAGGAAAGTCTGCTGCACATTACTCACTCATTAACTAATCAATTGTGTAAAGATTCTAATGAAACTTTGTAGAATGTGTCGCCTAAAGTTTGTGCACCTCCTCCAAGTTAGAAAACTTCAAAAGCTTAAGTAGATTATGAGAAATGATCCAAACAATTTACCTATGTCTAAAACTGCCTTCTTGTAGAGTCGACTTTGACACCTGGAACTTCTAACACATAGTTCTCCCAAAGTAGATCACATTTAAGCGAATGCTTTTAGACATAGATGGCTTACCTTCCAACTTATATTTTGACTCCTCATTTGTGTAAAACTTTACACTCTGCACTAAGATCTGATCAATTCTTTGATCATCAAGATTGCGCCTGTTTCAAAAGACACTCAACACTTTCTCACATATAGATGTTCCTACACAAAATTCTCTCAGCCTGTTTGCAATTAGGCTCTTAAACTTTAACCATAGATAGATTAACTATGGATTTAAATGTCTACAAAAGGATTTCTGATATAACCAAACACAGAACAAGAACTGGAGAAAAGATCGATGCACAATTCTCTGAACATTCTTTCTATTCAACTCATCATACATCTGATGGATGATACACACAATACTCATAATCTATTCTTCTCTATCTCATCTATATTTCATCTTACTTATATAATACGACCATATACATGTATGTATATATACATATGAGTATTGATTCATCATTACTTCAAGTATTTTGAAGTATTTACAAAACTAATGTACATATGTTTATAGAACTTTTCTTCCTGAACCTTCACTTCACTTCATGAAGTTAGACTTCAATCTTTTCTTCATATCTTCATTTCTAAGCTTCATATAATCACCAATTGTTGATTTTCTTGCTCCAACAGCTCCCCCTCAATCATCAATTGTGATTACTTGCATCTTCTTTACTCCTACCATATCTTTAAACCTCTGCAACTTTGATCCATCCAAGCTCTTTGTCATCATATCTGCAAGTTGATCTTTTGTAGGAGTATGTATAAATTCTATTTCTTTATCAACAACCTTCTCTCTCAAAAAATGATACTGAATCTCAATATGTTTAGTTCTAGCATGGAATACAGGATTTGCTGCCAAATATAAAGAACTCATATTGTCTCCACAAATGATAGGAGTATTCTGAACAATATCAAAACTCTTCATAAGAGTCTTTAACCATATTACTTCCTTTGCAGCTTCTACCATGCCTTTGTATTATGCTTCTGTGGATGATAAAGCAACTGTATGTTGCTTCTTAGAGCACCATGAAATTAGCTTATCTCCCACATAACACAAGTATCCATGTGTTGATCTTCTATCATCAGAATTACCTGCCCAATTTGCATCACTGTATATTTTGACTCTTGTATCTAAAGTAAATCCATAGTACAAACCTTCCTTAAGTGTGCCCTTGATGTACCTAAGTACTCTTTGTCCTGCAATCCAATGTTCCTTTCTAGGACAATGCATGAATTGAGATAGAACTCCAACTGCATATGATAAATCAGGCCTTGTTAATGTAGCATAAATCAAGCTACCCACCAAAATCTGATAAAGCTTCATATCTTTGAATTCTTCTCCTCCATATCTACTCAATCTATGATTCACCTCCATTGGAGTTGGTGCTATCCTGCAATCTTCCATTTTAAATTTGGTTAGCAAATTTTTCAGATACCTTTCTTGAGTTACATATACTCCATGTTGAGTATATGAAATCTCCATTCCCAAAAAGAATGACAAATTTCCCAAATCACTGATTTTGAATTCTTTCTCCATCTGCTTCTTAATCATGTGTATACCTTTGTCATCTGTTCCTGTAAGTATTATGTCATCAACATAAATACAAACATAAATAATTCCATCCTCACTTGCTTTGACTAGCAAGCTACTATCTACCTTTGATGCTTGAAATCCAAGTTCCTTCAAGAACTTTACAAGCCTATAATTCCATGCCCTTGGAGCCTGCTTCAAACCATACAAAGCTCTCTTGAGATTACACACATGATTTGGATACACTTGATCTCTGAAACCATCTGGTTGTTCCATGTAGACTTCATCTGAAATATAACCATTCAAAAATGCATTCTTCACATCTAATTGAGATAATTTCCAACCTTTGCAAGCAGAAATTGCTATGAGAGTCCTTATGGTTGTCATCTTTGCAACATGACCATAAGTTTCATCATAGTCCACACCATATGTCTGTGCATATCCCTTTGCAACAAGCCTAGCTTTGAACCTAGATACATTGCCATCTACAAACCTTTTTGTTTTATAGACCCATCTACATCCAATGATCTTCTGACTATTTGGTTTAGGAACCAAATCCCATGTCTCATTTTCCATTAATGCATCATATTCTTCCTACATAGCTTTTTCCCAATTCTTCTTTCCTTTGGCTTCATCATATGTGGATGGATCTTCATCTGCTTTTAACATATAAGCATAATCTTTAGTAGTCAAGAATGAAGTATCATAGCTATACCTTGTAGGCTGCCATTTGTGAGTAGATGACCTTCTGAGTTCTCCACTTCTTGAAGTTTCTGGTTCATCATATTCTGGATCAAACATTGGCCGTTCTTCTACTTCAACTTGTCCTTCATTATTCTCTTCTTCATCACATATTTGAACTCTTGTTTTACCTTTCTTCTGATTTAAAATATCTTCATCACCTGCATGAACATTAAGTGTACCTGCATACCAAGTACCTTGCTCATCAAATGTAACATCCTTAGATACAAGGAATTGCTTTGTGGATGGACTCCACAACCTATAAACCATCTGCTTGTCATCATAGCCAATGAATACATACTTCTCTGCTTTAGGTTCCAATTTATGCCTCAATTGAGATGGCACATATGCATATGCCAAACATCCAAATATTTTACAATGATCCAATGTAGGTCTCTTACCCCACCAAGCTTCATATGGTGTCATACCCTACAAGGATTTACATGGTAACCTATTGACCAAATATGTGGTTGTGTTTACAGCCTCAACCCACAAATAATTAGGACAATTTTTCTCCTTCATCATTGATCTTGCAAACTCAACAAGAGTTCAGTTTCTTCTCTCTGCTACCCCATTTTGTTGAGGAGAGTACCTGCAAGTAACCTCTCTCTTTATACCTCCATTCCACAAATAATCACTGAATTCATTTGAGAAATAGTCTCCCCCTCCATCTGACCTTAACCTCTTCAATTTTTGTCCTGTAATCCTTTCTGTGTATGCATGATAGTGTTTGAATGTATTAAACACTTCTGACTTGTCTTTGATCACATAGATTGTAATCCACCTGGTAGCATCATCAACATATATGACATAATATCTTGAACCATTTATACTAAAGTCCTTTGAAGGACCCCACACATCTGTATGTACCAATTCAAGTCTTTGTGAATACATAAAACCATGCTTAGAATAAGATTGCTTATGAGCCTTACCTAATTGACATGCCTCACATCTGTATGTCATATGTTGACCTGCAACATTAGACAATCCAAGTACTGAACCATTGTTAACCATATCTTTGATACCTCTTTCATTAAAGTGTCCAAGTCTTTTATGCCAAAGATCCAATTCAAACACCTTTTGCTCTCCATATGTGAACATAGCATGTCCAATATTACCTTGTATCTTTAATGTGAAGAGCCTTCCTTCCTTCTTTCCTGTAACAATTTGTTTATACCCTTGACTAGGGTCTTCAACATAAACTCCATCATTAGTGAACCTTACCTCATATCCTTTTTCCACAATTTGTCCTACACTAATTGAATTCTTTGGAATTGTAGGAACATACAAAACCTTACTCAAGAGAGTACTTCCATCTTTGGCTTTAACTGAACCAATTGACTTCACTTTGTGCTTTGTATTGTCACCTGTTTGAACTGTGTGATTGATTGCCTTATGATTTAGATCAGTCATCAAAGCAATGTTTCCACTCAGATGATTGCTACATCCTGAGTCAATATAAAATACTCTCATGTCTTCATGTGAGTCTTCACATGTTGCATTCATAATAAGAGTTGAATCTTCTTTCTGATTTGATGCATAATTGTAGTAAGTGCTATTAAATGATTGATTTTGGAAGTTTCTTCCTCCACTTCTTCCAAAAGAATTCCTACCACCTCTACTTTTGAAGTTTCCTCTCTGATATTTGCCACCTCTTCCTCTTTGATTAAAGTTCTGATTAAAATTACTATTGCTTTGATTATTATGCCAACAATCATGAGATAGATGATTGGTCTTACCACATATCCAAAAAGCTCTAAACATTATCTTTGTTATTTCTGCCTCTTCCTCTATTTCTGCCACTTCCTCTTCCTCTCAGGAAGTTTGCTTGACTTGAAGTACCTTCATCTTCAACTGATTGTTGCTTTCCTTTACTAGCTTTCTTCTTGTCTTTAGAATACATTGCATGACCTGCACTCTTATCAAAATCTCCTTTGATATCATTCTCAAAAGTTAGCAATATATGTCCTAACAATTGATTCAAATCAGGAGTGAAATGATCTAATCAAAGTTTTGTAGACAATATAAAAGGCTTCCACTTCTCATCTCCTATCACTTTTATGGATATGAAAAAAGTAGGTCACAAGGAGCCCATTTTTCTTCATATGGTGGAATATCAATGGAGTATCATATTTTATAAAACTCCATATAATCAATAATATCCTCGAGCACATCATGGTTCATGATTAGTTTCCCTTCAAGATTAAGGACTCTATAGACTAGCTAATACAAATCTATATGACCTTTATAGTCTGTTCTAACAAAGAAATCCTTGAAAAGTTGTCAAAGGGATTTGATTGGCGTGGTATATGTGGATGCAATGTTTGTGTGTGGGGATAGTTCTCTATTGTCTTTAGAGGATCTTTGGATCTTTGCATGTGCAAGTGTTAGAAATGAGGATAAAGAATCTATTTCTATAGTGGTTTCAAGTTAAAGTGAGAGGGACCCAGTTTTAAAAGTTAAAAGTAAAATAGTGAAAGTTTCAAAATGATTATTTACTGAAAAATAATGCACAAAACACCAAAAAATATCAAGATTTTTGCATTGAAGTAAATGTTAAACATGCCACCATGAAAAACACCATGAACAACCAAATTGCAAAGCAGTGAACATAGACTTTGACAATCCAAAAGTTTTGAAAATACCATTATAAATAACAATGTATATACAAGCTATAACATATATTAGTTCTCCTTATTTTTACAATCAAAGGTTTTTGCAAATGCAAAAAACCATCAAGTAGAAGGACCGAAACCAAAAAGTGACAATCTATAGTGTAATAATCAAGTTTCAAAAGAGCTATGAACAAATGAGAGTTAAGTTCCATCTTTACTCAAATCTCTAGGGAATTTCATTTTGTTCATTCCAACCTATAACAAATTAAAGAAGAAATTGAAGTTATAGAATTGAAATAAAAAGAAAAACAACAAGATTAATCTTACAAAATCACAAGAAATTTCTCACCTTAAACCCTTGTATTATGAATTTTGATTGAATTAGTCCCTCATAGCCCAAAATCACCAAGTGTTCTCTGGTATTAGCCAAGTTCCAATGATGATTCAGTAAAATAGTTTCCATTTCACTCTTGGGTAATCTAAGCTTAATTTTCAAATGAAACTAGAGATCCCATGAAACTTTGTAATGGTATACATTAACAAAGTTTGCACATCCAATGATCATAATAGAATAAAATTTACATGAAGTAGAATGTTTCAAATACCAAAATCCTATACATGTTCCACCTCTTTTACAAGAATATATGTCACCCTTTTTAATTCCTTCTATCGATCCCCGATTTTCACTTAGTAGACCTTACACTTGCTCATATGTGATATCTTTACACATGAACGTGGTGGAAGTCTCTTGAAATGAGAATCATTGAAATGAATATCCAAAGCAATGGATGGGAAAACACGAGTGGACACTTACAGATCTAGACACTTTTGTGAATTTCTAACCATATTGTGCTTTAAAGATGACATGGAACATATATTAGGTTGTGGTCACTCCAAGCTAAGAGGAGAATCTATTTCAATTCTCTATAACCTTCCAAAACCACTCTTTGTAGAGGGTACACTATACCTATGTCTATAAAAAGAAAAATCTATCATGCAAAAGTTGCAAGAGATACTTGTGGAAAGACTAGTGTACCAACATCTACAGCCAATACTTCAAAAGTACTTGTAACACTATGAAGTGGTTACTCTTCCACCAAAGTAGAAGGAAATAATATCTAAAAAAAACATATCTAGATAAATTAGAGATATGTTCATGTTAGCTCAGAAAATGGTTGGTTTTGATGCACTAATGTGGTCCTATTTGGCAAGAAAATATGTTTGATTTCAGGTACTTCAGAGTGATTAGATGATTGATGGGAAGTATTTGGGGACTACACGATGACTTCTTGATCAAAGAGGAATGCAATCAAGGGAGGCAATACTTGGAGATATGACTTTTTGTTATGGTGGTTACCACATGTGTGCTCACACAGATGGTCTATCTCAATAAGCAAAGATGTGCCCTCATGGGCATCATTGAAGAAGGGAAACTTATTTATGATCAGTGGTAAAAGGGACTGAAGCGGATATTATCCTCGCAACCGCCTTAATTGATATGCCTATCAATTGTAGAAATTTGGTGGCAGCTATTTTCCTCTAGGCAGTCAGTTGTGCTCATTATTTGAGGGTCAGCCATCCTTCAGGGTTGTCAAAGGGAGGGCCATTATCCTTTTTAGTAACTACATAATACACCATAGAAGTCTTGGGGGGGACCACTCAGTATCCAATCTTGATGAGCACAGGAGAGCTAGAAAGTGGTAACGCAGGCGAGCCTGCTAAACTCATCAAGCAAAGATATCGTGATGCTGCCGATGTCATCCAAAAGAAAGGAAAGATGTGTTGCCTCTTCATCAACGATCTAGATGTAGGAGCAGGCCATATGGGGGGATCCACCTTTGTTTTTTCTTTTGTTTTTATCTACAGGTGCATCGAAGAAGGTGTCAGAGTCTGTTTAGTCCGTTTCCTTTTGCAGGTGTGCTATAGACCAAGGCCACCCTCATTACAGGGAGGTTGTAGGGTCCTTGTATGGTCAGAAGAAATGCACATTTGAGGCATCAGGAGGATCGGGCTGGAGGTGGGGACATTGCCACCTGTGGATTTTACCCACTTATAGTGCTTGGGAGAAGGAGCTCGAGAGACAAGGGGGGCGCAACTTTATCTCTTGATGGAGGATATACAAAAGGGGGGGGGTTTGTTCCGCGTGGGTAGAGGGAGTTTCAATAGAATTGAGCAGCAGATGAAGGTCACAGAGAAGGGGGAGGCGAAGGAGATGGATTCCTGCTGAAGTACTATGGAGGATCGAGAGGCAACCAAGATGGAGGGCAGCAGCGGCTAATTTATCTTTTCTTCAGATATTGTCTTTGGAAGCGAACAACACGCAGGGGTCAGGGGGGGGGGGGAGGGGGAAGCAGACAAGAACTCTCTCTCTCTCTCGACTATTCTCTGGAGGTGTGCCCGGAAGGAAGGATCATAAGGAGCCATGCTTAAAGGATTTGCCTCACCCCGGGGATGTGTTATGTGACTCCCGTGACCGAACATTATATAGTAGTATACAACTGCTCTGCCAGTTGCTTAACCATACGGCCTAAATGATATAGGTGTACTCAAGATGTATTTTGCATCTCTGTGGTGTCTTTGGGTAAAGTCACAATAATAGAAAGAGGGTCTTCAATCTCTTCATGAAGAAAGGCACACAACAGAAGTGGACGTTGATACGACTCTGTGGTACAGTCCTTGAGAAGGTATGGCATACATAGATCTGTCGCTTGTTCTAGATATAAGGTATAAAAAGGAAACGACGAAGAATAAGCCTAGATTTTTTTGTGGTGTCTGAGTCTTGATCAAACCTTCTGTACCATGCATCGTTTGGAGTAGCAAAAATATTGACTTTTTTGTAATAAAGGGTAGATTAGCAGTAGTTGATAATTAACAGTCATGAAACAGATAGAAGTACGCAGGGAGATATTAGATTCTCTGAAAGTGGGAACTGATCGATGTGGTTAACATGTATTTTGAAGTTTTGATCAAACATACAGGATTAAAGTCATGCGCATCATTTGTAGTCATACCTACAGTAAAGAAAAAAAAAATCGATGATAAAACTCTACAGATAGTATAAAATGAATATTTGTAACTATGTCTGTTAAAAATTCAAGAGAAAATAGCTACGAATAAGATCCTCGGTGCGTGATATGTTTGATTAACTCCATTGTTGCTTTATGGCTATGAGTGATTGATTGAGTTGATTGTATAAATAAATCCATATGTTTGATGCAGATAGATGTGCACTCAGATTTACAGATGTGCGCTCAGATTTACTCATAGATATATCAACAAGGTTGAGCGTTGAATTCTGTGCATACATATGAATACTCGTGTTAATTTTTATGTACACAAAAGAGTGAGAACTATAGTTGATCACAACCGTAAGCATGACATAATTATCTAGAAAACGGTTGTAAGAGAACTTTATAGGCTTCGGAATAAGTAAGTTGGTTGTGCATCTGAATTACAGAATTTAACACCAAAACACACCATAGATTCAATCTCTATAGAAAGAAGACTGCTCTCTCTCTAATAAACGCGGAGATCATAGACTAAGTAATCATTTTAGTTTCGTTTCAAGCTCAAGTTATAACGATTGTGGAGAGAATGAAAAAGTGGGCTTGATTACTTTCCTATGAACCCATATCAGTCTTTAAAAGAATCTATGACTTCATATTGTTTATCAATTCGAGGATCTTTCCTTTCTCTTGCAACCTCCTTTTTACGATCTCCTCGACATACCTGGTGAACCCGACGTAAGAACGAGAGGTTACAGGAAGTGACCACTAGAGGTGGATATCCAATCGTGCATGTGTTTTCTCGCCTCCTCCATCAAAACTTTGGAGTGAAATTGTGGACTTAGGGGAAACCAAAATTGACCTAGTATCAGAAGAGTTGGGTAAAATATCATTGTGTATAGGCACTTTCCCTTGGACCAGGAGAGTTACATTTTGGTGCGTCTGCCGGGAATTGCTTGGCACGTCTCTATAAGAGAGTGCCATAGGTTCGCCTAGCGCCACATGTTGGCCGAGCTTGCGGACCCTAGATCTAGTACATGAGCGAGGGGAGCTCATCCTCAGGAGCAACACAAACGCAAAGAGAGGAACGCGCTCAGAGAAGAGCCCTTGAAAGAGAAAGGAAGAGGTGGGAGTTGCAAGGTGAGTCGACCTCGACTAGCTCAAAGAAATCTGCTAAAAATGTGTACTCTCATAGGAGAGTCGCGAATCAAGTGCAAAAGTTTGAAGGAGGGATCCTTAAGCCGCGTGCACTAAATTTTTGGGATCAGAGTGATATTGATATCACACCTCTGTTTGAAATGGCTCAGTGGATTTCAGTTCATTTGGGGGACTTCACCAAGTTTTCAGGTGCTTGGGACGAGGATCCAGATAATTTTATCCAGCTGTTTGAGGTTACTTGTGAGGCCAATGAGGTAGTTGACCAGGGTCAAAGGTTGAGAATTTTTCTGGCTATTCTCCGAGATGAGGCAGCCAATTGGTATGGGAATCTGACACCACAAGAGCGTGGAACTTATCAGATGCTCAAGGAAGCCTTCTTTGCAAAGTTTCGACGACAAGGCTTCCAAGATAGATTGGCTCAATAGATGGATTATTTGCGACAGGGAGTCAATGAAAGCATCGATAACTACATTCAGAGAATGGAAACCTTGGTAAGAAAGATGGGCGCGAATGCCCCGAACCATGAGACATTGAAGAGAAGATTCATTGCAAGATTGAGAGATCCTACGGCGCAGCAGCATATAAGCCTGACAAGACCTGCAACTTTAATAGATGCTAAGGAACAAGCAAGGCTTTGGGAGGAAGTACAATTATGTCAACAGAGGAAGATGGAGCTCTTATACGAGCCAATGGGAGGCCCAGGAAACATACCAATGAAAGATCCTGGCCAAGGAAGTCCCGCATTGACGACCCCAGCTTTTGTAGCTGCCACTAGCACGCCAGGCAAGGTAAAGCCTGCGCTAATTGAAGAACGAATATTGGAGTTGGTCACCCAAGCTATAAAAGCTGCCACAATGACCCAGGAAACATACACAGTAAAACTAGAGGTAGCTACAAACCCGAATCAAGTGTTTCGATCAAATACATGGTGTGGAAAGTGCCATGGTTACGGCCATTTGGCTTCAGAATGCCCTACAGTCTCAAGAGTATTCACAGATAGATCACCACCTAGAATGCATTGCACTTTTTGTGGAAGGACAAATCACACGGAGGACCGACGTTACAACAAGAGAGCCTATGAAGAGAGGACCTTGAAATCGGGAGATACAAGAGAAAGATCCTACACAGGATTGCCTGATCAAAGCGTCCCGCCTACATCTCGTTGGGAAAATAGACAAACTTATGGATATGGTGCTCAGGGTCAAGGAGGAGACTATCCGAGAGGAGTCGCACGTGATCAAAGGAGAGATGGTCCAATCCAGTGTTGGAGATGCCATGGCTTTGGCCATACTCAATCTAGATGTCCAAACGAAAAGAAACCGGTTGATTATACCCCACTATGTAGGTACTGTAGTGGAGAGGGCCACTTTGATGAAGATTGTCCAAAACGAAGAGCTGCCGCCGGCAAGGAAAAAGGACCAATAGGGTCCTCGAATTATGTTGATACTCAGATGCATTCCACAACGAGAGCTCAAGAGCACGTTCCTACGATCGGAGTAGTGTTCAAGACACCGAACCCTCAAGAAGGCTCTAGCTCGTCAATGCACTTTGTGGATGCTTATCAGGCCAAGAACCCGCATAAAGAGCCAACTGTGGCAATAGTCACAAGGACTCAAGAGTATTTGAAGAAAAATCCAGAAGGTGAAAGCGAAAAAGCTAGCCAGGAGAAGATATCCGAACATGGAGAGGTAGAAAACGAAGCTTGAGGATTTGCTGAGCAGCAAGAGTTTGAAGATGGGGAAGAAGTCGAGATCCTTCCACCAGTGACCAAAGAGTTTGTGCCAGGCATATCACCATTCCTGAAAGATTAAGGGCTCCGAAGTGTAGGAAGGAAAGACAAAGTTTGGAGGAAGTGAACATCGTAAAGCTGCTCGCTAACACGGAAGTCACGCTGGACATTGGCACATTGCTGAAATGTTCACCTACTTATAGGAAACAATTCTACAACGAATATATTAAGAAGCCGAGGAAAGCTCGAGATAAAAAGAGACAAGATAAAGAGGTCCAAGGTATGATTCAAAGTATTACGACGCAAATTGATTCGAATGCTTCAGCTGTGACAGTCGAGATTAAAGGGTATGCAGTCCCCGGTGCTCAGTTAGATAGTGGAGCCGCAGTTAACCTTATGACTGAGTACATGATGAAAGCTTTGGGCCTCAACCACATGGAAGAAACTCTGATGTCCTTGAGGATGGCAGATGAAATGCAAGTGAAGCCTGCAGGTCTTTTGAAGAATGTAAGCACAGTTGTGGGCGGTCTAGAATTTAAAGTTGATTATCTGATAGTAAGACCAAGGAACTCAGAGGCCACCTTCTCGATCTTACTTGGACAGCCATGGCTGGTGCAAGCCGAATGTGTGCACGATTGGTGCACATGATTTATCACAATTAGACCGAAGGCTGATCGAATACAACTTCAAGTGTCCCCAAACTTGACCGGCACGAAATCAACAACAGCTGAGGAAAGGGAGCAAAAAGCAAAGGAAAAGGTTAGACAAGAAATATCACGGGTAAGATTTGCCTTGCGCACGAAGACTTCCAAGGACCTTTCATAGGATGGATTTAACTTGCAATTGTCCAACCTCCAACACGCGAAAGTGGGCAAGTACAAAGATCCACTATGTTACAAGGATGGCTCAGACCAGGAGTTGCTGGGATGGTTGACACATACAAGTGAATTTGAGTGCTACATGTTGAGTATAGACGCAAAGGAAAACAAAGCTACCCAATCCCTGGAGAAAGGAACTTCAAAAGATGAGTTGAAGTTGGAGTCAGGTCCGACAATGGAAGTACAACAATTGAGAGAAAGGGTCAGAGTGCTAGAAGCAGAGCTTCTAAGGAGAAGTCGAGAATCGGAAAAAGAAGCGAAGAGTAAGACTAAAGTGTCGGAAGCCATTGCAAAAGCTGAACTAAAGAAGTTGGGTGCGGTCGAAACAGAAAAAAACAATGATTTACTGGCCAACCATGCACGCGTGATCGGGGAGCACTTTCCAATCACATGGTCATCAACGAATAAGGAATATTCGCGAGAAGCTCACGTGGAAAGATGGGAAGTTTTTCCAGAAAAGTTCTTGAGCGTGGGGTCAGAGCTACCAGATGGAGTACGAGATTGCATTAAATTGGCACTCAAAAATTTCAGTAAGGCCTTTGCATGGTCATACAGTGATCTGAGAGGAATTGATCCCCGAATCTGCCAACATTATATAGATTTGGAAGAAGGCACCCGACCAATATGTCAACGACTTAGGCGGAAAAATCCAATCTACTCGGAATTGATTAAGCTGGAATTGACTATGTTATTGGAAGCAGGATTCATATATCCCATCGCCTCCAGCGAATGGGTATCACCAATTGTAGTTGTTCCGAAAAGAAATAAGAAAATCCGCATTTGCATAGATTATCGGAAGTTGAACGAGCGCACAAAAAAGGATCACTTCCCTTTGCCATTTACTGATCAAATCTTGGACAGAGTGGTTGGCCATAAATTGTACTCATTTTTGGATGGTTTCAGTGGGTACACCCAGATCCAAATCCATGAAGAGGATCAATCAAAAACTACTTTCACCACGGAATGGGGCACATACGCATATCGTGTGATGCCATTTGGATTATGCAATGCACCGGCCACATTCCAGAGGGCAATGATAGCTGCATATCAAGACTATTTGCAGGATTGGATGGAGATATTCCTCGATGATTTTGCGATCAGAGGCAACAATGAAAACATGATGGAGAGGATCGAAGCTATTCTAAGAAGCATTGAAAAAGGCATCGCATTAAATCCTGAAAAGTGTACATTTGGAGTACGAAGAGGATTGCTCTTGGGACATGTTATTTCCGAAAAAGGGATCGCGGTTGATGAGGATAAAGTAGAAAAAATCGGACAACTTCCACCTCCTCAAAACTTGCGGCAACTCAGAGGATTCTTGGGGCATGCTAATTATTATCGACGATTTATATTAAATTTTGCATCAATAGTAGAACCACTGACGAATCTTTTGAGGAAAGACCAACAATATCATGGATTGGAGAGTGTCAAGTTGCATTCGATTTGATCAAAGAGAAATTGATAAATGCACCAATTTTGGTAGCACCTAACTGGACGAAAGAATTTCATGTGCATATAGATGCTTCTCATACTGTAGTTGGAGCAGTGCTATGCCAAGCCGATGAAAAGAAATTGGACCACCCTATTTATTACGCAAGTCGAAACTTGAATAGTAGTGAAAGAAACTATACGACTACAGAAAAGGAATGCCTCTCGATGATCTTTGCGGTAAACAAGTATCGGCATTACCTGATGGGAAAGCATTTCACGTTTTATGTGGATCACGAAGCCCTAAAATATATCATCAATAAACCCGAGCTATCAGGGCGATTGATGAGGTGGATGCTACTCCTACAAGAATTTCAGTTTACAATGGTAACCAAACCAGGCAAAGCACACATATTGGCTGACCATTTATCTCGAATTATTAATGAGGAGACAATCTCTAGTGTGCCCGACGATGCTCCTGATGGACATCTATTTCAGGTTGATGCTAAGGTACCTTGGTATGCCGACTTGGTGAATTTCTTGTGCACCACTAAATACCCGCCGGGAGCAAGCAAGAGAGAGAAGCAAAAACTATTAGCACTGGCAAAACACCATAGCATCATTGGTGGGCAGCTCTATCAATATTTTGTCCATCAAAGCATTTATCGGAGGTGTCTCGAGGAAGAAGAAGCAACCCTAGTTTTGAGGGCATTGCATGATGAACCCTACGGTGGGCATTTTGCTAGTGAGCTTACGGCAAGAAAGATCTTATTGGCTGGGTATTGGTGGCCAACGCTGTTCAAAGACTCTCACACATACTGCAAGAAATGTGACAAATGCCAAAGAATGGGCAAACCAACATTAGCACATGCAGCTCCTCTTACGCCGGTGCTGGCTCTTAAGCCTTTTGAAAAATGGGGAATTGATTTTGTGGGGCCTATTGATCCTCTCTCAAGACGTAGATCCAATAGGTATATCTTGGTCTGCACTGACTATGTTACCAAGTGGGTAGAAGCCAAAGCTCTGAAAACTGACCGAGCTATTGATGTAGCTAAATTTTTGTATGAACAAATTATCACCCGATTCGGATGCCCGTTGGAGATAGTGAGTGATAGAGGAACACACTTTGTCAACGAACTGATCGAGGAATTAATGGAATTGTATAAGATCAAACATAGGAAAAGCACTCCATATTACCCGAGGGCGAATGGACAAGTGGAGGTTACCAACAAGGTTCTTGAACAGATTCTGACAAAGGCAGTAGCTGTGCATAGGCGAGACTGGGATGAGAGACTTTTGGAAGCTTTGTGGGCGTATCGAACATCCTACCGAGTGATGACTAAGAGCACTCCGTTCTCCCTAGTATATGGTGAGGAAGCCATCTTTCCCATCGAAAAAGAAGTTCCGACATTAAGAGTGGCCATCGAGGCCAGGCTGGGAGAGGAAGAGTCATTGAAGGAGAGGTACATACAACTCGTCAAGCTAGAAGAAAAGAGACTCACTGCATAGCAAAGTCTGGAAGCTATTCAGAGAAGACGTAAGGAGAGGCACGACAAGAATCGCAAGACCTATGCGATTCAAGAAGGGGATTTGGTGCTAGTCTATGATAGCAAATATTATAAATTCCCGGGGAAGTTATAGACAAGATGGGCAGGGCCGTTTAAAGTGGTGGAACTCAACTCCAATGGTTCCATGCAAATTCAGGATTTAGGAGAAGAATGTGCTCCCGTGAAGGTTAACGCGCTTTGAGTCAAACCATATTTCAAGTAGCATTAGGACGGGAGAAGCTAGACGAGATCCAAGCGGAAGGACGTAGTAGACTCCTTGTACATAGATGTATAGTTATATATATATATATATATATATATATATATATATATATATATATATATATATATATATATATATATATATATATATATATATATATATATATGCACATATGTAAGCTATGATTTTTGTTGTCATAAATATTATCCCTTGCTAGCTCAAGAATTTTGGACTTCTAATTATTTTTTTTGTGTTGCGCAGAGACTGTTAGGAGCTAAGTAACAAAATGGCAGATCAAATAACTCAACTCTATTTGTACGAGCTGGGGATATATTTCTCGGACCAAACATTCACCCGCATGGACTTAGAGGTCGACAACTTTGAGAGCGAATATGATGTGGAGCAAGCGCACTGGCTGGTATGCTTCATAAACCAGGGTTTGGATATTACGTTTCATATTGAGTGGTTTGAGACATACCTAATCGGACATGTAGGATGGGTGGGGGATCGATATTACTATTTCGACCCTTCGAGGGAAATGCCTAACGAAGAGAACGATATCACTTGGGCTTGGGCAAATCTGTTAACGATAGGTAGCAATGACGGAGCTCCTGAAGTTGAGCCTGACTCACCCTAGGGAAGTCGTCGGGATGCGAGTATGAGGTGAGGCTATATGAGATATCCAAGAGACCCACATTCTAGATCATCTAAGGATAGGTATACGAGGGACCAAGGCATAGCCGGTTGTAGTTACCTAGTGAAAAGTCAAATCGATGAATACATATGTAGTGTCTGTAATTGAGAGAATGGAGTGAAGAGGTTGTTGATCTATAAGGTTAGAGTGTGTATGTTTGCATGCATGTGTGGGAAAAGTGGGGAGCAACCCTTTCTCCCTCTCCCTAATTCTCAAGACTGGGGCAAATTAATTAACTATGAAAAAAAAAGAGAAAAGAAAAAAAAAGACACAAAAAGAAAAGAAAAGAGAAAAAAAACATTGTGTTGTTGTGATTGTACCAACGCGCTATGGTGGGCTAGTAGGTGGGTGGAGTTATCCTAGCCGGGTGGTTAGGACCACGAGCCGCAGCTAGTTTCGCCATAGGCTTGGGATGTATATGTTTGTGTCTTAGCTACGCGCCAGGGTAGATTAGCAGTAGTTGATAATTAACAGTCATGAAACAGATAGAAGTATGTAGGGAGATATTAGATTCTCTGAAAGTGCGAACTGATCAATGTGGTCAACATGTATTTTGAAGTTTTGATCAAACGTACAGGATTAAAGTCGTGTGCATTATTTGTAGTCATACCTATGGTAAAGAAAAAAAAATCGATGATAAAACTCTGCAGATAGTATAAAATGAATATTTGTAAGTATGTCTGTTAAAAATTCAAGAGAAAATAGCTACGAATAAGATCCTCGGTGCGTGATATGTTTGATTAACTCCATTGTTGCTTTATGGCTATGAGTGATTGATTGAGTTGATTGTATAAATAAATCCATATGTTTGATGCAGATAGATGTGTGCTCAGATTTACAGATGTGCGCTCAGATTTACTCATAGATATATCAACAAGGTTGAGCGTTGAATTCTGTGCATACATATGAATACTCGCGTTAATTTTTAGGTACACAAAAGAGTGAGAACTATAGTTGATCACAACCATAAGCATGACATAATTATCTAGAAAACGGTTGTAAGAGAACTTTATAGGTTTGGGAATAAGTAAGTTGGTTGTGCATTTGCTGAATTACAGAATTTAACACCAAAACACACCATAGATTCAATCTCTATAGAAAGAACGATTGCTCTCTCTCTAATAAACGCGGAGATCATAGACTAAGTAATCATTTTAGTTTCGTTTCAAGCTCAAGTTATAACGATTGTGGAGAGAATGAAAAAATGGGCTTGATTACTTTCCTATGAACCCATATCAGTCTTTAAAAGAATCTACGACTTCATATTGTTTATCAATTCGAGGATCTTTCCTTTCCCTTGCAACCTCCTTTTTACGATCTCCTCGACATACCTGGTGAACCCGACGTAAGAACGGGAGGTTACAGGAAGTGACCACTGGAGGTGGATATCCAATCGCGCATGTGTTTTCTCGCCTCCTCCATCAAAACTTTGGAGTGAAATTGTGGACTTAGGGGAAACCAAAATTGACCTAGTATCAGAAGAGTTGGGTAAAATATCAATGTGTATAGGCACTTTCCCTTGGACCAGGAGAGTTACAGTTCAACACTATAAACAATACAATACTATAGAGTAATATGTACAATTGATAGGATATCCCATTCTTATAGAGTTTTCGAGTTTCATAATTGCCATTGTAAATAAATGTTGTACAATAGCAACCATCCCATTGTTATTGTGCTTCTAGAAGCAAAGTAGCTTTCCCTACCAATGAAGATCCAAGTTTCCATGATCTCTAATTTGATGAGGTCCAACTCTAGAGGGTTTCGTGTACACAAATCCACCTTTTCAATACTCATGTGGTAACCATTGTCTAATTGTAGCTTTGATATAATGACATGTTAATGTGAGGAATTCATCTTTTGGTTGCCTTGTGCCATTGAAGTTCAAGGTCTTCAATATATATATATATATATATATATGCGTGTGTGTATGTATTTGTATGCATGCTTCTATATGCATGAATGTATGAACACTTGTGTACATGCATCTATATTGTTTGTGTTTGTATGTACGCATGTTTCTTTATGTGCGTATATATATATATATATATATATATATATATATATATATATATATATATATATATATATATATATATATATATATATGTATGTATGTATGTATGTATGTATGTATGTATGTATGTATGTATGTATGTATATATGCATGCAGGTATGTATGTATGCATGCATGTATGTATGAATGTAAGTATGTATGCATTAATGTATGGATGTATCATCTATGTATGTATGAATGTTTGTGTTTATGATTGTATGTATTTCTGTATGTATGTATGTATGTATGTATGTATGTACGTATGCATGTATGCATGTATGAATGTATGTATGCATGCATGTATGAATCTATGTATGTATGTGTTATTAGATTATGTATGTATGTATTCATGTTTGCATGTCTGTAAATATATTTTTACACACAGACGCACAGACACACACACATACATACATAGATACATACATACATACATACATACATACATACATACATAATCACATACATACATACATACATACATACATACATACATACCTACATACATACATACATAGACACACACACGCGCGCACACACACACATATATATATATATAATATATATATAATGTGTGTTTGTGTGTCCATGTATGTATGCATGTTTGTTGGTGTATATGTATATGTATATAGGCATGTTTATGTAAGTATATACATATGTATGTGTGTATGTATGAATATTATATGTATTATGTATACATTATGTATGTATGCCAATTTACATATGCATGTCTGTATGTTATTTTATGCATCTATGTATGTGTATGTATATATAGTTGTATATATATGTGTAAGAAAAAAAAAACAATTTAGAATTTAAACAAAAGTTAGAAATCAATATATTCTAGCTTCGTTACACGTTGTGCTTCCACTTCTAAAATTCCTTTGAATATATTTTCTTAGCTCTTTTAGCATTCTGCTTCTCGACTTTCTTAATCTTGGAGATAGGCACCAGATGGAGGCATTCTACCGAATGCATTTCCCATTTCTAAAGGATATTTTTATGATTTTTTTTTTATATTTTTGAAAAGAAGTTTGATATTTGATATATACTTCTCGTGATAGCTTGCATTAATTGAAAGTACAATGAATGTTGGGAACAACACCCATTGGAATCCCCGACTCCCAAAAAGTAGGGTTGAATGCCTAACAACAGGATATAGAGCTTGAAGGCCCACTAACATAACAATTGGGAAGAAACGGCCCTAAGGTCAAACAAAGTAATGGGTTTAAATCATTTGTTTCCCAAAGTCCCAAAGATCCCCCAAAATGGTAGGATATATCAATGATTGAAATTGGAGTCTTCGATGCTAGAGAAAATGTACTTCAAATTGTAGTATTAGTATGTTGGACCCTTCTTACCATACATATGGCTACCAAAGGTAGCCAAAAACTCAATTTCTCTTTTTTTTGTGAGAATAAACCTCTGCGATTGTGCACCTAAAGTAGACCCAAAGCTATCTAATTATCCTTAAATCACTCCGATTGGATTCTATGAGGTATATTAACCTTCCATGCAAGATATACTACTTACGATTTAAACGGGGTAAGTGTATATATGTGTACTCACATTCCATATGTACTTAGAGTATGTACAGGATAGAGCATTGAGCTTTGGTGCTTGGTACTCACATCATCATGACATGAACAAGGATATGATTATGTTAGAAATGATCCTTAAAACAGAAGCAACAAGATGAACCTACTAGACTTGAAATCCAAGTTACACACAAAGAGATTTTCCCACGTGAAATTCTCTACCTATGTGCAAAGATAAGTTATAGGGGGTTGAGTTAATTAGAGGTTAGATTCTAATGATGAAATTACATCAAAGATATGATCTAAACTGCATGGAATAATCCCATAATTCCTTTCAAATAAGGGTATATATATAGTTGAAGATGTTAGATGATCATTTGAATTTCAAATTCACCTCTTAGAATCTCCCTAAACTTTCTCCTTCATGATATTTGAGCCTTTTTAGTTATTTAAAAATTGTGAATTCCTTTCTTGACTCAAGAAAAAGCGAATAGTGATCTTTCATATAATATAAACCCCCATTCACATACCTGAGCTTGCCAAATTTAAGAAATTTAACACTCCTACTCAAGCTCAAGTGAGTCTCCATTGATCTCCTTCATGTTGAGGTTGCCTTTGATTTTTTTTTTTTTTGCATCCATAAAGTTTTTCATAATCTATACCATTTATTCCCTGGTTTTGATGTATTTGATATCCAAATCTTTGAATAATACATTCTCTTTGATGAAATGATAATCAACCTCTATGTGCCTGCTTCATTCATGGAACATTGAGGTTCTTGCTAGATGAATGATTGAAATTCTTTTGCCAAATAATGTGAGCTCTTTGACCTCCACATCCAAGTTCTTGAATATATTCTTGATCCACGATATCATATGTAGCAACACATATCTACATATATGCATATGGAGACAACCAGGTTTCCTTCTCTTTTGAGATTTAGGGAAGGGTCTACATCGATTGGTTGATATCCACACCTACATAAGTACACCTAAATCCTTTGGTTCTAAGCACTACAGACTTGCTTGAGACCACACAAAGCTTTCCTAAGCTTACACAACTACACTAGTTTCTTGAAATCCTCAAAACTATGAGGTTATGAAATGTAGATTGTTTCATACACATCACCATTAAGAGAAACTTTACTTACATCTAACTGATAGATAAGGCATCTTCTTGAAGTGGCTATTTCAATGATAGACCTCACCATGCTAATCTTAAAAACATGGCTAAAGGTCTCTTTATATTCAATCCCACATGATTGGGTAGACCCCTGTGCTACAATCCTTGCCTTATACCTAGAAATGGAGTCATCAGAGTTTCTTTTGACCTTGTACATTGCTTTGTTCCCAGTTACTTCATTCATTCTTTCTTTGGTACCAAAATCCAAGTGTTGTTATCCTCCAATACTTTTTACTCCACTTCCATAGATTTGTGCCACTGCTTTGTGCCCTTTGCCTCCTCATAGGCGGATGGTTCTTGATCCATGATGACCCTAGATATGTATGCATAGTATCTAACAATGAAATTGTCATAGATTAACCTTGAAATAGGATGAATTTCTCTACCTGACCTCATTTATTATCTCTTAGGTCAAATGAACCTTCTATATTCGGTAATTTTGATCTCTAAGGCTTTAATGTAGCTCCATGCTCTAGCAATGACTCTTCAACATTCTCCACTTTAGTAGCTTCTTCATTGAGACTTCTATGCTTGCCTTTTCTTTGTATTGATTGAATGATTGATGTGTGGAGTTATCCCCCCTCCATTGTCAATCCATGTTTGAGCTCCTTTGCCAATGTGTGGATCAATCAATTCCAAGATCTTTTAAACCATCAGTGCATCTATTCTTTCTACCTCTTCAATGTTTTCATCTTGCAACATGACTTTGGGATCAAACCATGGCATTAGTTCATCAAGACAACATCTTGAGATACCTTAACTTGCTTTGTGGTTGGATTGTAACACCAACATGTTTTTGAATTCAAAGAGTTACCAATGAACATACATCTTTCTGCCCTAGCATCAAGCTTTCCTCTCAACTCTTCTCGGACATGTGTATAGCACACACATCCAAAGATTTTAATATGCCACTCCATGATTCCTCTAGTCTCATATCATGTAATCATGATGTTGAGTACCTATTCATTAAATACACAAAATTAGGGATATCATGTTCTCCATAGAATAAAGGAACATTCATTTTGTTAAGCATGATCTTAGCAATCTCTTCCCTTGATACCACCAAAAGTCACAAAATTCATTGGATAAATTCTCTCACCCTCCACCTAAGCTTTGATTTTGATGTAGAATCATGATTCCTTCTCTACTTAAGCCATGGACGTTCTAAACATGTCAAACACATGTCACTCATCTTGATGCAAAAGAACCATACCTTCCTTGATTATTCATCTATAAATGTCACAAAGTATCCATTACCTACAAGGTAGGGCTCCTTTGTTGGCCCCCATACATCTATATGAAAAAGTTCTAGCACTCCATGTGTTACATAACTATTCTTCTTGAATTGTTCCCTAGTTTATTTGTCAAGTTGGCATGCTTCACACATTTCATGTAATATTTTAATGGCAAATGAGGTATTCCTCTTATCAATTTCTTCTCCTCCATATCATTGTGATTTTCAATGTTGATGTGGCCACATCTCTTGTGCCATAGATAAAACTCTCCAATCTTCTTCCCTTGGCTTTGTTGCTTTGTAAATTACCTCTATAAAATGTAAAGATTATTTATTCCTTCTTAACTTTTGGTATTAACTCATAGAAAATCCATGGAACTTCTATGAAACATCCCTTGTGATTAAAAACTAATAGCCTCCTTTTGCTATCTATAAAATAGAAATTAGATTCTTAATGATGATGGGAACATGTAGTACTTTAGATAGGCTCTTTGCTTTGTGATTGCCTTCAAGCATGAAAGCTCCCATTTGTCAAATTTGAAGGTCCAAGTTGTCACCTATCTCCACTATTGGTGCAAGGTGCAAGCCTAATATCTTGAGCTATGCTATTGGAGCTCTCTCAAAATTATCATGCACAAATATAAATCACTTGATGCTTATGTTTGTAAGTTTAAAAGGTTAATCCTTGAATTTATCTTAGTCAATTGTAAAATTGAGAAAGAGAAAAACCCATGACTTGATTTGAGTGAATCTCCATGAATCTCTTTGAATTTAAATTCAAGCTACAACCTAAGATTTAGGAATAACTTTTAGATAAAAGATTCAACCACTCTCAAGCTCAAAAGGTTTATATATACACTACCTTTTAGTCACACAATAAGTGGTGTACTACAGTGAGAACTTAACCAAGTTTATTGTTGGAGTTTGAGGTCTGCGAAAGCACGCAAACAACACAAGGTAGAAGAAGAATCTTGGTGCACAACACATAATACTGAAGGTATTAACACTACAATGTACAAAGATAAGTAGCCCATTAGGGTAATAGGCATATATACAAGCTGGGGGAAAGACCTCCTAAAGAGGGCAAAATGTGCCCTAGTGGTCCTAGTATGTTCACAGACATCACTACTTAAATATATCAACAAATCCCCCTTGGTAGTGATGTGGTGAACAAGGAGCTGGCACTCATGTATAAGGAAGTGCCAAGCTATGTAGAATCAATCCACAAAGAAGTAAGCCCAAAGCTTTACAGAAAGCTTCAAACTTCTCCTTAGGCAAAGCCTTTGTAAAAAGGTATGCAATGTTCTCTTGTGTGGGAACGTATGCCAAACTGATCTCTCCAGTAGAGAACCTCTCCCTGACATAATGATAGTGCACCTCAATGTGCTTAGTGCGAGCATAGAACATAGGGTTCCTTGCAACTACCAATGCACTCTAACTATCAGTGAAGATGGTGGTGGCAGAAGATTGACCAATGCCCAAATCAGCCACAAGGTGTCTGAGCCACACACACACACACTCAAGAGTCACTATGAAAGATGCCCTATTCTCAACCTCACAACTGGAAGTGACCATAATAGGCTGCTTCTTGCTCAACCAAGATATACATGAGCTACCAACCATGAAGCAAAAGCCACTAGTGGACACACAAGGGTCATAGCAACTATAGAGTCAAAAAAAGCATGTAAATCTGGCGATAGTAATCCCCCCTTGGGAAAAAACAATCCAAGTAACTGGGTACCACTCAAGTGGAAAAGGAAATGCATAACCACCTACTACTGCTTGACACCTAGGCAATGCATAAAACTACTCATCTGTGAGAAAACAAACTGAATGTCTGGCTGAGTAATGCATAAGTAAATCAAGCATCCAACAACATGCTGATAGAGAACAACACCAAATGCATCTCCAACATCATGAAGAATCAACCATAAACCTGACTCAAGGACAAAATCCTGTAATAATGTGTCAATATATTTGGTTTGACAGAAAGCTATTCCGCCATACGATGCAAATGCCCCAAATCAGACATCTCGAATGAGGCATGCAAATTAGCTTTAAAATCAGCAATATGCTTCTCATGAGGACCAGTGAGCAACAGGTCATTTGCAAGAAACTAAGAATCACGACCACCACATGCTAGAGAGATGACTCTCCTCCCAACCTTATGCTTGTATATATAGCTCCTCCCAACCTTATGCATGTATATATATGCTCAAATCAACAAGGACCAAAAATGTAACTAGAGTCCACAAGTGCAGGTGCAATCTCCTCCACTCCTTTAATATCTTCCACTAGAGTCTATTAGTGGTCGACGTGATCCCGATCACTACTTAAGTACCTTCCACTAGTGGCTGGTATACTCGCCACTCAAGTTAAGTCTCTCTGGACTCAAGTTAACTCATTTTAACTTGAGGTAGAAGGCTCTATAGCTCCTTGGGCAAAATGCTCTCCCCATGCTCCCCATGGGGATTGAACCCAAGAACTCCTGCTTCACAACCTTGAGACTTAACCACTAGGCTAAGTGGATGACTTGTTTAAGAGAGCACATTAACTTATGCTTAAGTCTAGTCTCGAGATCTTTGGCCATACACATGAGTGACCAAACAGTGTTCGATTTCCTATCTGTCTGAACGGGTCGGACCCTCAAATCATAGAATTACTTTATTATATTCTTCCTTGCTTGGGAAATATTTTCATCCTCGAAAATAAAGATATATATAGTAACCATAGGCAACCCCTTGAGCCTCATGTTCTAAAAACTAGAAGAACATGTTTCATCTTTGTGGTGGGATCCCTACCCAAATGATTCAAAGCACTATCTTGCTTTGTAATTTGATGAACTATTCAAAGTACAAAGTAGTGAATGAACAATATGGGTGGATCTAAAACATCCCCAGCCACGTCATTGTTTCTCAATGTGTGATCTAGGCACAAACATATGAAATGGATGGATTCCAATTACTAGTCCATTTTTGGGCATAACTAGTGCATGGATTTATTTATTAATACAGGCAAGATTCTTATCCCTTGCAAGACTTTGAGAACTCTTGATTCATGAATTTGATTTGAAAAACTTGAAGTTTGGTTGATCCAAACATCTAACTTGGATGTTTGTACAATGTTTTACTTCCTTCCAATAATTACTTGATTTTTTTCACCCACTTGGAGGGCTACTTTGTCATAATGGGCTTGAAAATCCTATTTAAGATGTAGGAGAAAATTTTCTATTTACTCTGGTTCAACCTTACTATATCTTGACCAAGTCAATTTAAAATGAAAATCATCAAACTTAGGACACTTTTCTCAAAGACTTTAGCTAAAAGTTCTTGCAAATTTTCAATCTTATGAGCAATTCCTAACTTCATTGTTCTAGAGTGTACTGAACTCTAGAAAGTCATGCGAGCTATGCCAGTAACTGGAAGCAAACCCCAAATAAATAAGTCAATCTTGGACTTGCCATCTTTTGAAGATTGAATAATTTCGTGTACAAAACATCTATCTAGTATGTTTAATTTAGTTATCTAGTTCCAATCGGCTAACCTTGGACTCTTGCAAAAGGAATCATATACCATATCTACGTCAATTCCAAAAGATTTGGAAAGCAGAAGGAAATAACTAAAAACTCTGTATAATTAGTTCAAACTTCTAAGATATAAACTTGCTATGAGTCAAATACTTAATGACCCAATAATTTAGCTCAAGACTTTAATTTCTTAATGATCTGTTTCAATAAGGTATTGATGCATTTTTTTTTCTAATCTTTTTAAGAGAAAGAAACTCGATCCTCAAAATGATTCCTAGCATAAATCTAAACATCATCCAACCACAAGATACTTGTGTGGTATCCAACATCAGTGTGTCGAACCACTAAGGTTCTATTGATGCATATCAACAAAAATCAATTGCTCCTTCAAATCGTTGATCTTTGTCAAAAAACTCTCCATGGAATCTCCTTCATTCATGTGCTCACTCTCCAATTGTTTTCAAAGGTAAGCAACACGAGCCTCATTCTTTTCTTGATGGTTAATGTATCCCAAGCATCCTTTGTTGTTTTGCATGAGCGAATGTGGGGAATAATGGCACATTTGATAGATAAGGCTATCAATGCATGTTTCTAAGCATCTCTACCATCCCAAGAAAGTTGCTCTATAGTAGGTGCAGCAGGAACTGTAGCACGAACAAGAATTTGAAGAATATCACCATCTTCAATATCATCTGCATCACCTTCAGCAACTATGGTTGCAGTTGTAATAGGAGGTTTCTCAAAACTTGCACAATATTTCACAATCCTTTTGCAACCAATACATGATGCATCATATAAGCCCATAATGGGTAATTTGTACCATACAACTTATCCTCAACATCCAACATACGGAATACATCACTGTTTTCAACCATGGCCACTGACTAAAATACCTTGATGCAGAAAAATGATAGTATTTCAAAAAGTTGAACATAATTACCCTATGAAGTTCTACTAAACCTATAGCAGAATTGAGATGCTTATATTGGCGAACCAAAACTTGTATATATCCTTGACACAAAAAGATGAAATCTCCTACACAGTGCTATGATAGTGCATTCTGAGGTCGTGATTATGCTCACCAATTTTTGTGCAATTCTAAGATGGTGACTAGAGGGGTGTCAATGACACCCTAGATGAAGCGGCGACCTACTCTGATACCAATTGTTGGATTTTGAGGTATGTGGAAGCATGCGAATAACACAAGGAAGTAGAAGAAGCTTGGATCATAACACACAATACTGAATGTATTACCACTAGAATTTACAAAGATAACTGACCCATTAGGGCTATAGGCATATATACAAACAGGGGGAAAAAACCCTCCTAAAGAGGGAAAAAAGTTCCCCGACTGTGTCCTAGTGTGTTCACACACATCACTACCTAAATATATCAATAGTATACATGTCACAACTTCCAGGTTTTGGAAACCCTAATCATGTAACTTATGTTTGCAGACTTAAGAAAGAATTGTATGAATTGAAACAAGCTCCTAGAGCTTGTAATTATAGTTTGGCTACATACCGTGAAGATCGAAGGTTCAGACCTAGCAACTCAGATCCTTCTCTATTCATCAAAAGGGACCACAATGAGGTTATCTCTCTGTGCGTATAGATGACATTATTGTAATAGGTGATGACTTTAATGGCATTCAAAGGATCAAAAGACACATGCAAGAGGATTTCAAAATCAATGACTTAGTTGAGCTCACATATTTCCTAGCTATGCAGGTGATTTATATAGATGAAGAGATGTATGTAACTTAGAGAGGATACATTCAAGACCAACTTCTCAAGTTCAAAATGGAGAACACAAATCTCTCATGTACATATTTAGACTTTAATCATAAGCTAAGTGTTTATGAAGGTGAACGGATTAATGATCGTATTAAGAGTATCAAAGCCTAATTGGTAGCTTGATATATGCTACTCACACAAGACCAAATATATCCTATAGTGTGGGAGTGCTTAGCCAGTTCATGCATTCACCTAAAAGACCACACATGGATGCTACAAAGAGAGTAATCAAGTATCTCAAGGGAGAAATTAATGACGGTATCTTCCATCCTTACTTTTTAGATTTGGATATCAAAATCTATTCAAATGCATATTGGGCAGGAGCAAAGGATGATAGAAGAAGTACCTGTGGATACTTAACATTTGTAGTTTCAAAATTGGTTTCTTAGAGTTCCAAGAAGTGACTAATAATTGCTTTATCTTCAACTAAAGCAGAGTATAGAGATCTAACTATTGCAACTGAAGAAGCAATAGTGCTCAAAGAGTTGTACTCAGATTTGGTACTTGTAAGTTCCAAGCCTCACATACTTGGAGATAATGTAAGTTCCATGCATCTAGGTGCGAATCCAATTTCTCATGCAAGGACAAAGCACATAGATGTTCATTACCACTTTGTAAGAGAGAAGCTTATGGCAAAGGAAATTCACTTATCATTTGTTTCTATTGAGGAGCAAATAACAGACATGATGACAAAGGCACGTGATGGGATAAAGGTATGCAGATTCAAATCTATGGCAGGTATTCAACCTATCAGAGAATGAAGAATCAAGCATAATCTAGCTTGAGGGGGAGCTGTTGGAGCACCATCCTTCACTTTTCTTGAAGAAAAAATTTTCACATTGACCATCATATGGATGGTGTCATATATGTATCTTGAAGAATAACACTTATGTGCAAACCTTTCATTGTATTGTTTGATTGATCACTTATGATCATTTACCTTGTAAGGTTCAAGGTATTTACCTTTGTAAAAAGGAAGAGTAAAAGGCAAAAAATCCATGACTTAGAAGTGTTTGAGACTCATTCTCAATCAATCAACCATAAATTTGGTATTACTCCAACTTCCACTTTTCCAAGATTGTAGGAAAAGATTCCAATCACCTTAAACTACCAATCCCACCTATTTTCGAATTTGAATTGATGAAGAAGAGGCATGGAAAGATCCATGAAAATCTATATAATGACTCTAAATCATTTGTACATTATGTGAGTGATGATTTGATCCAATACATATACTATTTGATCATTGCTTGGTGCCATATCAATTCTCTGCTCCTTCTTCCTAAGACTCAGTCATCTTGCAGAGGCTTCTGTCTCTCTAAAGAGCTCAAAATTGAGTGAATGAGCACTTATTGTAAAGATAATACTTTCTAGTTTATGTCTTAATAGTTTCAAGACATTTGATTCAGTATATTCAGAGAAATCACAAGTTCAAGGTCTCGTGGTCATTTTTTGCACAATTAAAAAAATTGGGATAACATCCAATGAGTGTTAAGCTTATTGCTCCTTCATTGATTGATGAAAATTAGGGATTTTATGCATTATAGCAAGCTAACCCTATGTATGAAATTTCCCTAAAAGTAATGTTTCCAATTTTAACTCTAATGATGGCTTTGAGTGTTTGAAGTCATAGCTTTCATCCAAATTTAGAAGGTTTTTGTGAGCTAGTCATGGTACAAGTTACCTGTTTTGCATCAACTTGTTCTCGTTGATATTCCAAAGTATCGATAGTTTTTTGTTGCACTAACCACAATCATACACGCTCTATTTTACATATCCAAAGAGCTAGGGCACGTCTTGTGCTTTTTTGTTGGACTAGCTTCACCACCTGAAAACCCTACTTCCAAGCTTCTCCAAACATCTCAAATTTCTTTCAGAGATGATGCCAATACTAAGAAGCGAGGTCCAACCAACACAAGAGGAGCAAGAAAGGTTGAATGCGTGGTGCTTAAAGGATGCTTTGGCAAGGTCATACATTCTCAAATCTATCTCTAACTTTTTTCTCCCTCACATTATGAATTGTAAGACATCTTAAGAGTCATGGAATGTGCTAAAAGCATTCTTCTCCTCAAGTACCAAAGCCAAGAAGAATCAAATATGGATGGAGTTTCTAACACTCAAGAAAATTCCCAAGAAAACTGTGACTAGCTTTGTCACCAAGATGAAGGACATTGCATACCAACTTGGAAGAATTGGAGTGGTCATTGATGAAGAACAAATTAGGAAGCAAGTCATAAATGGAGCCAAAGTTGATGACAAATGGGAAGCTTTCACCATATGTATGGACCTCTACATAGACATGCAAGTACATGCTAGCTTACATGGGAGAAAGAGCCCTCAAACAAATCAGTAGAGATTAGAGTGTACTTGGACTACCCAACATATCAAAACAACACATGATATACAAATGTAGCGCTTATTAGTTTGGTAAGTCACACATGCAACCATTCACCAAGAAAGGCTACATACATGGAGACCTAAATATTTGGAGACTAAGCAAGGAACCATCAATTTCTAGATCAAGGTACTATGTTTCATTCATACATGATTATAGTAGATAGACTATCTTGTATGTTAAGCATAAGGATGAAGTATTTTTATGTTTTTAAATGTACTTACCTCTTTTGGAGAACCAAATAGGTAAAACCCTAAAAGGACAAAGGTGAGATGGAGGGGGAAAATACCTCTCCCATGAATTTGATTCTTATCTCCAAGAGTGAGGAATCAAAAGGAAAATCACCACCAGATACACTTGTGAGGAGAATAGAGTGGCAAAGAGAAGAAATAGGACAATTATGGAGCCTACAAGGTCCATGATCAATGAGAAGAAACTTCCCAACTACTTGTGGGCAGAAGCACTATCAACAACCACTTATTTATTTAATAGACATCCATCAAAGGCTCTCAATGTCATGACTCCATATGAAGCATGGAATCATTAGGGTGAAAAATGCTCAAAACAAGGCCGTTTGCTAATGACGGATTAAGAAAATTGAAAAATAGGGTCTTTCCACGTGTACAAGAATATAACATTAATTTCTCTTTTAATCCTATGAAGAAATGCTTTTTTTAAGAAAATATGCTTAAAAGCTCCACTAAAGTGATGGAGTTTCTTGGATTTAGTGTACAATTTTTTGATTTCATACAAAAAAAGATATTTTGCACACCACACAATGAAAATCCTTAAATTTCCAAGAGAGAAATTATTTTTTAAGATACAAAATATTTTTGGGTTCACAAAATTCACTAATGTTTCAGTCACAATTGATACATCAAATCAAAAGATTGTGATTCGTTTCCATGTGTACAAAGTTTTTTTTTCTATAAATACTCATGAAGTTTGTAAATCTAATTTTCCCACTTTGAGCATTCTCTACTATTTCTTTGAGTGCTTGAATGGCTTTTACTTCTTGCCGTCCTTCCAATCGTGTAACCTCATGTGAGGTTTACAATAGAAGAGAGGATTTTGTATGGAAACCTCTTTCTTTATTTTATGTTAATGGTCCATGTATGAAAAGGCACGAGAAATTCAAGCAATAAGGGCCATTTGAAGTTCTTGGATTGCTCTCTCTACTTGAATTGGTCATGCCTTTTGTGTGAGTGATAAACAAAGTTTAAGAGCATCAAGGATTACAAAATGGAGAAGACTGGAGGACACAACCAATTCAAGAGATTAGAGGCATTAGAGGTTCTTGAAGTGCCCTAATCGCTTGAATTGTATGGGTCCTCCAATCTTCTCCATTTTCCTTCACAAGCCCAAGTTTTCAATTCAAATACCATCCAATCATGATATAGCATAACAATATTGCAATTAATGATAAACCACTTATTATCTTAGTTAATCTCATGAATAAGGGGCACACCACAATTTATATTTTAGACAAAACTGCTACCAACATTAATAAGTTGAAACCATTTCTTTGTAGAAACATGAGTTATAATTTACCAATACATACAATGCTCTGAAGGTTATTTTGTGTACAAAATTGTATTTACATTAAGGAGCATATAACTATCTTCCAACATATGTTGGAAGTACATGAACTTAGTATCAAGATAGATACAAAAGTCTATAATTTTTTGGATCCTTCACCTTTGTGCTTATTCTTATTCTTTATGGACCCTTCACTTTTATGCTTATTCTTGAGGACATGCTTCAATGGAGAGTGAATAGGAGGTCCTTTCTTCTTATCTTCAGTCTTCTTATGTCTTATGGTGGAGGAGATTCTGGATCATAAAGACAGATAGCATCTTTCAAGATGGCATGAATTGCCTTTCTCTGACCAAAAGGATCCATGCATCTGGATAGTTAAATAGATTTAGACTAGGATTATAATATCTATGCTTTAAGAACGATACTGCATTGGCAATTACTCTCCATCCACATTATGTATTGTCTTTCTATAGTGGCACTTGAATTTGCATATAACCAAACTTTTTTTCTTCATTCACTTTGCTTGGATATTTTTTATTAATGTGCATTTTCAGAACTTTTGCAGCATTGCAAGGCTAAATAAATATCACAATGCATGGCAATGGAGGTGTACAAGAGCAATGGAAGTGTACAAGAACTTACAATTTGTAGTTCCCATGCTCTAATTGGAGAGAGTTTGTGAATAAGGCTTGGTATTCAACAAAATCAATAATTATAAGATTCCAATGAACCCTCAAAATGTGACACATACTTATTAATAAAACCACCATTAAGAAAGGAATGAGTTTATATATGCTAAATAGGAGATGATGTTTGGATTGGTTGAGTTTTAGGTGGGATTTTTGTTGGAAACAATGTCCTATAGTACATGGTCCATGGTCCAAAAGAGGTCGGCACTAGCATATATTTTTGCTTTTACAAGCTTTTACAACAAAAGTGATGTGGGCACCTTGGACAGAAGAGAATGGATGCAATGCGCTGGCTTGACATTGAATCCTATGGGTGGAATTCCGGTACTGACGTTCTTTTGGAGATAATTTTTTTCAAAAATAAAAAGTACGGACGGAGCTTGGTGGAAGAGTTTGTTTTAGGGAAGATGTTTTCCAAGTGCCGATTTAGCGATCATAGCTTTTTTGTAGCTTCTTAAAAACATGCTTTTAGACTGAGAATCAAAGCTATAAAAGAAGAGCTTTGGCCTATTGTTTAGAATCATCCCAACGAGCTTAACTACTCAACACAAGGGGAAGGTCTTCTTAGAGGGAGAGTGTTCACACACTCTTGAGGAGGTGATCACTAGGAGGTGCTCTATCTTGGAGGAGGAGTTCTCGCTCTCCTGGAGGAGCTGTGGTCTATGTCTCGGTGATTATTTGGAGGAGATTTTGCTATCTTACCATCAACACCCATTGTTGATTTACTATGAGTAGCAATTCTATTTCTGTTCTTACTTGCTAGGTCACTCCTTTCTTATTTAGGTTAATCAAAATTTGGTTTTGCTCTAAAATAGCTCTAAACTGTGCGTATTCTCCATATTCTCACACACACTCTTCATACCTCTTAGGCACACAATTTCTTGTATTTAGTTCCTATATTTGCCTAGATACAGATATTGTGAGTTTGTATCATATTCACACATTGTAATTGACATTGGAATATAGATAGTGTAGGTAAGCCTCATAGTTTATCGTTACACTTTAGATCTTTTCTATTCTCTCTCTATCTCTCACTCATCTATTTTTGAGTCTTAAGGTGTGGATGTTAAGGTTCATATGTTGGAAGATCCTGTAAACCTGTGATATATTATTATTGTGGCCCACCCCAATTCCAACATTTTGTATCAGAGCTTATATTACCATCATTTGGTATGAGAGCATAGTTTACATACACCTTTACTTGCTAGGTCACTCATTTGAGATTTAGCTTAATCAGAATTTGGGTTTGCTATAAAATAGTTCTAAATTGTTTGTATTCTCCATATTCTCACACACACTCTTCATACCTCTTAAACACACAATTTATTGTATTTAGTTCCTATTTCCACCTAGATACAGATATTGTCAGTTTGTATCATATTCAGACATTGTAATTGACATTGGAATATAGATAGTGTAGGTAAGCCTCATAGTTTACCGTTACACTTGAAATGTCATCTATTCTCTCTCTATCTCTCATTCATCTCTTTTTGAGTCTTAAGGTGTGGATGTTAAGGTTCATCTGTTGGAAGATCTCGTAAACATGTGATATATTATTATTGTGGTCCACCCCGATTCCAAGATTTGGTATCAGAGCTTAGAATACCAACATTTGGTATCATAGCATAGTTGACTTACACGTTTGACAAGATGAGTGACTATAGACTTGAGAATGAAGACAAGCTTGAGGGCATGTCTAATTATCCAATGTGGAGTTCTATGATGATGAATCTTTTAGTATCAAAGGACTTATATAATATTGTCAATGGCACTTATCCAAGGCCAAGACAAGTCGGTGAAGATGTTGCTTCATCTTCTAGAAGAACCCCTATTCCTATTTCTACTCAACAAGAGGTTAATGAAGAAGAAGAAATGCTTTCATCATCAGGAGTCCATACTACTACCAGATTGATTCCTATAGAAGAGCAATCTAGATGGGATTCGAGGGATGCTTTAGCACTTTCATATATTGCTATGGGAGTTAAGATGCATATTATACCCCAAATCAGGTCTTGTAAAACCTCTCATCAAGCTTGATTGGAGTTAGAGAATCTCTATCAGAATAGAAACCGTGCTAGGAAAGCTCATCTAAGGAGATATCTAGCCAACACAAGGATGAAAGTTGGTGAATCGGTTCAGACACATATTTTGAAGCTCAAAGATTTACGAGATCAGTTACTAAATGTTGGAGTCAACATTTCGGATGAAGAGATGGTAAACACACTTCTAAACTCACTTCTATCTACATACTATGTTTTGGTCACTTCTTTATCCCTCTCTACAAGAGATAGAGAAATTTTATTTGAAGAGCTACACTTCCTATTACTTCAAGATGAAGATCAACAAAAGGGTATCGAAAAGAATGATGAAGCCATGTTATCACCATCAAAGGGAAAGAACAAGAAGGAGACAAAGAACGAGCTGAAGATTCAGGAATCCAAGAAGGAAAGTTAGTCTTCTAACCTTAAGTTTTACAGTTCTACCCCTAATGCTTCCTCTACACCCAAAGAAAAATCTTCGACTACATCTAATTCAAAGAGAAGAGTATGCCATTATTGTAAGAATCTAGATCATTTCATTGCAGAATGCAGAGCAAGGATTTTGAATGAGAAGAAGAAAACATTAGGTAATATTATTGAAGATGATCCAAAACCTAAATCATCAAAGGTAGATTCATATGCATGTGCTACTATTGAGGAGATAGCTTTTGATCAGGCAGCGCTAAATGCAATCTCAGATAATCCTTGGATTTTTTTTTTTGGAGCTACTAAGCATATGATAGGTTGCAAAAATGTATTTTCTTCCCTTTCTAACTCTTCAAGTAGAAGAGTTACCATTGTAGATGGTCATGATTTAGATGTTGTTAGTGTTGGAGAAGTGAACCTAAAGTCTAGAGCAGGTGGTAATTTCACAATTTCTAATGTTCTTTATGGAAAGATTCATGTCAGATCCTCTCATGTGATGAGGAGCATTGTCTATTTCAAGGTGAAAATAGAAGTGGCATGTTTATTTTGTCCAAAATAAGTCATGCTAATGTTGCTAGGTCTATTGCACCTAAGGAGAACATGAAGTTATGGCATGCGAGATTTGGTCATATCAGTTGCACAAATCTGAAACATATCAAAGATCAGGGTATGGTGGAGAGTTTGCCTACTTTTGCTTTACCAGATGATGCACAATCATGTGAAGGATGTCTTGAAGGAAATCTTCACAAACTAACTTTCAACAAACATGGATTCATCATGGCCACAAGGAAGTTGCACATCATACATTCAGATGTGAATGGTCCAATGAGAATAGATTCGACTATTCAAGGTTTCAGGTACTTTGTTATGTTCATAGATGATTTCTCAAGATATTCATGGATTTATGGTCTTAAAGTGAATTTAGAGGTTCTTCCTACTTTTAAGAAGTTCTGAGCTATGGTTGAAAATGAAAGTCAGTCAAAAGATCTAGATTTTGAGAAGTGGTAGAGGAGGAGAGTACATGTCAAAAGAATTTAAGTCTTTTTTAGAAGAAAAAGGTATCTCTCATCAACTCACTATTTCTTACACTCCAGAACAGAATGGTGTTGCAAAGAGAAAAAAAGGATACTTGTTAAGATGATGCGTAGTATGATGTCATCCAAAAGGCTTTCTCCCAAGTTTTGTTTTGATGTAGTACATACAACTAATCACATTCTAAATATGTCTTCCACAAAAGCTTTGAAGGTCATTATAACTTATGAAGCTTATTATGGGAAGAAGCCCAATGTGAGTTACTTCAAAGTTTTTGGTTCCCCAGCTTATGTTCACATTGAGAAGAAGGATCATGGTAAGCTTGATGTAAAAGCCATTAAAGCGGTTTTAATTGGTTATGCAATTGAAAGCAAAGGATACAGAATCTATGTTCTAGATATAGGTGATATCCTACTCTCATGCAATGCATATATTGCAAAAAATCAGATTTATGCAGATGACTATGCATTTTTCAGAAGGAATTTGGATACTTACATTCAGGCATACAAGGGGGGTGATGAATCTACCAAATCCTAAGAGATATAGGTGAAGAGAAAATTTCATTACCTACATAATTACCTCTTGAAGTTCTGACTTATGAAGTTGGAGAAGGTTTCATAATTTCGGAAGAAATAGATACTGAAGAACCAAAAACGATACCACCACTTTTTAGGAATACACCAAAGTGGTTATATCAAACCTGAGAGGATAGTGGTATACATGAATACACTAAAAGAACTAGAAGTCAGACCAAGATACAACAAGAAGACCAAGTAAATTATGCAGAACATTTTGAGATTCATAATAGTTTAGCACTTAGTTCAGTTGAGAATGAACCAACTTGTGTTAAAGATGCACAACAAAGCGATATAATTATCACAAGTCCCATGATTGAGTTCATATTCAGAGATAAGTCTATCTACATGACAAAATAGAAGTACATTGAGAAATTATTGGAAAGGTTTGAGATGACAGATTCCAAACCTATGCAGACACCTATGGATGTCAATGTCTTATTACAGTTGGAAGTAGATTCAGAACCATTTGGTACTACATTATATAGTCATGCAGTTGGTTGCTTGATATATCTATGTAATACATGTCAGGACATTCAATTTGTAGTTTCTCAAGTATCTAGGTTCATACATAGTTAGCTCAAGATTCAGTGGAAATCAGTTAAGAGATATTTGAAGATATCAGAAGTTTTGCAAGTTATTGAACCTTGTATCATTGTGACATTGAAGGGGGGATTGCTGGAAACAATGTCCTATAGTACATGGTCCACGGTCCAAAAGAGACCGGTACTAGCATATATTTTTTTCTTTGACAAGATAGATCAAAAGTGATGTGGGCTCCTTGGATAGAAGAGAACAGTTGCAAAATGTGACCTTAGATCCAATCCTGTGGGCGGCATCCCACAATCAACGTTCTTTTGGAGATGATTTTTTCAAAAATAAAAAGCACGGACAGAGTTTGGTGGAAGATTTTGTTTTAGAAAATATATTTTTCGCGTGTCAATTTAGCGATCATAGATTTTTTGTAGCTTTTTCGAAACATGCTTTTAGATGGAGGATCAAAGCTATATAACAAGAGCTTTGGCCTATTGTTTACATTCATCTCAACGAGCTTAAGTGCTCAAGACAAGGAGAATGTCTTCTTGGAGGGAGAGTGTTCACATACTGATCTTGAGGAGGTGATCACTAGGAGGTGCTCTATCTTGGAGGGGGAGTTCTCACACTCCTGAAGAAGTTATGGTCTACGGCTTGGTGATATTTGGAGGAGATTCTGTCAGCTTACTATCAACATCCATTGTTGATTTACTATGAGTAACAAGTCTATTTCAATTCTTACTTGCTAGTCACTCGTTTCAGATTTAGGTTAATAAGAGTTTGGGTTTGTTGTAAAACAGTTATAAACTGTTCGTATTCTCACATACACTCTTCGTACCTCTTAGGCACACAATTTCTTGTATTTAGTTCCTATTTTTGCCTAGATACAGATATTGTCAGTTTGTATCATATTTTCACATCGTAATTGAAATTGGAATATAGATAGTGTAGGTAAGCCTCATAGTTTATCTTTACACTTGAAATCTCTTCTATTCTCTCTCTATCTCTCACTCATCTATTTTTGAGTCTTAAGATGTGTATGTTAAGGCTCATCTGTTGGAAGATCCTGTAAACCTATGATATACTATTATTGTGGCCCACCCCAATTCCAAAAATTTTAAGTTCCAATCCCTTTTGCATCCCCTCATTGAGGTTTAAAAAACTAGTTCTTACATGGCGAATCCTCCACTAGGGAATTCAGACCAATGTAAAAGCTAACAAAATTCGCGGAGCCCCTCCTTGGTGTAAATGATGCCTTCATTTCATTGAGGACATGGGACACCTTTTCTTCTGATGCCCCAAGTCAATGTCGATCTCGCGAGCCCTTGGGAAAATCATGTTGTTGCAGGGACAAATCAACTCAACGCAAGTGCTATTGGGTGAAGCGATTGGTTGTTCCTCATTATTGTCGAATGCTATAAGAGGTGACACCCTCTCGAAGATTTGGAAAGAGAGGTGTGCCGCCAACTTTGGTGGCCCTCCTAAAGAATGGTCGATTGACAAATCTCTTTTCGTTTTAGGCAAAATAATTTACAATTGTAAGAAGCCCCTGCCTTTTAGACATCACAAAGTTTTTTCCTCGAGTGCAACAAGATCGAAAGCAAGTATGCCCCCCATGAGGGGGACCGAAAGAATTATCAACCTTTTTTGTAACATTTTTAAAAAAATTTTACGCAATCTCTTGTTTGTGAGATTCGAGGGGTCCCTTGGGTGCTAGACCCATTCACTTGTGGAGTTGCTCTTTCTATTAATTAAAGTTAATTAAAGTTTGGGAGAGTAGGCTATGCCGAACTTCCTTTTGAAAGGAAAAAAATACTGACAACAGCTTAGCAATACACGATCTATTTCAAAATTCTTCAAAAACTATGCACAGAAGGAGAGACGGGAAAGAAACAAAATGATTATTGATCGCTCAGAAAATGGTTCTTTAATGAAACTATGTTCTAACGTGTAAGGATCAGGTCTCCCAATTAATAAAGAATTGGCGTGATATGAAGGAGAAAATTTTAGGTTACAGTACGCCATCAAATGGGCAACCGTAATCTGTTGGGTGATGCTGATTGCATACAGGAGGTTGGCTAACTGATGCAGCCTGCTGCGTAGGTGTTGCAATACAAATGGATTGTTGATAATCCGGTGGATAGGTTGTATAGTAATGGTGTTTAGTTAGGGCACTATGATTAGGGAAATAATGATTGTTATGGAGAGCGTTATTGCTCGTTACTAAACCAGCTTGTGGAGCGATGTTGCTGTTGAATGAATTGAGCGCGAAATCGTTGTAAGATCTGCCGAGATTCTTCTGATTGAGGAGGTAAGTTTGATACTCATCTATTTGATGCTTTCCAAAGTTATTGTAACTGTCATGCGGATGAATATTTACAGGCGAAGATGGGGGAGATTTGAAGCTTCCTCCGCTCTTGCAGGAGGTGAAGAAATTCAACTTGTATAGACTCATCTCGCATGAAAATGATACATGACCCAAATTGGATGGAAGCTTTTCGCGGCGTCCCTTTTTAGATCCTGGTTCGCTTGTCTCCGTTGCTGTATCGATGCTTGGCGTCAGCACGGCTGGAACAGAAGCCATCGCCTTTGTGGGCACAGGAACAATGGCGCCTTCTGTTTCCTTCTTACTTTCACGATTTCCTGGTAAAGTCGAAGGAAAAAGACGTGTGATGTTTCAGGCGAAAGCAACAGAACCTCAGAAAGAGAGAGTTACGTCTGAATTCTTCTTTATAGATTTGGGTCTCTATCTAGTTGTAATGTACCTGATTAGCTTATCTATCTATGAACATGGATGTCTACACAGGTACGATAATTAGTGTATCAGGCAAGATAATTAGTATACCTTCCTGACCCGAAGTCGAAAGAAGCATTAGATTTTGGTTTCTGTCAGGGGTCTTCGTCTCATTAAGTTTTTTGATGACATGGGCCGATGATAAACCACTTTTCCCGGATGAGATCTCATTATTTGCTCTCTCTGGGAGTTCTTCTGCTCCAGACACCATCTGCACGATACTTAATCTGTTTTCCATAGCCCAATCGCTCTCTCTACTATGCTTGGAGCCTTCTTGATCTTCTTTAGTACTTCCAGAGAAGCTTGTGGTTGCTTTCCCAAGCTGCTTCTCTTTCAAGATCATTTTCTCATCGATGATGGCAGAATCGTAAAGGAGGTTCTGCAGGCTTCTGATTTTAGCTGCCCAGACCGAATCGAGAGCATCCTTTTTGACATTCTCGAGGCCATCCTTGATCGTTTTCTCAAGTACCCGTTCTATGTCTACTTTTCTGAGCTCCTCCACACTTTCTTTCATCTTCGACGCCTGCCGCACGTACGAGTTTGCGGAGCTCTTCAACACTCGGAGCTCATTGCTCACATCGCTGGTGGTTGTGCGGAGCGACTCTAGGAAATTCTGTGCCTGTTCGAAATTATTTTGAAGTGGCTGAATGATTGACTGTGTATGCTTCTTGAATTCCTCCTCCACGAAATTGTTGAGACGTTGGGCAAGGAAGGCGTGAGCAGAAGCAGTGAGCTGGTCGAGATCACCATTCATAGAGGCACGGAGCTGGAGCTCAGTCACCTTATCTGAAATATATATGATAAGATCGTATCAGCGTATGCGTAGACGATCGATTCATGTACTGCAACGAGCGGATACATGTAAGAAACAGAAGCACAGCTAACAACCATAGATCATAGAGTCCAGCGCGTGATACACACAGGTGCATGTACGTCTGTCCGCTTCGCTGTGTTTTGTGTGCATGTGTGTGTGTGTGCGTATATGTGTGTGTGCGCGTGTGTTTGCGTATACGGGAACCGTCACTTACGTGCTGGCGCATCGTCGTCATCATCCTTATTGAGTGTATTTGGTGACTGGGAATCTGAGCCGAACAAAATATCCAAGCCCCAGTCGTCATCGGACTTCTGGTCACCATCGCTTTCGATGTCGCCCTTCTGGTCTTTTCGATGGCGTCGCCGCCTTAAGCGATAGCAGAACTTCTCACAGAAGGAATCAAGCCCTGGACAGCAGCGAGAGAAGACGCTACCGAGGAGCGGTATAATCTTGAGCAGGGGGGCGATGAGGCAACTTAGCCCAAGCTTCCCCGCGACGCCCGTGACCACGCTGGCAACAACAGCGACAGCTACGACACTTCCGACCACGCCACCACCGACAATGGCCGCCTTGGGTATGTGGTGGCTTGGTGAGGAAATGGGTGGCGCAGGAAGAGGAGAGGGCGAGTACAAACCCTCGAAGCTGGAGGGTGCCAGGAAGATCGGCGGCTCCTGCACGAAGGAAGGGAAGTAGAAGCCGGGGGCCGGTGGGCTGGACATATCGAGCAGAGGATCCATGCTGATGTCTGTCAGCCAGGTTGTCAACAGTGGAGCTTCTGCATAGTACGAGACTCTTGAAAATATTTGTACTTAGAGTTAGGCGCATCTGTTCCATCACATTTCCATGTCATGGGCCCTAACTACTGAGACTGCCAAGACACAACTGAGCAATCAAGCATGCTCACATGCAGAAATCCCTGCCCAGAAACATAAATTGTTCAATCTCTGCCATGGACTATACAGATTAGATGTCAACGATTACGCACCTATGTTGGGAGGAGCTGGTTACTTGCTTTCAGTTTGTTGCTTTTTGATAGTTTGCTGGGGAAAGCTGGTCACTTGCTTTTCAGTTTGTAATTGTGTTTTGATAGTTTTCTTTTCCCTACATGTCTGATGAACTCATGCGTGCTTAGTTGTGTCCTCATTTTTCCTTCTCCACTTTAGTATTTAATTTGCAAATTTGTTCACAGGTCACATGCTTCCTGGAAGCGTGTCCTCTGAATATTCTGTCATGCACTCATTTTCGTATGGGTCGTCTCTTTGTGCTTATATTGATATGAACTTATGATTTAGTAGGCAGCTTTTCCAGCTTATGTGGTCATCACTAGACATATATTTTAGACATGTGAGACTATGTAAGGGAAGTATGCCTCAACTGAGAGAGAATACTTGATGAGGGTCAACTCAGTACATCATTGATAAATTCTTATACTCATCACAGGTCTACATATTTTCGACATGTGAACTCTTGACAGGCGAACAGAGAATTGTGCAGAGAATGGTGAGTGGGGGTCCATGCACTGCATTGCATCATGCATGATTCCAAGAAGTAATGAACTGAAGTACTTTCTCAACATTTGTCATCAATGACCAAGCAGTGTGGGCATATATGCACCATTTCGCAATAAAAAACAATTGAGTGTAATGATCGAAAAAGAGTATATGTAGAACATGAAATAAGCGCACTTGTGAGAGTTGCATATTATTGATGGGAATCATTGGCACATACAACCACCATCAATTTAAGCAGTAAACAGGGAAAGCTAGCCAGAACTGTATAGACATGGTTTTTATTTTTTTAATAAAAGGAAGTTCTCCCGGACATGGTTGAAAAAGTACGTTTCTGGCAATGTAATAGTTTTACGTTTGCCATCAATCAAGAAGTTTTGCCATAGTATTTCTCAGTAATGAGAAATTGTAGAAAAGCATAATAGAAGAGATAACTAGACAAAGGCGTCGTACTTAATTAAAATCAACCACTTACCACCTCTTTTCTTGGGTAATGCAATCAATAAACTTCTTCTCATCTTGCTACCTTCTTGTGTGCACTAAATGTAGACGTCCTCCACTTTTTCTCGCATAAGGACTACATATAGTACATTTTTTTATCGCTTTGTAATGATTGATCATTATTAATCAATTTGGTATCACACTCGTGTTACCTTAAGCCTTATACTTCCTCTTGAGTTTGGCTAAGTTCTCAAGGACTATTCCTAAGTGGCATATTAGAAACGGGAGACTATTAGTTGTAGATCGGCTAGACAATGTCTTCCTTAGAGCATGCATTACTATTTTAATATGTATGGGAGTGAATATTAACAATAAATGGTATTATATAATATTATAATTTCTTAAAAAGGTCAAGGGATATTGTTTTTACTATTAATAGTAGTTTGTTCAAGAGGAAAATCTACTTGTGTTCAAGCGTAGAGAGTGGAATCACAAAATGCGGGTACCTAAACAATAATGTAGGGCAAAACCAAGGAGAACCAAGGAGCCCAAGCCATAATTATGCCAGAGCCCAACCAACGTATGCAGCAAGTTTGGGTGCCTAAGAAATTTATTGCAGCTCAACAAAGAAGGCCGCAGATATGGATACCAAAGAAATCTCTACGCACATAAAAAATTGTTATCCCTCCAACAAAAGCTCATCAAAGAAGCCAAAGAAAAGCAAGGGTAAAAGAGAAACAAAGAAGAAAAAGGTGAATCACCTTCGCTTCTCTTGTAGTAGCAAGCAACTCAAATAAAGTAATGATGAAATGGGCATGAAATCCAAAGACCCTAGTGGCTTCCATAGAATGAAAGATCCAACCACGATAGATACCCTAGAAAAAGCATCACTAAGGAATGAAGTAGCAAACATCCATCCATATTAAGTAGAACTCTATTGAAAAATGGATCATTGAGAAGAAGATTGATCAACTCTCATTTGATTACCCAATGATTGAATCATTTCAGGCTCCGCTTGATACCTCAATATAGAGTTTAATTCTCTTTCTTCAAGTGATATGTTGGGAATAAAAGCCTCGACATGCAAACACCCTATGCTCATCGCAAAAACATGTCTTTTGCACCATTCATGCCTTACACTTCCAAACTATGAATAAATTATAGGTCCCCACTATAGAGTCGTGCATAGAAACAATTATAAATCCCATGCATATGAGGCATCATTGTACATAGGTATTAAATCTCATGTATACTACCCTCCTTTCTTGGTTTGACTAAAATAATAATAATAGTAATAATAATAATTATTATTATAATAATAGTAATTATAATAATAATAATAATAATAATAATAATAATAATAATAAATTTCCCAATGCTATTGGAGGTCCCTGTGTGGTTGAAGTTCCTTATTACTAAGAAGCTTCAAGCTCAAGTGTGAGCCATGAAAATAATCCACACAGAAGCAAGGCCAAATGTCAATCACAAGGATAAATTTCCAACCAACAAAATAAAAACAAAAATTGGTAGGTGACAAATTTGTGTTGATATATTTTGGTAGCGATGTGTCACAACAAACTTTGGACTATGTGGGCACTCTTTTCCCTCTTTAAAGGTTTTTCCCTAGCTTGTATATACATATATAACCCGAATGGGTCGTTTGTCTTTGTACATTCACTTGGTAATACATTCTGTATTGTTTTGTGCTCCAAGCTTCTTCTTTTTCCTTGTCTTGTTTATGTGTTATCATAGAATTGTAACTCCAACAATTGGTATTAGATTAGATCATAACTCCATCTAGGGCATTGTCCACAGCCCTCTAGTCACAGTCTCAAAATCCCACAAAAATTGGGGAGCATATTCGTGGTGATTAGGAGTTCAAACTCCTTCACTCTATGGTGTCAAAACTTTGATTTGATCTTGTTTCAGCCTCTGAAATCACTACCGCAAGGACTCTGTAGGCAAATTTGTCCTTTTATGCCAAACATATATACAAGATTTGATTCGCACTTACAAGCACATCAAATTCTATTACAAGCTTAACAAAGCTGAACAAGGTGTTTTTGTTCATTTTTTGAGATACAATCGATTTTCTGGATTATGTTATTTAGTCACTCGCCATGGCCAAAAGCAATAATATATTCCGTATGTTGAATGTTGAGGATGATTTGGATGCTAATCATTATCCATTGTGGTCATGTATTAGCAGCAAAAGGGTTGGAACATTGTGTAGGGTGCTAATAAATGTCCTATTACACTTGCAAATACAATTATTGAAGGTGATGCAGACGCTCTTGAAGATGAGGATCTTCATTTCCTTGGTCGTGCTATGGTTCCTATTGCACTAATGTGGAGGAACTTAGTTGGGATGGAACACATGCTCAGGCATATGCATTGATAGTGTTTCTCTCAAATGTGCCATCATCCCTCACATTCGCTCCACCAAGTCAATGAAGGATTCTTGGGATACACTTACAACATCTTTTCAGGGAAGAAATGAGGCTCATGTTGCTAATCCATGAAAATAATTGGAGAGTGCCCATGTGAATGAAGGAGATTCTATGGACAATTTCTTGAAAAATATCAAAGATTTGAAGGACAAATCGAATTCCGGTGATAAAATCTTGTTAGAAAGTTCACTTGTGCAGAAAGTTCTTAACGAGCTTCTAGATTTAAGCATATTTTTTATTCTACTCTTTGATTGATGATGAAAGACAATGCAAATGCCTTAACATTTGAGGAGTTGGTATTTTCTTGTTGTAGGAAGATTAGTCTAGGCGAAAGCGATCAATTATGCATGTTGGAGAACAAGCTTTCTTAGCTAGTCAAAAGGGCAAATGTAGATGGAGCTCATGTAATAGTAATCAGAATTTTGCTAATGTTGCACAATCAAAGAAGGAAGACAAAGATGAAAAGAAACCAAAAAAGTAGAAAAAAATTTGCAAGTACTATAAGGAGAATGACCATGTCATAAAGAGTTGTACTAAACTGATTGCAAAAGAGGAAAAGATGAAAGAGGCTAGAATGGTTGTTGTAGATGCCTCTACATCTAAAACAAAGTTTTGTAATCTTGTTCAGAACAAAGAATGGGCATCTGCTATTGTTTGCAGCTATGCCCCTGTATTTCTGGAATAGACACAAATGTTTAGTACTTTAATAGTGGGGCAACCAAACATATTACCTCAACATATTTTCTTTAGTCTACTTGAGCTTACCCCTATAAGGAATACTATCACATGTGCTAATTGGTGAGAGTTCCATGCTTGACCCTTTTTTCCAAAGCTAGTTTCATTCTTATGCAAGTCCATTAATCCCACATGCAAGGGAATTCTCCCACATTCCATTTAAGGAAGGCCTCCCTTCACTCCTCACATGCTCATTCACTCTAGCCCATTGCCAAGAGTGTGCATTCTCTTCGCATGGAGTCTCCATGCTGATAGAGCTCTTCATGTAAGTTCTTTCCATTTATTTAATCCATGATGTTTTCTTATCTTTTGGTTCTTCCACCATAGATTGATAGAATCATACTTGCTACTAGATTAGAAGCATTCCTTTTCATCCCAACAGGGTATCAACGCATAGGTTAATTGTTTTCCCTTTTGAGTTATGTTTTTGTTATCTTCATTTGCATGTATCTTTGTCTGAGTCCATCTCACTTGCATTTCACTTCTAGCCAATAAAGTTCTTCTAAGAACTATTCAATTTCTCTATTAAGCATGTCCATTGTCCATAAACTTGCTTGTTCTTGCTATGGTGCTTTTTATCCTCTCCCTCCCTTCCAACGACTTATTCTATTAATTGCTTGTTTTAGTAAAGATTCATTCTCATTTTGTCCCACATCTAGAGAATAAAGAGTAATCCAAGCACTATCATCTAGAATAAATCCAAGTGTTTCTCAACACTTTTAATCAAGGATCCAAGGTGAAAATATTTTTGGATCCTTGGGTAAAGATAGAACACCGCATAAAGTCTTCATTCTCACTCTACTCCTCTATCAATGGGCTAAGGAAGTTATAGTCTATGCTTCCCCAACTTCAACCTCTCCACATCTCAATTGCTTTCACAATAATGAAGCAATGGGTGTCCTTCCACGTGTTTGATGCAGAGGTCCTAGACAGAGAAAAATTTTAAGACCTGCACTTACAACCTTTGAAGACTACTATTGTGTGATGAGCGACGGCTAAGTATGCAGATTTGAAGAAATAGGGGGACATGAAACGTCATGATTTCCATGGTAGACAATACTTTGTGCTAAAATCCCAAGTTCAATCTACACTATTAGAAGTGCCTTACCTCTTTATAATGCATTAGCAATACTTGATCACCATCACACCTCTAAACACAAGTCAAAGGGTGATCCACCAATCTTACAAAGAGACAGAGAAGGAGAAAGAGAAAGTGTTGTTGAGACTCGAGCATGGCTCTCAAGCTTGGGATGTGGACATGGTAGTTCCCTTATGTACATACATGGGAAAAAAAGCTTGAGGTTGTGCCTCTTGCAAAGAGAAACTAGGAAATTTATTTTTATGTAAGGGTTGAAGCCATCTCAATCAAGGTGGTCTACTTCATACACACCACCAGCACATGGAGTAATTAATGGTGCATGATCACGCTACTCATCTACATGGATACATACATATCTTACATCCTCCACAGGATCAAGGTGGTCTACTTCATACACACCACCAGCACATGGAGTAATTAATGGTGCATGATCACGCTACTCATCTACATGGATACATACATATTTTACATACACACCACCAGCACATGGAGTAATTAATGGTGCATGATCACGCTACTCATCTACACAATAAGGAAAAGTTGGCAAAGGTGACATTCAATCTCAACCATAGTACTAACAAAGAGAATAATTATGGGTGCTTTCTTCAAAGAGGATAGGGAGGAGGCTCACAAGGCATGCACAATTGTTTTCTTCATAAGAACTACAAAACTAGTGGCTCCTACAACAAAAACCATAAAAATAATAGAACTTTACTTAAGTTTTGAGCATGACAAATACAAGACATCGTTATACAAGGTGCAATCATCGCACAAAACTTACAGGTTGAGATTCAACTTGATGTGTGCAAAACAATCAAGGTGTGATAGAAGCACTGATGTAAAACCACTTCCTTTTGGAAACTGATGAACCCATAAGACCTATAGTATCAACCATGTCATCCATAGAGATGCTGTAAAAGAATTAATTCTCTACCAAAATGGGAACATAGAGACTCTCCTCTCCTCAGTTTCTAGTCTCTTTAGTCTATCACATGAACATAGATGGTGTTCTCTAAGGAATATCACAATCAACTACTCTATATCTTTTGTATACTTCCCACATAACAGGATCACAAGTGTAAGAATGAATAATGGAATCCATTAATTTCATAGTCTCTACATAGACAACAAGATTTTCACTCGTATCTAATTTGTGAGTAAATAGTTCAGAAGAAAGAGAGTGAGAGGGATTCCATTTACAGAAGCAATCTATGAGAAAGGGGGTTTTCACATGACACACTCAATATTTTTGTAACAATAGACCTACGATAACTTGATCCATTGTATCAATGGAGCCGCTATATATGACTCTTTCTTTTGTAAAGGGATTAGATGCCACCTTCATTCGAGAAGATATAACCTTCCCTATGAGCTCTATATATGTAACACTCTCTCAAGCTTCTCAAGAAGACAAGAAGAACAAGGATTATACAATACAAAGCAAAAGACACACAAGAATCCCAACATAGGATCTCAAACAATACAAAAATGGATCAAAGAAGGTCTTGATCAAATCAAGGTCAAAGGAAGCAAAAGGAACCACAACAAGAATGTCAAAATGGATCAATTTCACAAATTGCATGATGTCAACCCTTCTATATGTCTAGGGATCCAAATGCATTCTAGTTAGTCATGATGTTGTTCTTGTGGAAGAAGTAATTAAGCCACAGTCTAAGTGCATTTATCTATATCATCCACAAACTAAATGCATTCTAGCTAGTCATGATGTTGCTTTTGTGGAAGATGTAATTATGCCCCTACTTTCATGTACCAAGGAGAGATGTGTATGACACTTTACTGCCTCTTTTTATAGGTGGACAGTGAAGTGTTCATCCAAATGAGGCAAGTTATCAAACTTTATAGGTTCAAAATGATGATGGATATCATTCCATTTTTATGCAGATTTACATGATGTAGTTGTTGATGAGAGAGCTGACATAGATGAGGCAAAATCTATGCCTAAATGGCTAGTGTAGACTTTTGAGAGATTACAAATTCAATGCATATTTTCCATATTGTACTTGTTCAAACTCTTATAGTGCTTGCTTTCCATCATATTGTTATGCAATTTCTATCTCTCATCTTTGTGATGAGAATGAGCCTCTTTCTTTTGATGAAGCACATAATTCAAAAAATTGGGTGGCTATGTTGGAGTTAGATGTCTGCGGAAGCATGCAAACAACACAAGTAAGAAGAAGAAGCTTGGAGCACAACACACAATACTGAATGTATTACCACTAGAATGTACAAAGATAAATAACCCATTAGGGCTATAGGCATATATACAAGGTGGGGGAAAAAATCTCCTAAAGAGGGGAAAAAATGCCCCGGTAGTCCTAGTGTGTTCACACACATCACTACCTAAATATATCAAAATCCCCCCCGAGAGTGATGTCGTGAACAAGGAGCTGGCACTCATGTATAAGGAAGTGGCAACCTATGTGGAATCAATCCACAAAAGGAAGTAAGCCAAAAGCTTTTTAGAAAGCTTTAAACTTCTCCCTAGGGAGAGCCTTCATGAAAAAGTCTGCAATGTTCTCCTGTGTGGGCACAAATGCCAAGCTATTCTCTCCAACACATAACCTCTCCCTAACATAATGGTAATGCACCTCAATGTGCTTAGTGCAAGCATGGAACATGGAGTTCCTCGCAACTGCCAATGTGCTCTAACTGTCAGTGAAGATGGTGGAGGCAAAAGAGTGACCAACACCCAAATTAGCCATAAAGCGTTTGAGCCACACACACTCAACAATCGGTGTGAAAGATGCCCTATACTCAGCCTCACAACTAGAAGTGGCCAAAGTAGGCTGCTTCTTGCTCAACCAAGATATGCATGAGCTAACAAGCATGAAGAAAAAACCACTAGTGGACACACGAGTGTCATAGCAACAAGCCCAGTCAGAGTCAGAAAAAGCATGCAAATCTCACGATAGTGATCCCCCCTTTGGATAAAAAAACCCAAATAGCTAGGTACCACTCGAGTAGCGAAAGATGCGCTTCACTGCCTACCAATGCTTGACACCTAGGCAATGCATAAACATGCTCATATGTGAGACAACAAACTGAATATCTAGTCGAGCAATGCGTAACTAAATCAAGCATCCAATAGCTTGCTGATAGAGAACATCATCAAATGCATCTCTAGCATCATGATGACTCAATCTTAAACCTATCTCCATAGGAGTGGCAGTAGGTTTACAGTCTTCAAGGCCAAAATGCTACAATAATGTAGCTTTGTTTGTCACAAAGCTATTCCACCATCAACTTGCATAAACTGGATGCCCAAAATAATGATGCAAATAACCCAAATCAGTCATCGCAAACGAGGCATGCAAATCAGCCTTAAAATCAGTAATATGCTCCTCATGAGGACTAGTGAGCAGCATGTCATCGACATACACAAGAATGATCAGAAGTACATCATTAGCACGCTTAACATATAAGGTGCTTTTAGTTTGACTATTCTCAAAACCATGTGCAATTAGATAGGCATGTATCTTTTCATATCAAGCACATGGTGCTTGCTTTAAACCATATAATGCCTTCTTTAACCTCCACACCTAGTTTTCATGCCCTTTCTGCACAAAGCCACGGGGCTGAAAAACCTACAATTCTTCATGCAAGTCACCGTTCAAAAATTTTGTTTTAATGTCCAACTGTTGTACATTGCAACCATGATGAGCTACAAGTGCACATATGCTACAAACAATAGTCATTCGACAAGTAGGAGCAAAGGTCTCATCAAAATCAATGCCTCTTTCCTGAGCATAACCCTTTGCAACAAGCCTAGCCTTATACCTGTCAATTGTTCCATCATGCTTAATCTTAAGCTTGTATATCCACTTAGTGCCAACGGCCTTCTTGCCAAGAGGCAAGTCACATAAAGACTAGGTACCATTTTTCATGATAGCATCATATTTAAATTGCATTGCAACCATCCAATGTTTAGAATTTTGTGCTTCATGAAACAAAACAGGCCCAGTCTCATCACAAAGACTAGATGCAGCCATAGCATAACAATATAATGCAAAAGAGGCACTATGAGAGCCTTAACGAGTATGGTATGATAGAGGTGCATCTAATTTGCTATCATGGAAAGTTTGCACCGGCCTATTTGGCATAGTTTTTGCCTCCTCAATATCAGCTCTCTCATGAACAAGTGCATCATGTAAATATGCATTAGAAATAGAATGATGTGCATCATCACATGAAACTATAAAGTTTGAGAAATCACCTCATTAGGACCACCACTAGACTTTCCACCTGTAAAAAGAGGAAGCAAAGTGTCATACATGTCTTTGGAGCTAACACATGTCTCCTTCGTACATGAAAGTAAAGGTTGAATAGCATCTTCCACAAAAACAACATCACGGCTAACCAAAATGCATTTGGTTTGTCGATGATACAAAAATAGCCTTTGCTTTCAGAAATGTACCCAACAAAAATACATTTTACTGCTTTATTATCCAATTTCTTGTGATGTTGTTCATACATTAATGCATATGCCACACAACCAAAAACACGCAGGTGAGCAACAGATGGCTTACGACCATGCTAAGCCTCATATGGAGTGATAGACTACATTGCTTTAGTGGGACACCTATTAAGTACATATGTTTCACACATGACAGCCTCACTTGATCATACACCTCATCATCTCCATGAGTGACTTGTTTTTCCATTCAGCAAATCCATTCTATTGAGGTGTACATGGCACTGTACACTTATGTTTTTACCCATGTTCAGCTAGAAATGCATTAAAGTCAAAAGACATATATTCCGCCCTTGATCATATTAGAGGGTGCCCATTTTACATGCTGATAGGTTTTCAGCAAAAACCAAAAACTATTTGAAGCACATGAACACTTCAGAATTTTCTTTCAATGGATATACCCATGCATGCCTGGAAAAGTCATCAATGAAAGTCACGAAGTAAAGATAGTTTCCAAAAGAGGGTGTCTGCATAGAACCACAAACATCATTGTGAACAAGTTGCAATTTCTCAATAGCTCGAACTAAACCATCTTTTGGAAAGGAGGAATGATGCATTTTGCCCAATATACAGCCTTCGCAGACATGTTTTCTGGGTGCCTTGAGTTTGGGAAAAGTGGACACCATTTTAGATTTCTGCAGGCATAACAAACTAGCAAAATTTAGATGAACAAAGCGTGCATGGCAAAGCTTTGCATCTGACATAGCCTAAGAATCATGTACTACACATGCGGAATCATTGATAGATTTTTCATAGTCTATGAGCTTATACAATCCACGATATAAAGTGCCAAAAGCAATAATCATGTCCCCATTTGACATATCATGAACTCTACATCTATTATCAACAAATTTCACAACCAAGTGGATCCTACCTAATGTAGAAACTGATAATAGATTTTTGTTTATCCCTCACACAAATAAAGCATCCAACAAAGTGAAAGAACTACCATCAACAGTAATCAGAATGATCTTAGTAACTCCCATGACACGATAAGAGGAGTTGTTGGAACATATGAGAGTATTCCCTATAGGGGCAGGCTCAAGTGAAGTGAAAAAATTGTGCTGTGAGGTAATATGTTTGGTTGCCCCACTATCAAAGTACCAAACATCTGAGTCTACTGTAGACATACACTATTCAGGAGAAGATGGGTCAAGACTGCAAGCAGTAGCAAAACGCCCATTCTTCATTATGCACAAGATTAGTAGACTCTGTTTTTGGTGTAGAGGCCTCTACAACAACCATTCCAGCCTCTTTTTTCTTTGCCTCTTTTGCAGCCAGTTTTGGACAGTTCTTTATGACATGATTGTTTCCTTTAGAATAATTACAAAAGAATTTCTGCTTTTTTGATTTCATCTCATCTTTGTCTTCCTTCTTTGAATGTGCAACATTTGCAGATTTCTACTTACTAGTAGATGAGCTGCATTTACCTTTGCCCTTCTGACTAGCCAAGAAATCTTGATATGCAACACGCATAATGGACCTATTGCCAAGCATCGGCTATTTGAACACAAAGTAGAGTTTGTAGCACATACCCAATCACAAAACAATATAAAGTATTCTGACAATGTTTTGTATGATGAGGTGGTTGGATACTCTGCTTGGACTTCACTCCAAGAAAAGCATCTGAGCCTCTTCATCATTACCTCTTGAATCTTCATATAGACTTTGTGATTGCATTGCCATGGATAAAAGCCAATGAGTTCAGAAATGAGAAACACAGACCAAAGAAGCTTTTAGAAACTCCTACTTACTTATTGAACTCAGTGACCATCTCTTCAAGACTTAAATCCTTAGAAATTACTCTTGATAAAGTTGATATTATTAAAGTATCATCCTTGATCCCTTGGAGGGCTCTCCATGGTGTCAGCTGCATATCCTCAGCAGCCTCTTCAATGCAAAGGTCAAGCTTCTTTCCTTTCCCCTTTACATCCACCTGAAGATCTGGCCTTGCTTTCCTCTCTTTTTGGCCCTTAACCTCCTTATTTTCCCACATTGTAAAAATCTTGTACTGGAGATCCCATATTTTCACTTGTTTTGAATGCGAGTTGAAACCAAGGGTCACATTTATGCAAGGCATCTGATTTGAGATTCTCATCCACAACAATATCCACCTCAATAAGACATTGCTTCCTCAGATTAGGATGCAGTCTCCCAACATCTTTCCTTAGAGAATCTTCATAATCACGATGGAAAAAGCGAATCCGCTAAATGGATGATATTTTTTGCCTGTAGTTATTGTCGTTATTATGGTACCAAGCCAAGAGCTTGGCCTCTTCAGTAGTAAGTCCTGCGTATATCTTGCACTCTGCATACCTAAAGAAGAATGTCGTGGGGTGCTCCTTCACGAGCTGTCTACGTGCCTCTCCAGAGTGTGATCCACCAATCACATAGTATGTGTAATCCTCAAAAAAAGCATCATTGAAATCATGCATAGAGCTGCATTTATTTGGGTCCACCATTACCAGAAAAGGAACTACAATTGCATGAGGATTGATCTTCATCTTTTTCTTTAGGTTTTGCACATGCAGATTATGTGGCTCCTTTATCTCAAGGGGCCTCCTCCCTATCACTGGGTCAATGGGTGGTCTCTGGATAATATTAATGAAAGAAACTTGGAGAAGCTTGTAGAAGGTAGAAAGTGTGTTTCGAAGCGACGAAGTTTGATATAGCCAACCGGCACAAGACCAGCCCTTGAGCTTATGGAGACTCAAATAGAGCTTATCTGCATGTGATAAGTGCAAAGAAACACACTATGTACTTTGGAGCATCAAGGATAATGAGTCGATACAAAATAGATAGGTTCACGGGTCGACCAGCTCAAAAAACTTACTATCTATGGAAGAGACAATGAACTTCAAATGCCCATAGTGACTAGCATGATTACAATTAGAAAAATCATTTTATGAGAGTGATACACATAAGGTTGAGTGTATAGAATGCAAAAACTTATAAGGAATAAGCAAAATATGCTATAGGAATGAATGAGACATTCACCGGTGGTACTTCCTATTTTTTCAGGAATATGTAGAGATTGACCCCGAGACAGAAAAACTCATATTTCTCCCAATCTACAAAATCAAATTTATGCAAATTTGTATGCATAAACTAGACACTAATACCTTTCCAATGAGTCATCTTTTACTCAATTTGAACCTCTGCAGAGAGAGCAGAAGCCTCTGCAAGATTACTGTTGGCAAAGAAGATGATGGAGAGAATTGAAGGAGCAAGACAATGATGGTCAAAAGTGTATGTATATTGCTTCCATGTATTGGACAAGTGATTTCAAGTCTTTAGATACACTATAGGAGTGTTCCACGACTTCTACAAGTGGAGTTTGAATTCAAATGAAGGTGGGAATGGTTGTTGGAAGGAATCAATTCACTTTTCTACAATCTAGGAAAAGTGAAGGTCTAGTTTGATCTACTTTTAGGTGATGGATTTCTTGAATGAATGCAAATTCAGAAACCACAAATTCATGGGATTTGGGCTCTATCTTTCTACCTTTACATGTGTAAAGCTCAAGACTTTTACAATGGTAAATGAACCATCAAAAATCTCTCAAAAAATACAATAAATGAGCATAAGAAAAAGAACTCTCCAACGGATATTCTTTCAACGTGATAGCCTTTGATGTAGATCAAATCCACCTCAAGCATAGTGTAATCTTGATGTTCCAACAGCTCCCCCTCAAGTTAAAATATGCTTGAGTCTTCATTCTCTGATAGGTTGAATACCTGCCATAGCTTTGAATCTACAAAGCTTTATTCCACATGAAGTGCCTTCATCATCATATCTGCTACTTGCTTTTCAGTTGGAACAAAAGAAATGTCAATCTCCTTTGCCACTAGCTTCTCCCTGATGAAGTGGTAATGGAATTCTATGTGCTTGGTTCTCACATGGAAAATAGGATTTGCCACTAGATGCATGGAACTTACATTATCTCCAAATATTTGAGGTTTGGAACTCACAAGTCCAAAATCTGTATACAATGCTTTTAACCATATTGCCTCTTGAGTTGCTATGGTCAAGCCTCTATACTCTGCTTCAGTTGAGGATAAAGCAACTGTTGGTTGCTTCTTGGAACTCCATGACACTAGCTTCAAACCTGCAAATGCTAAGTAACCAGATGTACTTTTTCTATCATCCTTAGCTCTTACCCAATCTGCATCTGAATAGACTTTGATATCCAAATCTGAAGAATAAGGATAGAATATACCTTCTTTGATTGTACTTTTGAGATACTTAAGTACTCGCTTTGCGGCATCCATGTGTGGTCTTCTCGGTGAGTGCATGAACTGACTAAGCACTCCCACACTATATGAGATGTCTGCCCTTGTATGAGTAGCATATATCAAGCTACCTACCAAGCTTTGATATTCTTTTAGCTGGTCTTCAATTTTCTCACCTTCATAAACACTAAGTTTATGATTCATCTCCAAAGGTGTACCTGTAGGTTTAGTGTTCTCCATTTTGAACTTGAGAAGAAGATCCTGAATGTATCTTCTCTGAGTCAAATACATTCATTCATCTGTATATATCACTTGCATACCTAGGAAATATGTGATCTCACCTAGGTCATTGATTTTGAACTCCTCTTGCATGTGTCTCTTGATCCTTTGAATGCCATTTAGATCATCACCTGTCACAATAATATCATCTACATATGCACATAGATAGATAACCTCATTGTGATCCCTTTTGATGAATAGAGAAGGATCTGAGCTGCTAGCTTTGAACCCTTGATCTTGAAGATATGTAACCAACCTCTAATTCCAAGCTTTAGGAGCTTGTTTCAATCCATACAATGCTTTCTTAAGTCTGCAAACATACGATGGATGATTAGGGTTTTCAAAACCTGGTGGTTGTGACATGTATACCTCTTAACTTATCCAACCATTTAAGAATGCATTTTTCACATCAAGTTGGAGGAGTCTCCAATTCCTTGCAGCAGGTACACTTATCAATGTCCTGATTGTAGTCATCTTTGCAACTGGTGAGAATGTTTCCTCATAGTCTATACCATGAGTTTGTGAGCATCCTTTGGCAAATAATCTTGCCTTGTACGTGCAAACTGATCCATCTGAGTTTCTTTTAACTTTATATACCCATCTGTAACCAATCACCTTTTGATTTGGTGACATTGGAACCAAATCCCAAGTGTCCATTTCCTTCAATGCATCTATCTCTTCTTTCATGACCTTTTCCCAATTAGGGTTTCCCTTTGCCTCTTCATGGGTTGAGGGTTTCTCTAAAATAGAGTCTTTTGCCAAGTATATTGAATGCTTTGTAACAAATGTGGAATCATATCCATACCTTTCTAGTTGTTTCTTCTCTCTTGCTGATCTTCTAGGTTCTTGTTTGGAGCATTCTCCAACCTCTTGCATCTTTGCTTTGCCTCTTGACTTCCATAGCTTGTAATCCTTTTCCCTTTCATCTTGGTCATCGTCTGTATCACTTCTTGGATCCTGGACCTATGTATCATGCTTGCTTCCTAATTGATAAGAGTCAGAATCAAGATCATATGGTAGTGTTACCTTTTGTTTGCCTTCATCATACCAAGACCTATGTTCTTCAAACACAACATCTCTACTTGTAGTGAATTTCTTGGTTGAAGGATTGAAGAACCTGTAACCCATCTGAGTTTAATCATATCCAATAAACGCTGCCTTTGTTGCCCTTTCATCTAGCTTACCATGAAGATAAGCTAAACAACCAAAAACCCTACAATGTCCAAGTCTAGGTTTTCTTCCATGCCATGCTTCATAAGGAGTCATACCTTGAAGTGATTTGGATGGTAGTCTATTGACAAGGTACATAACAGTTGAAATAGCTTCTGCCCATAGATAATGTGGCAACTTCTTCTCTTCAAGCATTGTTCGGGCTGATCCAACCAGTGTCTTGATTCTCCTCTCTACAATTCCATTTAGCTGAGGAGAGTACCTAGTAGTCACTTCGCTTTTGATACCTTTGTCTTGAAAGAACTCATCAAACTCTTTGGAGAAGCAATCTCCCCCTCCATCAAATCTAAGCTTCTTTAGTGATCTACCTGTATGATTCTCCACATGTGCAAGATACTTCTTGAAGCAATAAAACACTTCATTCTTACTCTTGATAAAGTATAGAACAGTCCATCTACTATGGTCATCAATAAATGAGACATAATACCTTGATCCTGCCAATGAAGGTTCTTAACTTGGTCCCCATACATCTGTATGTACTAAGTCCAATAAGTTGTTGTGGATGTAGCCTTTGTGGTTTAATGGTTGTCTTTGTGCCTTCCCAATCTGACATGCATCACACTTGTTGATCATGTGTTGCTTTGATATGTTTGGCAATCCTAGAACACTTTGATCCCTGCATATATCCTTCAAGGTTCTTTCATTCACATGAGCAAGTCTCTTATGCTACACTTCAAGCTCACTTAGGGTTTGAGACCCAAAGTTGAATAGAGCTATGTTCCTGGTTTCTCCTACTTCAAAAGTAAAGAGCCTACCATGCTTCTCACCTCGGGCTATCTTTTTGAAGCCTTGACATGGATCTTCCACAAAAGCTCCATGTTGGGTGAACCTAACTTGCAAGCCTTTTTCAACTATTTGGCCTACACTTATTAGGTTTTTAGTGATAGTGGGTACATAGAGAACCTTACTTAGAATGTTTGTCCTGCCATTGGAAGCTTTGACATTACCAATCTTCTCCACATTGTGCTTTCTGTCATCCCCTGTTTGCACTTCATGTCTTTGCTTTGGACTTTCCAAATCAGATAGAAGAGCAATGTTGCCTGCAACATGATTCGAACATCCTGAATCTATGTAGAACAAATGATCATCTTCTTTACCTTCTTTGTGGCTTAGATTCATAAGAAGCAATGAGTCTTCATGTGGTTGATCTTTTGAATAATTTTTGTAGTCCCTTCTATTATAGCTTCTATTGTTATTGTTGAAGTTGTGTCCACCTGTGCCTCTATTGCTGCCATATCCACCTCTTCCACTTCCTTTCTGGGTCTTCCCATTGAACCAACAACTTTGAGTGGTGTGGTTGGTCTTATCGCATATGACACAAGGTTGAACATTCTGACCTTTGCTTTTGTCTTGCTTTGTTCCTTTGTTCTTCCCTTTCCACTTGCTCTTGCTTGCGAAGTTGGCTTGGGAGGTCTCTTCTTCATCTTCTTCCTTCTTCTTGCCTTTCTGCTTCTTATCCTTCTTATCTGCATATAGAGCACTAGTTGAATTACCATGATAAGAGTTACCTTTCTTTATGCTATTGTTGGCTTCTTGATTGAAGAGCTGTCCAAGAAAGATATTGAAGTCTGGAGTTTGCACATCCATGATGAGATCATAAGCCGTCGTGAAGGATTACCATTGCTTATCACTTTGAATGTCATTGAGAATTTGCCTCATGATGGCCTCTTCTTCAATCAGCTCTCCAATGGATTCTAACTGATCCGCAACCTCCTTGACCTTGGTAACAAACTCTGTGATGGTTTGTTTAGGTGTCTTCTTCATTTGGTTGAATTCATTCCAAAGATGATTCTTTCTTGCTTTGGTACTAGCAGAAAAGAAAGTCTCTAGGGCATCCCAAGTCTCTTGAGATGTCTTGCATCTTCTAATTTGTGGTAATAAAAAGTCAGAGATAGAGTTTAGTATGTACAACCTTGCTTGAGCATCCCTTGCGCACCAAAGTGTGAGATTATCTGTCTCCTCTTATGTAGGTCCTCCTTTTGATCTTGGAATAGGCATAGCTTCATCACCTGCTACAATTCCATAAATATTTCTACCTTGCAAATAGGCCTCCATTCTGATTTTCCAAGCTGCATAGTTGTGTCGATCAAGCTTCTCGATAATTGAGGGAAAGCCATCACCCATCGTGGTCTAGCTCTGATACCACTGAAAGAAACTTGGAGAAGCTTGGAGAAGCTTGGAGAAGCTTGGATAAGCTTGGAGAAGCTTGTAGAAGGTAGAAAAGTATGTTTTGAAGCGACGAAGTTTGGTCTAGCTAATCGGCACAAGACTAGCCCTTGAGCTTATGGAGACTCAAATAGACCTTATCGGCATGTGATAAGTGCAAAGAAACACACTATGTGCTTTGGAGCATCAAGGAGAATGAGTCGATACAAAACAGATAGGTTCGCGGGTCGACTAGCTCAAAAAACTTATTATCTATGGAAGAGACAATGAACTTCAAATGCCCATAGTGACCAGCATGATTGAAATTAGAAAAAATCCTTTTATGAGAGTGATACACATAATATTGAGTGTATATAATGCACAAAATTATAAGGAATAAGCAAAATATGCTATAGGAGTGAATGAGACATTCACCGGTGGTACTTCCTATTTTTCAGGAATACGTAGGGATTGATCCCAAGACAGAGAAACTCAGATTTCTCCTAATCCACTAAATTAAATGCTATGAAAATTTGTATACATACACTAGACACTAATAGCTTTCCAATGAGACATCTTGCACTCAATTTGGAGCTTTGCAGAGAGAGCAGCAGCCACTGCAAGATTACTATTGGCGAAGAAGATGATGGAGAGAATTGAAGGAGCAAGACAATGATGGTCACAAGTGTATGTATATTGCTTCCATGTATTGTACAAGTGATTTCAAGTCTTTATATACACTCTAGGAGTGTTCCACGACTTCTACAAGTGGAGTTTGAATTCAAATGAAGGTGGGAATGGTTGTTGGAGGGAATCAATTCACTTTCCTACGATCTAGGAAAAGTAAAGATCTAGTTTGATCTACTTTTAGGTGATTGATTGCTTGATTGAATGCAAATCCAACCACCAAAAATTCATGGGATTTGGGCTCTATCTTTCTACCTTTACATGTGTAAAGCTCAAGGCTTTTACAATGGTAAATGAACCATCAAAGATCTCTCAAAAAATACATTAAATGAGCATAAGAAAAAGAACTCTCCAACGGATATTCTTTTGACATGATAGCCTTTGATGTAGATCAAATCGACCTCAAGCATAGTGTAAGCTTGATATTCCAACAATTAATGGGTAGGTGGAAAAGCTGTCCTTTTCTAACAAGTTTTCTCTTGGCAATATCCTCCCTCATCCTATTCTATTCCGTACCCAAGATCCCAGAACTTGTCTCAGAGGATGCTTCATCTACAATTTTCTTCAATTTTTTTAGTGGTTTCTTCTGTATAGACTGCTTACCCTTTGCCTTTATAGGGGTTGTCTTCTTTGGCTATGTTGGCATTATGTTCCCTTGGATCCAAGGCATTAAATCCTTGATAAATTCTCCGGGTCCCTACAAATGTCTACAAGCTTGTCTGGCACACAACACTCTGGACACAAGAGCTCCATTTTGCAGATAACAATCCTTAAGCCTTTAGATGTCTCTACAAGAAAACGAAGGTTATCTGAATCCTCATCCTCATAATCTACTTTAAAGACCAAGCCATACTAAAAATTCTCTGTGGTCATGAGCTTTCCCCTCCCATAGGCTCTTGCAAATACCAAAAGAGTAGCGTTCTTCTCTTCAATATACTGAAGACAACACTCCAGAGCTGTCATGTCCCACAGTAGTTGATCTTTCCTATTAACCTCAATTTCCTTCGACCTTTCCTTCCTCATTGGATCCTCATCAATAACTATGCCCACCAGATCAAATGGGAATTGGGTTGCTTGCCCTCTTAGAGGATAATGAAGCAATGCTTTTCTTTCCTTTCATGTGGTGATCCATGCTCCTCTCACGAGGTTGTTCTCCTTTGCTCATAGTCACCCTAAGCTTCTTGACACTCTTGTCCACTCTTCCCTTAGTGTCCCTGAAATGTGCAAAAAATTTAATTGTATCTCTGTGAATGTGGACTCTCAGCTGCAGATCGATGCCAAGCATCGACTTTAAGTTGCAAGTCAATGTGTGGCATCAACCTCGGTGATACAAGTCGATGCGTGGCATCGACCTATAGCCGAAAGTCGATGCTTGGCATTGACCTCCACATGAAAAGTTGATGCCTAGCATCTACTTATAGATATCAGTCGATGCATGACATCGATTTGCAAGTGAAAGTCGATGCCTTGCATCAACTTGTAGCTGAAAATCGATGCTTTCAGTTGCAAGTTGATGCCACGCATCAACTTGTAGCTACAAATAGATGCTTGGCATCCACTTGGACATATCACTAGAGCTCATACAAATTCCCTACAAGTCGATGCCAAGCATCAACTTGCACCTCTTTATGGATGCTTAGCATCACGTTGGAGGCAAAAGCCGATGCTTGGCATCGACTTTGATAGACAAATCCATGCAAGGCATCGACTTGCACCTGGCATTGACTTGTAGCTACAAATCGATGTCTGTCATCGACTTGGACATATCACAAGAGCTCATGCAAATCTCCTAAAAGTCGATGCCAGGCATCAACTTGCACCTCTTTGTGGATGCTTGGCATCGAGTTCGAGGCAAAAGCTGATGTGTGGCATCGACTTTCATAGACCCTGCATCGACTTGCACTTGCAAGTCAATGCTTGAGATGGACTTGTCTATCAAAGTTGATGCCAATCATTGATTGGTGCCCCCAAGTCGATGAGGGGCATTGATTGGCACTTCGATGTCGATGCAAAGCATCAATTTGCATCGTCAAGTCGATGCCAAGCATCCAGATAACGGTGCACATCGATGCCAAGCATCAAATGTGATAGAGAACTCGATGCTAGGCATCGACTTGTAGGTGCAAGTCGATGCCTGGAATCGAGTTCTCTATGAAAATCGATGTCGGGCATCAACTTTTGCCTCTAAATCGATTCTAGGCATCAACTTGCAACTCCAAGTCGATGTCTGGCATCGACTTGTAGGTAGAAAAATAGAAGAATTTGCATGCAATAAAATTTCAAAGCCAACAAATACAAGAATTTTCTAAAATAGTGAAAGGGAATCTTTTTGGAATATTTTTAGAAGCAAGAATTTAGGGTACCTCTAAGGATTCTTGCTAGAACTCTTCTTCTCCATTTTCTTGTCTCTGCTTGTTTGCTAGGCTCTGTGCTCTTTAGCTCTTAGCTCTCTGTTGCTCTCTCTTGGTGCATGAATTTTAGAAATGAGACTCATGTCCTCCTCCACTTTTTATGTGCACTTGCATGGCTTGAACTAGCAACTTAGTAGATGTAACTAAATCAGAATAGTCCCTAACCAGATTAACCAACTGGACTAAGCAGTTGAACCAAGAATCACTAGGTATGCCAATTTAGCGTCTTTTAAGAGAGGTTATACCAATTTAGGAAGCAATAGGTATGCCAGTTTAGGGTCTGATAAGAGATTTAGTCCACCTTTTGTTATTTAGTGCCTTTTGCCTTTGAAATTGGGAATATTGTAACTATTGGGAGGAATATAAAACAAACAGATCTTATAATTTTTGACAAGAAAAAGTGAACAATTGATATAGAGCTGAAATATATGTGATAGGTTGTTGAAATTGATCACAAAAATAACTGAGAAGGAGTTTCAAATCCACAATTGGCTATGATAAATAATCAATAATCCACAAATTGACTAAGAAAGAGTTTCCAATCCTCCCTTGGACAATCAATAAAGCAACAACTTAAATGAATATTGATAATCTGACACTTAAAGGAATATGAACCTAGATTAAGAACATCACAAAATAGTTCTTTTGTGCCTACTAAACACTTCGAATGTTTTTTTGTTAACAACTCAAACATCTTGACTCGATAATAGTTCATCATTGTTACCTAGAAAGCATGGTGTAAAAGCAATATGAGGACATACATTAAATTATTTGAGGCCCACAAGAAATAAAGGCCCAAAATAGATGAAAAAGTTAGTTGTGTCTCTCAAGGAATTTAATTTATCACTTTGTCATCAAATATTTTCTTTGTGCTCACCAATTTTAAGACATGAGGACTCGGTTCTCTTTTCTCCACATTCTTGTCTCCTTTCTTCTTTTAAGAGATCAACATACCACACTTTATTATGTATCTTAAAACTTTATTTTGTATCTAAAAACTTTATCTAATATGTATCTCAAAACTTTGACAAGTCAAAATTGGTCAAAATAAATCACATAAATAGTGATGTCAGATCAGATTGTACTTTTTCTTAATCTTCATATTATAATTTCAACAATCTATCTTCATATATCTCTGATGTGACACTTTCACTTGATGTTACACTTCCACCATTTCAAAAGGTATCCTATGTTCATTTCTCTTTGAAGTAAGTGAAGATGGGCTCCATCTTTCAATAGATGACTGGGCATCCGGTTCCTCTAGTCACCTTGATAGAAGTCCAAATTCATTGTTTTCAGTTGATCCTTTCCTCACGAGTGATGTCCATGGCTTAGAATGTCATTCTATGTTTTTGATTGAGTCATTTAAGTTACATTCTCAATGCAATGTTGCTCAACTTAATGAGCCTCTTGATCCCCCTTTTGATGCACCCATTGATCTCCCTTCTGATTCAAGTGCATGTGGAGCAAAGGAAGTTAACAAAGAGAAAGAAAGAAAAAGCACGCTCAATCTATGTTTTAAGGGAAGGCCTCATGAAGAAAGACAAAAAATATTTCAATTTCTTACTTCACATAGACAAATTGGATTGGATATTGTGAAGTATTGTTGTGGTTTGAAATGTTTGTATAAGTTAGGAATGAAGAAACTAAAGCACCTAAGAGAGAAATTCCTCCACTTAGATAGTGAAAGGCAGGATATATACCTTGTTTCTCACATGCAAATGATTGAGGATAACATGTCAGTAACGCATATTGCTTTTGAATATTACTTTAGTCAAGGGATGCGATGTTATAGGGCTGCATTGAAAATTGCAATGGGTGTGGGAAATTTTAGAATACATAAGGTTCAACAGGGGCTTATGAATGGAGATCTCATTTTGGATACATATCATATTGGGAGCAAATGATCTATTGGACTTCATGCAATGAATTAGATGATGAACTATTTTAGCTTGCATTGTGAGGTTATGCCTACAACTGGAAGGTTACACTTGTTAGATAACGTTACTCGTCAAGAATTATTTCAAGTATATAAAGAAGTATGGAAAGTAGAAATGAGAAGTATGTGTTGTATCATCACTTTACTCAATTATTGAAGGAAGAGTTGATTAATGTGACTATTCCTCGTAAAGTTAGAATGGGTGAGTGTTTAGTTTGCGCCACTTTGAAGAACATGGCAAAGGGGGCTTCAACACCACAAGAAAAAGGTAATTTTAAAATCCTTCTTAAGAACCATCGTGAGAGTCAAGCTTTAGAAAGAAAGAAAGTAGCTCATTATCAAAGTAAAGCACTCAAAAATCTGGAGCGCTACAATGTTTGTTGATTGATGGTATGGATTAAAAAAACAACATATTTGCCCCATTTTTATCGCATCCCTAAGGACATTGGAGATGAAGTCCTCATGCAAATGAATTTGGTTGGTGCTTTGGTATACAATGGAACTATAAAGTCCAAGGTTTTCTTCACATATCCGAATGTGCATAATGATCCAAACCTTATGGTTACTCTCATTCATCCGGTTTTGCAATCATGGAAGGATCTTTTGCCACCAACTCTATATTCGCAGCTTGATAATACTGAAGAGAGAATAAAACTTCTATAGTTTTTGGATATTTATGCATGCTTGTTGATAGATAGGTGCTTCAAAAGGTTAAGGTAAATTTCATTTTGGTTGGGCACACTCATGATCACATTGATCAAATGTTTAGTACGTTCTCTAAGATGTTGGCACGTAATAATGCTTTTACTCTTCCAATATTATCTGAGTTGATTTCAAAAGCATATACTCCAAAACTTGAAGTTCAACACCTTACACAGATTTATGATTTTAAGCACTTTTGCTCACTAGGCCTTGATAAGAGTGCTAAGGTTATGGCTCCATTGCACAATATTAGTTTCAACCATGTATTCTTGATGAGGAGGGTTGATGACATAACCCTTTTATTTGCAAAGAAGTATTCATGTTCTCTTGGGTGGGAGCCTAAAGATGGATGCAGATTCTTGTTGCAAGTGCCTATTTTGTGTGTGTATGGTGCAGAACAAACACCACATAAAGATAAAAACAATATGGAAAGATGTGGAAATATGGTTGATCAAAGTAAAAGGTGGATGCATGTACTTATTGAAAAGAAGAAACCTATTGTGAGTGCAAAAAAGTACGCTGGAGATCAAGATGTATCTTGGTGGGATGACTTTTTTCAATTATCAAGAAGAGATTATAAAGAATATGATTGCAGGTCATTGGCCAATTGATGCTCCATTCACATGGGATTTTTGTACACAAAGGTTAGTGAATGTGGACCAAGCAAGTAATGCAGATGCACTTCAAAGTTTTATCAATCCACTAGAAAGGAATATTTATATAGGCCCAAGGATGATAAAATAGGTTGAAGCAAGATGGCAAGGAAATTTAAAAGAAATAAATGTTGGAACACTTATTGCAGTCCTTGTTGATGGTGATGAGACTGCCAGACCATTTTGGATTGCGAAACTTTTAGAGGTCAGTAAAGATATTGATCAAAGAAGAATAGAGGCTTTGATAGTGCATTGGTATTACACTAAAATTAGTAATGCATTCACAGGTAAATATAACTTAGAAATGGTATGTGAGACTAAATGAATAGGCTTAAGAAAGAAAAAGAATATTCGAAGCACATCCACTCTTAAAATGGATGATGTAGATATTCTTGTTTATGATTTTGCCTTGACAAACATAGGGCACTTGAGGAAAGCAACCATCAATATGATAAAGCAAAAGCTCAAATGTATGTGGTACAACTAATCATAGGCAAACTAGAATTCTATGCATGATTCTCCAGAATTTGGTATGTACTTGGATGAAGATAGAGCTCTTGTAGATATAAAAGAAGAAGAAGAGATCCTTCAACAGTCTCAGATTGAATCAAGTGCATCAGATGATGGGGGTGTAGACATAGATCAAGAAAGTTGTGAATTGAAATGAAAATCCAAACATTTTTAGTGCTTATATAAATGCTCCTAAGTATTTTGCTTAAAGAAACCATGTTCTATAGCAATTTTGAATAACTATCAGATATCCATCATTGAAAACATGTTCAATGTTTAATTTTTGTATAAGCTTTTTTATCACTTTTATATCTTTTATGTAGATTTTGGACATGTCAATATTAAATTGAGTGAAATTTTGGGCACATTTTGAGCTCTTTTTTTTTTTATGAAATGACAAAAAATATCAAAAAATCACATGTTTTCAATATGTATACCGGTATAAAGGATTTTCAAACATAAGATGCAATTTGCTTGATTATCGATGTGGGTGTTCTCTTTTTACGACATAGTCCCCGTTTGTTACGACACACTATTTAAGGATCATATGGCCTCTTGTAAATCCTCTCAAGAACCTTGGAAGAGGGTAAGTCTCTTCAAAGATACGAATCCTTCAAAGAACTACACACTTGAGGTCAAGTCTCATAACTTGAAGATAAAAAGCCATGAATATTTTGAAATAAATTTTTAAAATTGTGACATGGACGTCAATTCAAAGCAAACATGATTTTTTCTTCTCCTCCTCAAGTTTAGGATAAATAACAAAGCATGATTTTTCCTTCTCCTCCTAGATTCTAGGAAAAATAACAAAGCAGTTAGTTGTTAATTGACTATTTTTCCCTCCTAGTTTTTAGAATAAGATTCCTTGTGGGTATTCCTATGAACACCCCATAGTCTCTACTATGAAGAGACTCTCTTTGAAAGTGTCTTGCCTTCACTAACTAACTAGAGGGTTATATTTCCCACTCTTTGGGCACCTACCATATACACCCTCCTAATCTCATAAAGTAACCTTTGAGACTTCCAATGAAGATATGATAGTCTTCATTCATATGGAAATGAATAAAGCCATTTCCAATAAAGAAAAGAAAAGAATTGAATATGAAATGATATACTTAAAACTAATTAGTGTGCAATCTAGTCTTTAATTTTGTTTGGTTTCTTACAATTAGCATACCATTGAAAAGCATTGCAATGATGCATGGGATTGACTATGCGTGTTCTTACTCTACCTTAAATGAAGATGAAGAAATCTTTGTATGAATTCTTCAGGCAACGTCATAAATTAAAGCATTCCAATTTCCACCTTCATCACCATGCATATGCACCAAACTATGCATAATGCAACCAAATCAAATGAGAGAAAGATCAATGGAAGAGTAAAAGAAAATCCCCTGAGAGAATCCAATGCTCCAAATGCTCATTCATGTCACTACAGAAGCCACATCTTGATCCTTTCATATGCCCATAGTCTTGGAAGTCTTGAAATGCATTTGCATCCACTATTTCACTTGTCCTCTTTTCTCTCAATAATAAATATAATGTTCCCCATCAACATTGGGGAAGCATAAAAGTGTTACAAAAGCACTTACATATTCTTATATAAATATATAGGAATCTCTAAGGCATCAAAATTTGCCAAACATACAAAATTAGAAGGTCAAGTACGCTTTGTATACTTCTATTAGATATACATGATACATTTTATTAGTCTAAGCACATAAATGATCAGTGATCCATTTCTTGTTAGGGTTTGAAGTTAAATTCATTATATCGGATTGGCATTAGTATACTTTATAAACCAAGAAAACCATCAGTGTCACAATGATTTCTTTGAAGTCAACCCAAAATTCTCGAACCACCTACAAATTCTTGCATGGCTGCAAGCACCTCAAAAACATGCTTCTACAATACTGATAAGTGGAATCATATCAATAAGAAACAAGATAGGAAAGTTATGCATCCCCAAAGTTATGCTTGATCTTTATGTTTTTCAAATTCTTGCATGGCTGCAAGCACCTCAAAAACATGCTTCTACAATACTGATAAGTGGAATCATATCAATAAGAAACAAGATAGGAAAGTTATGCATCCCCAAAGCATAGGTGGTGATGCTAGAAAAATCTTTAGAGTGTTGCAAAACAAATCATTTCTTCTTGGAATATATGTATTTTTTCTTGAATGAGGATTATTCATCTCGCTGTTCAAAATCAGTCATCATACACCCAAAATGGGCATCGGATGAGAGATATATGGTAAAAAAGGTATTGATATCTACTTAGAAGAGCAGCTTTGTGGGAGGGCTGAAATAAAATGGTGGAAGTGGGTACTTTGAGGAGTCGTAACTCCCCTCCTACTTTACAATATTTGAGAGTCCTTGACTGCACATAGAAGGCCATGTACATTACTACGTAGACATATGGATTTCCCCAAAAGAATCTTACTTGATTCACCTACCTTTCCCTCTCCCAAAATGGGAACTTACAAAGATTAACCCCTAAAAATATCAAAAATGGTGGAAAGGAGGGGGAGGGGGGGGGTCTTAGAGACGGCATCTTCTTCGTCTTCTCTCCTCTGTAAATCCATGGAAATCTTGATTGAATAAGGGAGTACATGTCCCATACTCCACAAATATATAATTTCTACCACATAATCTAATCTAGATTCTATTTCCCTCTCCAAAATAAGAGATTTGCAACAACAAAGAAGGAAAACTTAAATCGTGTACCTGTAGGAAGAAGAGTTTGTTTTGTTCTAATGCAGCACTCACCGAAGACCATGCAGGGCTATACTTTTCCATATATGAGGCTGGCGATCGACATGCAGGGCTATACTTTCCCATATATGTGTCTGGCAGTCGACGTTGCAGAGTATATATAGGCCCCTTTCTCAGAGGATAGAAATTGCCCTCTCACTCCCACACCCCGTGAACGTTGCGCACATGTGTTCTATTCGAGGAGAGACACATTGTGCCTCTTGCTCTCTCACTACTACACAAGGCCATGGCTATTGCGCACATGATTTGTTGATCAAAGACCCATCAAAAGGGACTTAACCGGTAGCTACATCCGGGCAGCTCGCTCGGCTCCAACGAAAGTCACGCTCGTGGATGCCTCTCGAAATACACACACACACACACACGTAGAGAGAGAATCTCCTTGCACCTCCTTTCCTACTGAGCTCAAGAATCCTCATGCACAAGACTCTCATTGAGTCTTTCTCTTTAGTCCTCTACCAAAATAGGCAAGGTCTTCTAACCATGCAATGTGAAAGTTTTGCTTTGAACCCCCATAAGGTGTGTTCTCATCGCTTGTGTCTTAAAATTACATGTAGATACAAATCCTTAATTTACCCAATAGAACATTGTGCCATCATATTAGATCCATAGTCAATGGATATTTCTCTTGGATCTGTGACATTATTCTAGACTCCATATGTACATCTTTCCTCCATCGAAAAACTAGTTAGATTTTTCTATAAGCCTTCCACTATATAGGTACGAGGGGGCTATCGTAGGTATGCTTATTTACATGATGATCTAATTGTCGCATCAATCTCATTTTCCAATTCGATTTGCACATTAGCTTCGTACGATCATGCTACTATGTTGTACGTCTTCACTCTTTAAATTTCATATATGCAACTTCATGGTAATATATATTTATTCCAGAGACTTTTGCCTATCTTGGAATCAAACTTATGATTTTGTCCATATGTGAGCATGGGTACCAACTTTTCAGCCCAATATGGACGCACTTCTATATTAAAGAGATAGGTGTTTGGGAGCTCATCAACTACTCCTCTTGGTGGTTCCCCATGAGTCATTCTTGATAGTTGATCAGCTCTAATATGTGTATTTTCTCTCTTGACCAACGCCTCGAAATCAAACTCCATTAACAATAGTAACCATCTGGCTAGCCTTCTTATATTGCAAAGCTTGCTAACCAAATACAGTAGGGCTTGATGATCAACAAAAGAACTTGAATCTGTTGGCTAGCAGGTAATGACGGAATTTTTACTCCATAGACCATCCCTAGTCCCTCTATTAGTAGTAGTGCCATTTTGTGCTTGGTTCAATTTTCTACTAGCATATGCAATAGGGTGGTCTAATTTTCCTTCATCTACTGATTGTGCCAAAATACATCTGATGGAAACATTGGAAGCATCCACATGATTATGAAATGGCACATTCCAATTAGGCACTTTCAATGTAGGATTTGAACTCAATCTCTTTTTCAATTAACAAAAACTTTTTCAGAGTCTTCATTCCATTCAAAATTAGTTAAAAATTTGTATAATGGTTTGGCAATGATGGCATACATGTGGATAAATTGATGCATACATGGGGATAAATTGATGACAATATCTATAATGGCCCATAAAATCTAGGATCACTTTGATTTTATCTTTATCTATTGAGATACCCTTTTTGGAGACTATATGACCTAGGATACTTCCTTGGCTAACCATAAAGGTGCATCTCTCAAGATCTAGACATACCCGACATTGTCTGCATTTGTTAAATAGTTGTCTCAATCTAGGTATGTGAGCAGATGTTTGAGAAGATTAGCTAGAAAGGACATCATCATAAACTTAAATAATTTTCCTTCAGGATTCCTTCAAGACATGACATGTTAATCTTTGGAAAGTAAATGGTGCATTGGTTAGACCATAAGACATAACCCTAAAATCGTACACACCCCATCCACTAGAAAAAGTGTTTTTGTGCTCATCTTTAGGAGCAATCACTATCTAATTGTAACTTGAAAAGCCATCAAGGAAGTAGTACACTTCCTTGCCTACTAATCTTTCCAAGTGATGGTCAATGATTGGAAATAGGAAACTATCTCAAATGGTGGAAGCATTAACTTTCTTCAAGTTAATATATGCCTTAAGTTTCCCATCCTTTTTGGGCACTACCAATAATGGAGAAACCCATTCCGGTTCTTCCATTTAAATGAATTGTGGATCTAGTGCTTTGTCTATTTCCTCCTTGATTTTGGCTCAGTAGACATCACTCTACCTTTATGTTCTTTGTTTAGGATTCTTTGCTGCAAGACACATAGGAATCAAGAAAGAGCACGTCTTCATGTCTACTCCCTTTAGGTCTTTATATGTCCATACAAAGGCATCCCAATACTCTTGTAGTAACTACAATAGTTCATGTTTCTCCTCTAATGTGATGTCTTTTCAAATGAAGGTGCATCCATCTCTTCATTTTCTCTTGTTACAATGATTTTTTTGTTTTTTCTTTATTTTCATATGCTATTCCTTCATGAGCCTCTCTCATAGGCTTTTAAATAGCTATATTTTATTTCTTTTATTTCATATTTCTTGAGTTTTTCAGGAACTTCAAAGTATTTCCTGGATGGATCTTCTACATCTATAACCTTGTTCTCTTGACTAGGGTTCTTATGGTATTCTTTTATTGATAACATATTGAAACGTTATCCTATAGTTATTGCTTCAATTCCTTTAGGTACTTTTCTTCTGAGTCAAACTCAAGTTCCGTTATTATGCTTTCACCATCACAATCTTAATAACACTCTTCTTCATCCTCATCCTCTTTCTTGATCATTACCATAAATAGGGTTAGGTCATAATCCTCTTCATCCATGCATTCAGCAATGGTAATGACTTCCTCATTGACACGTATGTCTAGAGTAGGAAATATTTCCATCCAACCGTGAGGCTCAAAAGCTTCATCTAGACATATTTATGGCACGTATGCCACATCTTCAATTGTTCTTTTCTTTCTATCCCATGTTTCTAGCATTGAAATTATTTTTCTTCTCATGCATGGCTTTACAAACCCATAACTATGTTTCCTTATCCATTTGGTCACTATATTCCACACTATGGATAGATATGTCATCTTCCCCTTTGTGAATAGGGTTCTATTGGAGAGGAGGAACATCTGTATATGAGAAGTTTTGGACATATGGTGCCTAGGTGTTGAAGATATATTGTATCTCTTTCCCAATCTTGTACTACCTTCAACATATGCATAAAAGATCTCACCATTATCATCTCACAATTAACTTCCTTGCCAAATCAACATGTATATAAGGTATGCTCAAAATCCATTTTGCAAGTTGTTTAGGTTACATTTTCCAGTAACCCAAGTCGGCGTACTATGTTGCCATCTACCACTTGCAATTTCATTCTGGTTGGTCTTAGTGGATGTTTTCCCCACTTTTTCCAGATTTTGTTTGTGGAAATGCCAATTCTTGCACCTATATCTAGTACAAGTTCGGTCATGTAGCCATTGTATATGACTAGAAGATACATGTTCCCTTCATTGCCTTCACTAAAATCTCCTACCTTGTCTATAGGTATCTTCACCGTAGTAGTTTCATGCTTACCCTTCTATTTTTCTGTAGTGGTATTCTGAATATTTAGTTGAGAGGCTATCTTTTCCCACAATTGAGTTTTAACTTGCAACAATTATTCTAAGGTTATAGAGCAACAAACTTTTGCTTTCTTTATCTCTTTCATTGTTCGAGAAAATTTCTGTGATGTTCCATTATCCCTACATCTCTGTATGGGAGCATAGAAGAAATCTTACTTTTGCTCATACTCTCCCATATAATTTTAAAGCGTGTTCAAGATAATATCTTCATCCATTTTGAAGTCTGTATCAAATAGATTTTCCATTTCTTCCTTCCTTTCTATCCTCGATCGGTTCAAAGAAGCACCCAATTCAATAAAGAGAGGAGGGAAAATGATTTTAGTTGGAAGAATCAAGTAACCAAGGAGCACAAACCTCTTCCAAAGGAGATTCATCACCAAATTATCTTGGAAAATTAAGGAATAGTGGAACCAAAAAATTTAAATGCTAAAACCCTTAGAGAGACCAAGACTATGTGAGAGACCAAGACATTGTGTCTCTTGCTCTCTCACTACTACACAAGCCCATGGCTATTGCACACATGATTTGTTGATCAAAGACCCATCAAAAGGGACCTAACCAGTAGCTACATCTGGCAGCTCGCTCAGCTCCAACAAGAGTTACGCTGGTGGATACCTCTCAAAATACACACACATGTAGAGAGAGAGAGAGAGATAGAGAGAGAGAGAATCCCCTTGCCTACAGAGCTCAAGAATCCTCATGCAAAAGACTCTCAATGAGGCTTTCTCTTTAGTCCTTTACCAAAATAGGCAAGGTCTTCTAACCATGTCGTGTGAAAGTTATGCTTTGAACCCCCCATAAGGTGTGTTCTCATCGCTCATGTCTTAAAATTACATGTAGATACAAATCCTTAATTCACCCAATATGAAAGAACATTGTGAAATCATGTTAGATCCATACTCAAATGGATATCTCTCTTGGATATGTGACATTATTATAGACTCCATATGTACATCTTTCCTCCATCTAAAAACTAGTTAGATTTTTCTATAAGCCTTCCACTATATAGGCACGAGGGGGCTATCATAGGTATGCTTATTAACATGATGTACTTCTTCACTCTTTATATTTGATATAGGAAACTTCATGGTAATATATATTGATTATAGAGTTTTTTGCCTATCTTGGAATCAAACTTATGATTTTGTCCATCTTTGAGCATGGCTACCAATTTTCAGCCCAATACGGACACACTTCTATATTAAAGAGATAGGTGTTTGGGAGTTCATTAACTAATCCTCTTGGTGGTTCCCCATGAGTCATTCTTCATAGGTGATCAACTCATATATGTGTATTTCTTCTCTTGACCAGTACCCTGAAATCAAACTCCATTAAAAGTAGGAACCATCTCGCTAGCCTTCTTATGTTGTAAAGCTTGTTGACCAAGTACAATAGGGCTTGACGATCAACAAAAGAACTTGAATCTATTGGCTAGCTGGTAATGATGGAATTTTTTTACTCCATAGACCATCCCTAGTTCCTCTATTAGTAGCTGTGCCATTTTTTGCTTGGTTCAATTTTCTACTAGCATATGCAATAGAGTGGTCTAATTTTGCCTCATTTAATGATTGTGCCAAAATAAATCCAATGCGAAAATTGGAAGCATCCACATGATTATGAAATGGCACATTCCAATTAGGCACTTTCAATATAGGAGTTGAACTCAATCTCTTTTTCAATTCATCAAAAACTTGTTCAGAGTCTTTGCTCCATTCAAAATGAGTAAAAAAAAATGTGTAATGGTTTGGCAATGATGGCATACATGTGGATAAATTGATGCATACATGTGGATAAATTGATGAGAGTATCTATAATAGCCCGTAAAAGCTTGCACTTCCTTAACATTCTTGGATCTTGGAAAATCTAGGATCACTTTGATTTTATCTTCATCTATAGATATACCCTTTGTGGATACTATATGACATAGGATATTTCCTTGGCTAACCATAAGGATGCATTTCTCAAGATTTAGACATATTTGGCATTGGTTGCATTTGTTAAATATTTGTCTCAATTCAAGTATGTGAGCAGATGTTGGAGAAGATTAGCTACAAAGGACATCAACATAAACTTAAATAATTTTCCTTAAGGATTCCTTCAAGCCATGACATGTTAATCTTTGGAAAATAAATGTTGCATTGGTTAGATCAAAAGACATAACGCTAAAATCATCCACACCCCATCCAGTAGCAAAAGTGATTTTGTGCTCGTCTTCAGCAGCAATCACTATCTAGTTGTAACTTGAAAAGCCATCAAGGAGGTTATACACTTCCTTGCCTCCTAATCTTTCCAAGAGATGGTCAATGATTGGCAATGGGAAACTATCTCAAATGGTGGAAGCATTAACTCTCTTCAAGATAATATATGCCCTATGTTTCTCGTCCTTTTTGGGCACTACCAGTAATGGAGAAACCCATTCCGGTTGTTCAATTTAAATGAATTGTGTAGCTAGTGATTTGCCTATTTCCTCTTTAGGTCTTCATATGTTCATACAAAACCATCCCAATGCTCTTGCACTAACTCCACTAATTCATGTTTCTCCTCTAATGTGACATTTTCAAATGAAGGTGAATCTATCTTCATCATTTTCTCTTGCCACAATGATCTTTTTTTTTGTTCTTTATTTTCATATAATATTATTTCATGAGCCTCTCTCTTAGGCTTTTGAATATCTATATTTTATTCTTTTATTTCATATTTCTTGAAGTTTTCAAGAACTTTGAAATATTCCCTTGATGGATCTTCTACTTCTATAACCTTGTTCTAAATAGGGTTCTTATAGTACTCTTTTACTTAGAACATATTGAAATATTATCCTATAGTTATTGCTTCAATTTCCTTTACGTACTTTTCTTGTACGTCAAACTCAGGTTCCATTATTACATCCATGCATTCAGCAATGGTAATGACTTCCTCATTGACACATATATCTAGGGTAGCCAATTTTTCCATCCAACCATGAGGGTCAAAAGGTTCATCCATACATATTTATGGCATGTATGCCACATCTTCAATTTTTCTTTCCTTTCTAGCCCACATTTCTAGCATTGAAGTTATTTTCTTCTCATGCATGTCTTTACAAACCCATAACTATGTATCCTTATGCATTTGGTCACTATATCCCACACTATGGATAGACATGTCATCTTCTCCTTTATGAATAGGGTCCCATTGGAGAGGAGGAACATCCCTATATGAGAGTTTTGGAGATATGGTGCCTAGGTGTTGAAGATATATTGCATCTCTTCCCCAATCTTGTACTATCTTCAACAAACACATAAAAGATCTCCCAATATCATCTCACAATTGAATTCCTTACCAAATTGACATATAGCTCAGGTATGCTCAAACTCCACTTTGCAAGTTGTTAAGGTTATATTTTCTAGTAACCCAAGTGGGCGTATTACATGGCCATCTACCACACAATTTCATTCTGGTTGGTCTTAGTCCATGTTTTCCCTAGTTTTCCCAGATTTCTTTTGTGGAAATGTCAACTCTTGCACTTGTATCTAGTACAAGTTTGGTCATATAGCTATTGTATATGATTGGAAGACACGTGTTCCCTTCATTGCCTTCACTAAAATCTCCTACCTTGTCTACAAGTATCTTCACCATAGGATTTCATCCTTAGCCTTGTCCTTTTCCGTAGTGGTATTCTGAATATTCAGGTGAGAGGCTATCTTTTCCCACAATTGAGTTTTAACTTGCAACAGTTATTCTAAGGTTAAAGAGCAACAAACTTTTGCTTTCTTTATCTCTTTCATGGTTAGAGAAAATCTCTATGATGTTCCATTGATCTCCCTTCATCTCAGTATGGGAGCATAGAAGAAATCTTACTTAGGCTCATACTCTCTCATATGATTTTAAAGTGTTCAAGATAACAGTTTCATCGATTTCAAAGTTTATATCAAATATGGAGATTCATCACCAAATTATCTTGGGAAATTAAGGAATAGTGGAAACAAAAAAGTTAAATGTTAAAACCCTTAGAGAGACCAAGGCTATGTGAGAGTCTAATTATCATGGGCTTACAGAGGATATGCGACAATCGGATGTCAATACTCTAGATAGTAACACTTCTTGCAACAAAAATTTTTGGAAAGAAGTGCAAGAAGACATGGAAGGTAATGAACTCCGTTAAGCCTCCCTTTTAAAAAGGGGAGATTCAAACTCCACTTTCACAGTTGTTTTGACTTTCACAAGGTAGGAAATATTTGTGAAGATGCTTTTTCTTGTTATATTTTAAGTCTAAATACTCTCGCTAGGTATTTAGGTACTTGCAAGAATGCTTTAGAATGTAGGTAAATCATGCAGTTACGATAAAAAAAGTCCCATCGACAAGGATTCCAGAAAACATTAGACAATTTGAAAAGAACTCAAGTGAAGTGTACCTTCACCCTGGAAGAATTTTTAAATTAAAGCCTCAACATTGTGGAAACAAATGGCTGAAGAGGTTAAGGTTAAAAAAAAAGGAGATCTCTCTCTCTCTCTCTCCCCCTCTCTTCCTCTCTCTCTCTCTCTCACACACCGACACACACATATTCACACCCCATAGACACGTAAGTACAATGCTTTAGTTCTCTCTCTTGCGTCATCCGTAATATGCTTTAGTTCTCATGTTAAAAATAGATAAAATGATATTTTTCAAATATCATGCTCAAGCAGCTTTCACTAAAACTCCAAAAATCTTTTCATACGTAAAGTCTTCAAGCGATTTCCAAATTAATCCATTAATTCGCCATCTTCATTTTCTTTTGAGGAATTTTTAAAGATGAAATATTGCCAAATCTTGAGAATTTCGTCTTTTTTTCCTCCAATAGAAGACACGATGATATCCAAGGACAAGGAGAATTAAAATATACTCATTGATCCAATTTTACACACCAAAAGTATGCGAGTGCTCCAAGTTGTGAATGAAGACCAAAGAGAACAAAGTCAAAGTCTGTAGAGGGAAAAAATAGTATGATTCTCACAATCGGAATTACACCCTTGATTCTTAGATACATTTCTCTTAACCTAGGCACTCTAAAACAAATTTGTAACTTTTGATAGCTTGCATAACTTCCCAATCGAAGGTCTTCAAAATTATATAGCTTGAGTTTTATCAAGCTAAGTAGAGCTCTACGTATTTTATGTGTACTCACTTGCAAAGATACAAGGCATTCATTCGCACTGTCATATCTTGCAATTAGTCTATCTTGTCATGAACTTTCGAATTCATTGCAACGAAGTGCTATAGTGACTTGTATGCATTTTCATCAAGGTTAGAAAGCTTACTAGTGCTCCCAATCAACAGAAGGGGAGGTCAAGACCAGGTTTTTCCACGAACTACCTCATATTCAAAATCTATGATCACCTCCTCACAATGGTATTAGAGCTTCAAGATTACTTTATCAACATGGGTGATGGTTTTACTCCATCAATTAATAAATTGGATAGAGGAAACTACCAAGCATGTTCCAAGGATGAAAGCATACCTACATCGAAGAAATATATATGGTTATGTGTCTAGAGATGAGTTGATGCCAACTCTAAGGACCAAAGGACATTGAAGTCAAGAGGAGCAAGAGAGACATTGAGAACATGGTGTGCAAAGGATGCTCTATCAAGGTCATATATCCTAAATTCTATCTCGAACTTTATATGACCATACATTATAAGTTGCAAAACATCATAAAGTTTGATGTTCTTCCTCTTCCACAGAGTAGGATAAATTTCTCGGATCATCTTGCTTATAAATACTTTTTACTAGTAAGTGGTATTCTTGTGATCATATAAATTCTTGCTTACTTGTTCTTATAGCATGGTTCAGAGGTCCCAAAGTTAAGAGGGGCACGAGATCGCTTTGCCCAAGTTGGGACCAATTCTAGATTAAATGGGAATGTGTTGAGAAGTTCATTCGATATCCTTGCAATGATTTTCTGGAAGTAAGCCACAAGAGGTGATCGACCCATAAGTGGGTTTTCCCTTTTCTCACCACTACCTCAAAATCATACTCCATTAGAAAGGGAAAAAATCTTACTAATCATCTATGTTGCACAATTTTTTGAACAAATATGGTAATGTCCAAAGATCTGTAAAGAATTTAAACTTTTTGGCCAATAGGTAATATCTGAATTTCTTCACTGCATAGACCATGCCTAACACTTGAGGTTTATTCATAGCGTAAATCCTTTCTACTACATTCAATTGTGTAATCACATAGGCTACGTGTAAATCCATGTTTAATTCATTTTTGGGGTGTGCCAACATGCATCCAATAGAAAAGTTGGAGGCATCAACAATGGTTTGTTCAAATCAGGATTCCTTAAGATTGGGGCTGAGCACAATTAACGTTTAATTTTTGGTAATTACTTTTTGCACTCCTCCTTCTACTCAAAGTTGGTTAGAAGGTTGTATATGAGTTTGGCTATTATTGCATACATGTGCATGAATTTCTTGTAATAGCCACAATGGACCATAAGGGCTTGTACTTCCTTCCACCATCCTAGCCATGGTAAATTCACAATGGCTTTCCTTTCATAAGTACACATTTTTTGAGATTAAGAATACTCGATATTCTCTACATTTGTTAGATATTTTTCTCAACTCTAGTATGTGTTTTTGTTTTATGCAAGAATGTACACACAAATCATCCACATAGACTTCTAGTTTTTTTCACAAAATTTATTTAAAAACATGACACATTAGCCGTTGGAAGGTAGCGAGGGCATTAGTGAGCCCAAATGACATCACTCACAAAGCATAGATTCCTCATTATGTGACAAAGCCTATCTTGTGTTGATCCTAGGGGACTATAGCGACTTAATTATATCATGAAAACCCATCTAGGAAACTATACACTTCCTTATCCACTACACATTCCAATACGTGCTTTATAATTGGAAACCCATAACTATCCATGATGGTGGCTTTGTTAAATTTCTTGAAGTCAGTACATACACATAGCTTGCCATTTTTTTGGACACTACGACAATGGGGATACCCATTCATTATGCTCAATTTCATGGATGAATCTTATTTTAATCTATCAATTTCCTCTTTTATTTTAGATGCATATGTGTCATTATATATGTGTTTGTTTCGTGGCCTTGGCATCTAGCATCATAGGGATCCTATGTAAAAAAAATGTCAAGATCCACATCTTTCAGATCTTTGTATGTCCAAGAAAATATGTCTCTATATGCATGCAAAAGATTTGTTAATTCCTCTTCCTCCTATGCACTAAAGTCATTTCCTATGTACACTTTTCGTTCTTCTTGATCTTCCATTGTTACTGTGATTTTCATAATCGTTTCTTAGTTGTTATATGCTACTCCCATGAGATTTTCTCTTTCTCGCATCCTCAATAAATTTTTCCTATCTTGGATTTCACACTTTTTGAAGTTCTTGGGTACCTTACTCTTTCTCTTCTTTTATTAGTGGGGATATCTTTCTTTTTTTTGTCTTTACTTTGCCTTTGATTTGATTGGTACTTCATATTGTTTTGCACCAAACACATACTAGTAATCTTCCTCAGAATCATAATCCATAATAATGGATTCTATGTCTTCATCCTTGTCCTCTTCTAAGGGTTCACACATGAACAGGGATATATCCTAACCTTCCTCATCATAGTGGGAATTCTATTGTTCTTCCTTCACTGCCATGTCCATTGCGACTAGTATTTCTAACCAACCATGGGGCTCAAATTAATCATCTAGAAAAACCATAGGTACGTAGGTTGATTCTTATATTGATCTATTGTTCTCTAATGCTCCTGTTTATGTACATTCTAATCTCTTCTCCTCTTCTACTACTTTTCACATTAAAAAATGCATGTCTTCATGCACCTCTGATGGGTCAAAAGGCTTTATCAAATATACTGACTCTAAGTCCTCTTTTCCCTTGTGGATAAGATTCCATTGTAGAGGGTACAACATCTATATCCATGTAGTCTTTTAAGTTGACTTTTGTAACTACTCCTAAGCCCTGTAAGTACAAGGAGTTGGTACCACAATCTTGCACTATTTAGAATTGCCTCATGAAGGTTCTACCTAAGAGCATTTTGTAAACATGGTTCTTTCCAAACTCCCATAATGAAAATGTATGTTCAAACTATACACCACAAGTAGTGAGAATAATACCTTCCAATAATCCTAATGGTCATTCAATATGACCATATACCATTTGTTATGCTACCAGAAAGGAATGTAATTATATCTAGAGGAAAAAATGTAATGGGGAAAAGACGCACATCGAAAGGATGTAGCACAATTGTTTTAACCTTTTCATAATGAAAAAAGCGTGAGGAAGAGAGAAGCAGTTGCATCGCCAGACTGTGCATCTAGGTGGTGTGCCTTTGGATCGATTCCAACATAGTTCATTTATACTGCTGTATTATTCTTTCCATGTCTGGTATTGAGTAACTATGGTGATTTTGTTGATATTCTATGATTCATTGGTGAAGAATAAGGTTAATGGTGATAGCATGTTAATCGTCATTAAGAACTCACGTATTTCGATTGCGTTGAATATTGTGTTTTCGTTGCGTACCTATTGAGGAGACTAGTAGTTAAGTCTGTCAGAATTGTCAAATTAAGTTAATGAAGAATTCACTATAGTAACGAATTGAACGGGGAAAATACATATAGGGCCTCTGTATTATAGACCCCGGACCATCTCAAGAACCAATTGGGTGTTTTGTTCCACTTATAATTAATCTAATAGTTAATAATTTTACATTGGTGCTGGCCATGGGGCGTGGAGTAGCTAGTCTGAGAGCAGATTAAGGTTTGAGAAAGAATCCTATGATATATGCCTGTAATGCATTCGGAAGAATCTTACCTGAAGTACAAAAGTGATCAGCATCCCTGGAAAGTTGCTCGCGCATTGGGAATGCCTCTTGGTGGTAGTGGTGAAGGATAATCATCGGAAGGAAATTGGGATATATGCACTGGTGGATTCCCAGGTGATGATCCTCATGCTCATGTTCGTACTTTTGAAATTAATTATGTTGCACTCAACCATCCAGTGGATCCGACATATAAGGCTATAGTGTTCCAATCTACTCTTGTTAATGAAGCTGCCTGCTAGTTAACCGAATATGATATTAATCATTTCGATCAATATGACGATGTTAAGGATGTCTTCGTACAATGTTTTTGGTTAAAGAAAAATGCGACTGAAATCTTTGATTACAAAACAATAGATAGAAATTGCATCAGAATGTGCAAGAGTATGCAAGTTTATTCCGCACTCATCTACGACAGCTGCCGCTGGCGCATGCTAACCTACCGGATGATGTGATTACCCAGTGGTTCATTAATGGATTAAACCCTCAACTCAAACAAGTTATGATTATATGATGTGTGGGTGGTATGTCCTTGGATGCAGTCATAGCCATGGCATTACAGTTGGAGCATAAAGTTGGTGGTTTTACTAAAGATTTCATTAGGGGAAAAAGTGAACCCTACATGGGCCTTGTAAGGATTCCTAATTTTAAGGAATTAAAATGACTAATTAGGTGGATTAAGAGGATGGGAAAAACCACTAGTGGTATTGTACATTAGAATAAACAATAAAATCTAGTAGGGAATTTGTGTGCTTTTCTAACCCTCAGATATGTTGCTTGGATGGCCATGATCAAGCACACAATTTGAGAACTAAAAGTAAAAAAAAAGGCATACACTCTGTCACTAAAAGACAAAATAAGCTCAATGGGAGACAAAATAGGCTCAGTCGTGGGAAGAGAGAGAGAAGAAAATAACGCAGCGGTGCCTATTTTCGGCCGTCAGATCACGATTTGCTTGAGTGGTTGAGATTTATGCAAAAAATTATGGCACTAAAAGACAAACTACCCAAACTCCCTGTCACTAAAAGAAAAAAACATAAGAATATGCGCAAACATGTGGGGAATCATGTGGATTTGTAGCCGTTGGATAGCATGCACTTTCAATGGTGTAGATTTAATGGCTAGTGATCCATGTGAAGATCAAATCAAAGCCATTAGATTCTTTCCAAATCCAATGGACCAAATTTTATGCGCCTTTTCCTCATGAAGGAGCAACAATAACCATTAGATCTAAAGGAAATCTAAGGGCTATAATTTAAAGCCACTCAATTGTGAAGAAATTATCTTAGCCATTGAATTTCTAAGGGTATCCAAGGGTCCTATTTGAATTTCCATGCTTTTCGAAAACTACTTGAAGGACAAAACCACGAATTTTGAAATGTTTATGTGGTTTTGACTAGCCCAAACCAAGGGAAGCCTATACCTAGCCTAGTTGATTAAGGGACTAGACTGTGTCCACCACCCTCCTCTCATTGGTCCATCACTAATCACTCTCTAATCTAAAAGGACCATGCAGGGTTCATTTTTTCGCCTAATGTGGATTGGTTAAAGGCGTCTGGGAGTACGAGCAAGGATCCACTAAAATAGGTGTATTGCATCAAATGCAAGAACCCAAGACACACCACTTTAGCATGTGCATTGAATCAAATGTACTGTGCTATTTGTAATACGATGAGTCATTCCACCGGAATGTGTCCATATAATGCCAAGGTGCAGACCAGACCGAACATAAATGCCATAATACAGGAGCAAGGACAGAAGGCTACCCACTATGTACCACCACATTTGAGTAATACCTCTTACCAAAGTTACAAAACCTACGGGACCATGACCAAACAATTTCAGACAGACCCGATGGAACTCGGGCCAATCGAGTGAAGGTGCATCTCTTCCACCACCAAGATGCCATTTTTGTGGCAAAATTGGAAATATCCACCGATATTGCAAAGAAGCATCCGAATATGATAAGCGAAGAAAAGAACGACAACATCCAATGGCAAATATGGTATATATTTCAATAGTGGATACCCAAGGAGTAGCAATTCAAACACGGTCCAGTAAGAAGTTGCAACTAGTTGCTCAGATTTTTTAGCTAGGTATTCGAGAACAACAGAGAATTTTTACTAAAGCTAGTATGTGGGCAAGTCAAGAACCAACTATTTTCCTCAATCCGATACCAGTGGTCCAACAAAGAGTACCGAATACACCACCGGAAGTTTCGATCAAATTGTCACCGAAGGGCACACCGGACTCAGTACCGGGTACGTCGAATCTTGACTCTATGTGGAATATTGTATCGAAAGCATCTATTATGATACTGTTGGGGCAACTGTTAGCCTTGCTCCCTGGTATACGACAACAATTCGAGCAACAAATCAATCCAAGATCTTCGTGTACACCTGTTACAACAACTATTAGTCTAAAACTCGATTCTACGGTGGACCATGTTGTTCCTTTAATCAGGGTATGGTAAAAAAACCACAAAATTACACAAGTATTAATTGACGAAGGCTCTGGTGTGAATATTGCTATAGCTGCACTTTGTAAAAGGTTAGGATGGACTCAGATTGAACTCATCTAGATTTTTGTAAGAATGGCTGATCAATCTAGGGTGCATCCAATGGGTTTGGTGCATGATATAACCATTACCCTCCAGGGAGCGGTGTTCAAAATGACTTTTGTTGTTTTGGAATTTACCTAAATCAAGTGTGGATTACAACTTACTATTCGAGAGGCCCTGGTTGAAACAAGCAAAAGTGTTATAGGATTGGACTGCACATGAACTTATTTTCAAAAGCAATCATCAGAAATATGTGGTACCCTTGGATGAGATGAAGCCTTGTGACCTACATGCTTGACCTTACATGGCCAAACCTATGCATATGTTGGATGGACTTTCAGATGATGAAGAAGAAGCTTTCCTAAATGCTAGCTAGGATTTGCTAGCACTGGGTACTGTTGATTTACAAGCCATTGTGGATAATTGGACTCCGATCACTTGTACGATAGTTCTGCTTACTGAAGGAAAGGATCCAGTTACGGATCAGGTCTTGGATGCCGCAACTCTCCAGCAATTACTCCATCCATCTGAGGTTATCTCCATGCCCCGAGAGTCTTATTTACCAGAAGATCAACTAGTCACTTGTAATTTGGGAGATGAGGCTTATCCGTGGCCGGTTAAGCTTAAGGCTGGATTACCGGAAACCTTTCAATACGATTTACTACAGTTGCTGAAAGAATTTGCTGATGTATTCGCATGGGATTATCATGATATGAAAGGATTGGACCCTCGTATCTACCAACACCGTGTGATGCTAAAACCGGATGCGTGACCAATCAGACAACATAGTTACCAAATGAATCCCAACTATGCAGCTCAAGTGAAGACTGAATTGGATCATCTATTGAAAGTAGGCTTCATTGTTCCCATTGAGCATGCTGAATGGATCTCTCCTATTGTCATTGTCTTGAAGAAAAACAAGCAATTATGCATTTGTGTGGATTACCGGAAGTTGAATGCAGCTACGGTGCCTGATCCCTTTCCACTTCCCTTTTTGGACATGATGCTAGATGATGTTGCTGGACGAGAAATGTATTCCTTTTTGGATGGTTATAGTGGCTACAATCAAGCGTGCATGGCTGAAATGAATATTCCAAAAATTGTGTTTATTACCAATTGGGGTATATATGCTTGTATGGTGATGTGGTTTGGTCTCCGCAATGCTCCCAGTACCTTTCAACGATGCATGCAGGAAATCTTTTCTCCCTACTTAATTAGGTTTCTGTGGGTGCATTTGGATGATTTTTCGTTATCTATTGACGCGTTAGCTCACCTCTATCATCTATGTTGCTGCTTTTCTAAGTGTCGGGAGTTCTGTTTGTGCTTAAATCCCAACAAATCGGTCTTTTTGGTTTCTTGTGGCAAATTGCTTAGTCATATATTTCACAACACGGCATTCAAGTGGACCGTGATAAAGTGAAAGCAGTGAATGCACCTGCCCCTATGACACCAAATGAAGTTATGAGATTTCTTGGACAAATACGCTGGCATGGACGACATCTTTGGTGGCTCGCTCATGTGGCTATACCATTGAATCGGCTGATTACTAGCAATCCTCGACAACTTGCATGGACTGAGGAATGCCAATGTTCATTTGATTGTCTAAAAACACTCTTAACTTAGGCTCCTATTCTATAAGCACCGAATAGACAACTCCCTTTCCATGTCTTTGTGGATGCATCTGAGAGTGCAATTTGCAGTGTGTTAATGAAGCAACAAGACAAATGGTTTCACCCTATTTATTATGCTAGTCAACGATTAGCTGCTGTTGAACGGAATTACTCCGTCACTGAACGTGAATGTCTTGGTTTAGTTTATTTGGTCAAAAAATTCTGGCACTATTTACTGGGACGCCCATTTACCTTTCATGTGGGCCATGCTGCTCTGGTTTATCTTGTACGACAACAACATTTAAGGGGCAGATTAGCCAGGTGGGTGTTGCTGCTACAAGAATTTGATTATGAGGTGGTCCATCGCCTGGGGTCAATGCATGTTCTTGTTGATTTTCTATCTTGGCTTGATTTCAGTGAAATCCCCGATGGTATTGATGCTACCACTCCAACTATCTATGCGACTCAGTGGGTTCAGGATGATTCCGAGGTGCTTCCTATCACAGCGTCGTACTATGATACCCTTATGATTTTTCTAATTTGTGGCTGTCCCCTGAGTAATACTTCCATGTCTGCTCGCCATAAATTGGCCATGTAGGATAATTGTGAAACAGTTGTATTATATGGATCTAGCTGGCGCGCTTTTACAATGTATCCCACCAAATGAAGTTTCTTTCGTCATTCAAATGGCTCATTCTGGTCCATCCGGTGGCCATTTTTGGTTGACTTTACATATCGAAAAATTCTACGGAGTGGATTATGGTGGTCCACCATGCATCGTGACATTGCTACTCATGTCCAATAGTGTGATGCTTGCCAACAATCTAGAAAACCTTTACAACGGCATCATTTTCTGCTTCAACCTGTTCTTCCCCTTGGGCCTTTTCAAAAGTGGGGAATGGATTTGATTGGTCCCATTATGCCTCCTTCTACGGTTACCAATCATCGGTATATACTTACTTGTACTGACTATGCTACTCGATGGGCTGAAGTGTGGGCTTTACGGTCTGCAACTACTTCGGTGGTTGCCAAATGTTTGATGAGTGATGTTTTTCCTCGTTACGGTCTTCCCTTGGAGATTGTTTCTGATCAAGGTATGCATTTTGCTAGTCCGTTCGCCTTACTATCCTCGTGCAAATGGACTAGCCAAAATTACCAATAAAACCCTTCTTAACATGCTAAAGAAACTTGTGCTAGAATGTCCGGAGCGTTGGGATCAATTGCTTCCTTTGGTCTGATGGGCTTATGACACTACTTATAAAGTTGCAACCAGAAGTACACCTTATGGGCTGGAGGCAATTGCGCCTATGGAATTGGTGGTACCTAGTGTATGGGTGGCATTGGACCAAAAGTTATTACCTAAAAAGTCCTTCCCTTTTCAATTGGATGTGTTGCAGTTTTTGGATGAACAATGTCTTGAAAGCTTTTTGGTGCTTCAAGAAGTGCAACTGCGGCAAGCTAAGACCCATGATCAATTCCTCACGACTCTCCTCTTTACCATTGGGCAATTAGTTCTTTTTTACAATGTTAAGTCTAATCGTTCGGCTGGCAAGTTTAAGCTTCGTTGGTTTGGTCCCTACCATATTGCAGATCAAGTTGGACCAGCTACTTTTCGGTTATCCACTTTAATTGGTACTCTTCTCCCTAAACCCATCAATGGGTCGAAACTTCGTCCGTATTGTTGACCGTCTACTTCATCTTAACTTGGTGATGGTATTATTTCTATTCGTCCAGATTATGTTTGTTTTGTATCTTGACCACTGTTTACATTACGTGCATTTCGGTTGACCACCTGACCATAAACTTCCCGTTTTGATTAATTATCCATGATTCGCCACCGCACTCCATGCTTGGGAATTCCTTGATGCACTTAGATCGTCATTATGCATGCATGTTTCCCTCCACTGATGATGATTGCATTTTCTACCCATGCTTCCATCCTACATTCTTACTTAACCGAGATCTTTGTCCTCTTTTTCTATATTATGTTCTTGTGCTCTATGTATTCCTCATTATATTGTTGCGCATTCGACTTATGTCAACCACCATGGAAGCTCTTGCCAATATTACCACTTTCCATGCTGGTTTATCTCCCGACCAGAGTGATTTCTTGCGTATCTATGGGTTATTGGTGTGCACCGAGTTGCCCTGGCATTCGGTTGAATGTCATCCCTACTTCGCCCAAGTCATTGCCACCATTGCCCATACCCCCTAGACCGAGACCTACTAGTCAATTACCTACCTAAATCCGCGCATCGTTGTTACTCTGAAAACTGTGGCTAAAGGATTCCATCTACCTCAAGATGGAAGTGTGCATGTCCCCCTGCTTCCTATGGCGACGATGAAGGAGTTATTTCCTCGCTAGTCTTCTAACGAGTTCGCTATCCTCTACCCACCGAAACCAGAATGCTTTGCACTTCAATTTTTGGTCGCTGCTCTCATCCTACAAAAATGTACGTATGGGATATCTCGACCATTTTATTCCATGATTGATGCTGGTGAACGAGAATCAGTTAACTGGGTGTTATTCTTCTTCCGGTGAATCCACCGTGAGTGTCAGGCGATCTCACGATAGATAGCCAAAGGTGATATGCTTCCGACCCATCTTCCTCATCTTCTCTCCTTTATCTTTCCTGTTGTTCAACGTGTTCAGCCTCGTATGACAAACACCCTCCTTTGACAAACACCCTCCTCTTCCACGAAGAATCAGAGCAAGTCATGCATGTTGATGACGATAATGAAGATCTTCTGCAATTCTTTTGGGAGAAACGTAAAATACCAAGCAAAGGTAGACTTGATGGAAGCCAACATCGTGCCACTACAGGAAGAAATTATGGTGCTCAAGGTAGATGCAAATCTATTACAAGAACAGGTTACAGTATTACAAAGACAGGTAGCCGAGAAAGATGATATTATTGTGGCTAGAGAACCAGAGATTGCTCATCTCAAACATGCAATGATGGATAAGGAGGATGCCATGAAAGCTTTAGGTACTACGTTAGATACCACTCGCACCAGATGCATCGCTGTAGAACAGGCTTATCTGATGCTAGCTGAGAGAGCATTACAAGTAGAAACAGAACTAAAGAAGGTTACATAGGAGTTATTTCATAAAGGCCAAATTTTGGATGAAGAAATTTGATGAACCATAAAGTTAAAGAAGAAATTGAAGCTATACAAAAAGAACACTAGGATTATTTTAGGACTATGCACTTTCAGCCTGTTGCATACCTGTTGAGGAGACTAGCAGTTAAGTCTGTCAGAATTTTCAGATTAAGTTAATGAAGAATTCACTATGGTAACGAATTGAATGGGGAAAATACATATAGGGCCTCTGTATTACAAACCCTGACCATCCCAAGAACCCATTGGTAGTTTCGTTCGAGTGATAATTAATCCGATGGTTAACACTTTTACACATTTGAAGCTTCATTCTCATGGGTCAAAGGGCTGGTATTCCCATCCTATACATAATGTTGTCATTACAGTGGTAAAAACTGTACCTAAATCTAGGATTTCCTTGGTGGCCCTCATAGTTAATGAGAAGATAGGTGTTTCCTTCCTCACCTTCACTCATATCTCATATTTTTCTATTAAAATTTTTGGGACTTTTCTCTTGGATCTTATATTTTAATGCGATCTATCAATTTCTAGAACTTTATTTGCTACACATATCCGTTAACTCTAGTTTTGTGAGTACTTAGAGTAGCTTGATGTAGTAGAAATCAATGGTCACAAGTGTTGAAGTTTGGTCTAGCTAACCAGCACACGACTAGCCTATTTGCTATTAAAGAGTCAAGCACACCTTATGGGTTTGACATTAATGCAATATTATCCACCATGTACTTTGGATCATCAATGAGAAATGAATGATACAAAACAAATGAGTTTGCGCATAGACTAGACAAAGAAACTTGCTAAATTGGGTAGATGTAAGCAATTTCAAATGTTAAGTATAGCAAGTTTGATTGCAACTGACTAAAAATCTTTTAGACAAAGATACTACATAGGATTGAGTAGCTAATATGCACAAGAGATGGAATTATCCTAAAGAAATGTGCTAATTATAAGCTTAACTCTAATTAGTGGTAGTCCCCACTTTTCAAGGATGTGCAGAGATAGACTTGGAGACCATAAATTCTCAATTTCTCACAATCTACTAAACAAAATGCAATAGAAATTTGTACAAACGAATAAAACACTATCATCTTTCCAATGAATCCTTATTCATGATGAATGGGTCTTTGTGAAGAGAATATCAGACTCTACAAGCTGAGAGAAATTGGGGATGATGATGCAAAAAATGGAAGAAGAGAAAAGTGGACATGAGACCAATTTTTATATTGCTCCAACATTATGGTAAAAGTGATTGTGATTCATTATAGGCTCTTTTATTATTCCATGTATCATCAATAATGTTTTTGAATGCGAATTATCATGTGAGTAGTGTTTGTTGTGATTAAAATCACCTTTTCCTATAATCTTGGAATTTATAGAATCAAGCTAACTTGATTTTGGTAGATGATTGATTGATTAACAATCCAAAGAACTCATGGATTTTGGGTTTCTCTCAATTATTCTTTAAGAAGAATAAAGCTTTAGGACTTATGATGCTTACATGGATAAATATTCCTCATGAGACACCATGGGTAATCATTAACTTTTACAAGAATAATGATTTTCAAAGAATGTCCTATCTCTCTAGCTCACTCTAATGATAAATTTAGGTCTTGAGGAAGAAATTTTTAAGCATGATGTAAGCTTGACATCCTAACAGCTCCCCCTCAAGCTAAAGCATGCTTGAGTCTTCATCCTTGTTGATTTGAATGATTTCTACAGTCTTGAACCTACAAAGATTATTTCCATCAAGAGCTTTAGTCACCATATATGACACCCACTTCTCAGTTGGAATATAAAAAAATATCAATCTCCTTTTCCATGTGAGCTTATATTCCCTCCAAATATGTGAGGTTTGGAACTCACAAGTCCCAAGTCTGGATACAACTCCTTTAGCCATATAGCTTCCTGAGTTGTTATGGTTAATCTTCTGTATTCTACTTTAGTTGATGATAGTGCAATAGTAGGTTGCTTCCTAGAACTCCATGACACAAGCTTAGAACTTGCAAATGCTAAGAATCTCGAAGCACTTCTCTCATCCTCCTATCCTACCCAATCTACATCTCAGTATAGCTTGAGATCCAAGTCTGATGAATAAGGATAGAATATACCTTAATTGATTGTGCCTTTGAGATACATGAGTACTCTCTTAGCTGCATCCATATGTGTTCTTCTTGGAGCGTGCATGATTTGGCTTAGCACTCCTAAATTGAATGAGATGTCCACCCTTGTATGAGTACCTAAAGTCAAGCTACCTACCAAGCTCAGGTACTTTTTTATCTTTTGAATCTTCTCTCCTTCACAAAAACTAAGTTTGTGGTTCATTTTTCCAATGGTGTACCTCCAAGTTTAGCATTCTCGATCTTGAACTTGAGGAGTAGATCCTGAATGTACCTCCTTTGAGTGAAGTACATCCCTTGATTTTTTTATACGACCTACATTCTTAAGAGAAAATTGAGCTTTTCTAGATCGATAATCTTGAACTCTTCTTGCATATGTTTTTTTATCTTTTAATTCATCACTTTTCATAATTATGTCATCTACTTAAACACATAAATATATGACTTCATTACTGTTAGTATACGATCAATGTCTACCCCTCATGATTGTATGCACATTTTGTAAGGACCCCATTATGAGGAGAAGCCAATCATACATTACCCAATTGATGGGAGTCCCAACTTGCATGGTGGATGAAGGTCATATTGGACCATGTAAGGTATTGTAAGGAAAGGGATTTACCAGGGTTCCCAATTGTGGGGTCTAGGGCAGCGGTGAGGAGCCCCGGCTGGGGGGTCCCAAGGGGCCCCCTTGTGGGGGTCCAAGGTATGGTAAAGGGAATATTCCATGGAATATTCCCTATCATAGTCAGAATTCATTTATATTTGTTAGGTTAGTTCAACCGACATTAGCCGTGTACAACAATTACGTTGGCGATGGTCGCCCATGTATAGCCGTCCATGAAAGGCCACCATTATCCTATATATACATGACTTTTGCACTACCCGAGTCATGGAATTGAGCTAGAATACCTCTACCTTGTATCTCCTTATGTATATTTGTCTAGATATCCATTTAAGCTCTACCTTGAGAGTGCACGACTTGAAAACACTCTCATCTTTGTACTTGTTGTCAGTAGAAAATTGTTGAGATTCTCTTATATATGTTATCTTCTCTACTACTCCTGTGTTATGTTGTGTAACTATTGTCTTACAATTATAAACCTTCTTGATGAACAAAGAAGGATCTACATTACTAGACTTGAAACCTTGACCTTGTAGATAGGTTATCAATATGAAATTCCAAGCTCTACGAGCTTGTTTTAATCTGTGCAATGCCTTTTTTAGCCTCCATACATGAGTAGGATAATTAGGGATTTCAAACCCTAGGGTTTTCAAACCCTAGGGTTTGTGACATGTTTACCTCTTCACTGATCTAACTATTGAAAAAAGCATTCTTTAGATCAAGTTGAAGTAGCTTCCACTTTCTTGCTATGGCTACACTAAGTAATGTCCTGATGGTGGTCATGTTGGCAACTGGTGGGTAAGTCTCTTCATAATCTATGCCCTAATTTTGAGCACATCCTTTAGCAACCAGTTGAGCTTTGTACCTCCAAATTGATTCACCAGATTCCCCTTTTAATTTATAGATCCATTTGCAACCTATTACTTTCTCATTGGTTTGCATTGGAACTAACTCCCATTTTTCCATTTCCTTTAAAGATCCTATGTCCTCTATCATAGCTTTCTCCCAATTAGGATTACCCTTAGATTCTTCATATGTTGAAGGTTCATCTGAAATCAAGTCTTTGGCCAAATAAATGGAATGATTTATTACAAATGTAGAGTCATATCCATACCTTTCAGATTGCTTTCTCTCCCTTGTTGACCTTCTAGGAGTATGTTTGGAGCATTCTCCACATTCTTGCATCTTGTACTTTCCTCTTGATTTCGAGAGCTTGTAAGCTCTTTTTTTTGTCATCTTGGTCATCATCCAAATCACTGCTTGAGTCCCACACCTATGTATCATGCTTCTTTCCTAATGGATGAAAATCTGAATCAAGATCATAGGGTAAGTTTACCTTTTTTTTTTCATCATCGTACCATGATCTATGTTCTTCAAATCATTAGGGCAAAAAACGGCCCAAAAAGGGTCGTGTAAGGACTTCAATTAGTTGTGCTTAATCTGGATTAAAGTTGTCAAATCCTTTAAGAAATTCCGTGTAAGTTCATTTAAAACGTATCTTATGCAAATTTTGAAGAGAGAGAAACTCGTATGATAATCATGAAAAGTTTGTGTGATATCTTATGCCTCGAAGTTTGTGCTCATTGGGCGCTGATCAAAATTCAAATTTTCCTCTTGTTCACGGACCTATATAATGTATGCTGATGATGTTTTGCGCTTTTTTACTCTACTTTTCATAGCAAGCCTATTTCTCTCTTTCACATCATTTTAGACACTTGTCGGTCATTTTTCATAGCAAACCATGGAGAACCTTAACCCAAATACTCTCGTTGAGCTTTCAAACAATCGAAATCATTTTGAAAAGTTCCATATCAACATTGTAGTTATTCAGGAGTATGCGAGTACAAGAAAAATATTCCGAAGGGTTCTTCATCCTCCTAAAGTGGTTGGATTGCGAAAGGAAGGCAAGAAACATATCGACATATGGACAGATGGATCTGTTTATCCAATTGATCCACAAACTGGAAGGTATCCCTCTTTTCATAATCTGATCAAATTAGATTTGTAGGAGATGGTGAGGATGGTTTACGAGGCTATTGTTCAAGGCTCTAGGATATTTCAAGGAATTATGTACAATACATAAACTATCTACAAAACACACTACATCAGAAGGATTTACATATGAGGGATCTAGAAAACAAATTATCCACTTTATCTTCTTAGTTAGAGTCTTTTAAAAAAATGAAAGAAACTCCTATAGGTTTGAGAATGCAGTCAAAACGAGTAAAACCTTTTTTAGATTTGACTGAAAAATTTGGCCAGAAAAGAAAAGAATGAAAATTGTTAGAGATCATGTGACAAATGTGCTAGGTTTCAATATGTCGAGCAGTTTTGAACGCGTACATTTCTGTAATGAAATTTTGAGTCAAAATGATGTTTTAAGACTATTGAAACTGAATGCAAATACATGCTTGAAATGCTTTGTTTTTCAAAAACTCATGATAGAAATGAATCTGTTACTAGAACCATCTCAAATTCAGAAGATTTGTGATAGCATCCAAATGAGTAGGAAAGGTTATAGAGCAATTTCAAAAGTTTGGTGTGAATTTTTAAAATTTAACAAAGTTAGAAGTTTTGGATTGCCTAGACCCCATCATGTAGGAAAGTTTCCACTCTGCTTGAATAAAAAGATCACATCAGTATTTGGTGAATATAAACATATTCACAGTAACATGCCTTACGAAGTAGGAAAACAAAAGTTACATTTCACTTACAATGCATTTAACAACATACAAATGGATAGATATTATAAAACTTCAAACATACATGGTTCAGTTCTATAATATTAAAGAACATGAATGGTCTGGTCTATTGAAATTTGTAATCAAACTTGATGAAGTTGAGCTTAAAAAACATCAAAAGATGGAGAGAATAAGTATTGCACTGATGAACAAAGCTTTGGACTATAGCCTTGGGAAATTGGATACTCCATCTCTCAAAGTACAATCAGAAATGGAGTTTTTGTGGGTTGGTTGTGCACAAGTTCCATCTGAGAGCCATAAAACACTTAAATGGTTATTCTCACAGACAAACATTCCAAATGTTATCCAAAGGCATCATGCAAGAGAATTGTTGAATGTCAAAGACTACGGGAACTTTCAAGTTGAGTGGCATTTGAGTGGAGACCTAAAGACGCTCAAATGCATGTTTGGTTTAAGCGGGGGAGCAAATTCTAAGTACCCTTGCTTGTACTGCATGCAAAGCCTAGGCACAAATGGATGGATTGCTAGAGCTGAGGCCGAAGAGGCTCCTTCCAGACAAAATGTTATTCTTCATAACTACTCATCTTTTTCAATGATTTGGGATCCCATACTTCCAATAGCATTGACAAATGTACACATATGATGAGTGCATAAAAAAATGTGAATGTCTTCTTTCAGAAATGGGATTTCATGGTGGTGATGTTCATCTAAGAAAAGATCCAAAGCTTTCTTAAAATATAGGTGATGTACTATAGGATGTCTCAATGGGAGGTGCAAAAGCAAGGAGATTCTTCAGCAACCATCATGACAAACAACTAAATGCCATGTGGAATTGGTGGAAAAAATTTTGTGAGGTCACGACTAATGTAAAAAGCAAACCAAAAGTAGCAAAAAAGAGAATGGAGGTGTGGGTCAAACTAGATAATATTTTTAAGATCATGAGGCAGCAGGTAACATCAAAAATTTATGTGACAGATTTCAGAAAGGCAACCTAAGAGCTTATAGAAACCATCATAGAGGCATGGGGTGCCAAAGACATAACATACTACTTGGTGAGTTCCAAAGATATTTTATTCAATTTATTTATTTTTAATTGAAATAAAGATCTAATGAGATTTTTCTGCTCTTCTAGCATATTCTTCTTGTGCATGGTGCATTCTTTGCAGAAAAAGAACCACTTGCCATGTGGAACACAAAGGCATGGAAAAATCTCATTATCAAGCAAGGACAAGATTCTTTAGGTGTACAAAGAAAGGAGGAGGAGTAACAAAGAGCAATGCCTTCAGAGAGCTTTTTGATTGGTTCTTTAGAAGACAATTACAAAGGACCTCATGCCAAATATAATAAGAAGGATATGACTATCACTAGACAAAATCATCATGTATCAATATCACAAAATGAAAAATACTACATTTCAAACAGAGCTTTAATATTTGCAATGTCTTTTATTTCTTTGAGAAATGAAGTTGTCATGTGTGTACATTTCATGATGTATTAAGCTTTGAAAAGAAATATGTCTATTACCATCAGATGACTTTGACCAGAGAACAGATAATGGATCAATAACAATTAATATTAGGCCATGGATCGATTACACCAAAAAAATTTGCAATGTCTTATATCACATTGGGCAATTTCTGTATATGTACATTTGTTGAGATATAGAATTTGAAAAAATGAAGTCATTCCTTGAGCCTCTTTAAAGAGCTTGGCACTGGAAAATCACCTCTATATCTGAGGAACTCTTTTCTCCTGTATCCAGCAATGCTTTTTAAATCTGACACCCCTACAGCCATTGCATAGCTTGAATAACAAAGAAAGTACCCTGCCCTTGAAGCATTGAGTCCTGGGGCATATCCAAAAATTATGAATGCAGCTGCTCTTTCAAGCAGCAAAACTCTGAAAGCATTAAAGGGTATTGGAGTAAAACCCATGTATTTTGATAGAGTCCTCAAGCAAAACAATGCAAAGTCTGGTTCCTCACTATAGTGCTTGTGAATAACACAAAAAGTGTCTAGGTTCAAGTTTGGAAGATAGTGGATAATAGAATGAATATCCACCTTTGCTTTTCCTTTCTCTTCTATGGATTTTCTTGTTCCCTTGCCCCTGCCAAGGTAATTGTCGTCATCCAATAAAGTTAACTGTGGTCAAAATGAAAAACAAGGTCAGATGAAGTGCAAGCACACTTTAGGATTCATGAAAAGTAACTTGAAACAATTAGACATAAAGCAAGAGACACGACTGATGCAAGCGATTAGGGTCTTTAGAGAAATTCAGACGGTCGTTATCGCTTGCATCGGTTGTCATCAATATCTCTTTGCAAACTACCTAGAAACATGTTATATTTGCTAAATGAGGGGAATTTTTTCAAGCCACATATCTATTATCAATGCTGCATGCAACTCGTAGACACAACCGATACAAGCGATAAGGCCCAATGGAAAATATCCGATGGGCCTTATCGCTTGCATCGGTCGTGATCGATTTCTGACACTTCTAATGGAGATCTTGGACAAATCCGATACAAGCTAGAGATTTTGCATCAGTCCCATCTCATATCGTTAGCCTGAAATTCTTGAGAACATAGTTAACTGTATACCTTGCCGTCATCTTCCTCAAGTCCAAACAGGACCGATGCAAGCGATGAGGCCCATTGGAAAATATCCGATGGGCCTTATCGCTTGCATCGGTCGTGATCGACTTCTCACTGTCTAAATGGAGACCTTGGAGAAAACCGATTGTCGCATCTCATCTCCTTCGCCTAAAAATCATGAGAATATATTTTACTACATACCTTGATGCTAGAGATTTTGCATCGGTCCCATCTCATATCCTAAGCCTAAGATTCTTGAGAATATAATTAATTGTATACCTCAACGTCATCTTCCTTAGGTCCAAACATGACCGATGCAAGCGATAAGGCCCAACGGAAAATATCTGATGGGCCTTATCACTTGCATCGGTCGTGATCGACTCTCACAATCTAAATGGAGACCTTGGAGAAAACCGATTGTCGCATCTCATCTCCTCAGCCTAAAAATCATGAGAATATATTTCACTACATACCTTGACCTCATCTTCCTCTTCAAGTCCAAACACGACCGATGCAAGCGATAAGGCCCAACGGAAAATATCCGATGGGCCTTATCGCTTGCATTGGTCGTGGTCGATTTCTCACTAAAAATGGAGATCTCGAAAAAAACCTTAAATTCATAAGAATATATTAAACAACATACCTTGACCTCATCTTCCTCCTCGATGAGCTCTTTTGAGTCAATACAAATTGTTCCTTTGTCCTCAGCAACATCCAAAAATGAATAGCTGTGTCCAAACGAGTATATTCCAAGTTGCTTCTGATGCTCATCAAACTCTTCATCAGCAAGTCTTGGCTTCTCTGAGATAGCTTTCTCAAAGCATTTTGAAAGAGCTTGTGATGAATATTTGAATTCTTCATTAGACAAATCTCAATCAAGACGCAAAAATTCTTCTTTTCTTTCTCCTTTCTTATTGATGAATCTCCTTGCAACTTCTTCTGACTCAGCTATAGCTGCAAGGTAGTAGTCCTCCCTTACATTGAAAAGTTCGTGAATGTAAAATAGAGGTATAAACTCTTTTTCAGAGATAAAGTAAAAAGGTAGATTTGGGAGAAGGAGGGACGTCTCAGACACTTGAACTTCTTCAATTGGCTCCCTTATTGCAGTTTCTGCTTTAAACGTGGCCACATCAAAACCTTTGACCTGCTCTTCTTCTGCTTGGAGATTTATCTCCTCAACAATCTCCATGACACCTTTCATAGTTTTTGAGCTTCCATCAAGTGTCAGCTCTAAGAAAGGCTCGTCTTCAACATGAACATTTTCCTCCTTTTCAACTGAGATGTGATCAAGCCATATCAAGAAGGCAATGTTTAAAGGGAGCAAGCAGCAGTCCTTTTCATGCTCTGGGCATAAATCAAGCTTCCTTGGCAACGGGAATATCCTTTTGCATTTTCTTGTGATTTTGGCCCTATCTATTGGATCCTTCCCAAAGATGTGAGGATGGACATAGGTTTTCTGAGAAATAGAAAGGATATTTCCATTGATCAACCCGAAGAAAATCTCCCACTCATCCTTAAGAAAACTTTTTTATTTCTCTAGGAGTTTTTCAAAATCAATTTTGGGGTTGAATATCGTCATTGCATCAGGAAAATAATCTACAGTTAAACCCTCTTGAACCATCAAATCAAGGTGTTTCTCTGATGGAGAGACACTAAGGATCTCATTCATTCCCTCCATCTTAGCTGCATCTTCTCTTGTATGTCTATGAGGAGAACACAACTGATGCACGCGACTAAAGCGAGTCAACGTAGGTCAAACGGGGAAAATTGCTTGTATCGGTCGTGTCGCGGACGAAAGAAAAATACGCATGTAAATGAGACAAATTCTCTAAAGGTTCAAAGTTTGATTTTGTGAAGGAAGTAGCTATTTATAGGCGAGGAGGGAGGAAGTAATGGTTGAATGATGTGGACCAATCACTGAGTGCCATGTGGCAAAGCATACGTTGGCTGATTCAACAGATAGATGACATGGACCAATCAAATCATGCCACGTGGCAAAAGACGTTGGAATTTGCAACAACTATATGATGTGGACCAACCGTGGCATGCCATGTGGCACATTTTTTTGTCAACACTTTCCAAGCATCAAGGTTCCATCACCACCAAGTTTTTAAGTTGCTTCTTCACAATTTCTATAGAGAGCGCTCTCTGCGTTAGGTAATATGGACACAACCGATCCAAGCGATCAGGGTACATCCGAGATTTTTGGATAACCCTTGGATCGGTCATGTTTCTAAAATGGCATCGAGTCCTTGATCATAGCTTGCAAATTATGGTTTTCTTAGTGATGCTTGAGTATTATGCATTGTTAGCTATATTTGAACTTGTATTTATTGAAATCCGATAATGAATTCAGGGACGACTGATGCGAGCGATTAGGGACATCTGGGCATTTACGGATGACTCTTATCGCTTGGATCGGTCGTGTCTCTGACAATGGAAAGATTCATTGATCATAGCTTGCAAATTATGTTTTTCTTAGTGATACTTGAGTATTTTGCATTGTAAGATATATTTGAACTAGTATTGATTGATATTTGATGATGAAGTCAAGGACGACCGATGCAAGCGATAAGGGACATCCGGGCATTTTCGGATGACTCTTATCGCTTGGATCGGTCGTGTCTCTGATAGTGGAAAGATTCATTGATCATAGCTTTTTAAGAGTAAGTTTGCACTTTTCCTAATTCCTTGCCTAAAGACTCTCATTTTGTGCACAATATGGCTAGGACCAAAAAGATAGCAAGGAAGTTGTACCCTGAGGGTCAGGACCAAAATGCCCATGAACAAAATGCCTAGGAGCAAAATGTCCAAGAGCAAAATCCCCAGAAGGTTTTAGCCAATGTATCAGACAAGCCTTCGAAAAAAAGGGTCAAGTACCATGTAAAGTCCTTGAGGGAAATTAGAAGAGCTCAAAAGTCTGTGGGATTGTTGATCCCTAGACTTCCATTTATGAGAGTTGTCAAGCAGATCTCAGCCAACCTCTGTTCTTTGATGAAGACCTCATCCTTTATCAATGTGAGGTGGCAAACTCAAGCACTCCTATGCCTGCAAGAAGCTGCAGAGGGCTTTGCTATTGATTTTATGAATGATGCCTATTTATGTGTTGCTCATTCTCATAGGGTAACACTAATGGCGAAGGAGTATGTTATTGTTTCAAGAATAAGATATAAATTTGATAAATCTCTGGTTCCTATTGATCATCATGATAAAAAATTCTTCGATATTTTAAATATACCTCCAGCTCGAGCACCCAAAACAACAGTTGTCATTGAAGAGATCAACCCTCAGGTCACTCATGATCATGAAACTAGAACTACAACAAATAGTGAGGAGGAGAGGAAAAAGCAAGGATTATTTATAGCGGAAAATGTCATCTTAACCCAGATTCAAAAGTTATAGAAAGAAAATAAAGAGCTCCTTAAGAAAGGAGATGGGCAGATAATAGTTAATGTTGCAATGCCATGGCAAAATGAATGGTTTCTTGATAGTAGACCTGAAGACAACAAAATGTTGAGGGAGCTTCATGTTGAAATATCAAATAGTGTGGTCAACATTTCACTCAGGTATATCTAGAGGCCTTAAAGTGGTCTTGTTTTGCTTAATTTTCTAGTTCCTTAACTGAATTTTTATTTCTTGATTTGTAGGGTTCTTCTTCAACAATGTGAGGAAGCAATTCAAAGAAAAGTATTTATTTTAGATCCTCTGGTGACATAGTGTTTTTTGCATAAACATGGAGATGCCAAGTCCTTTCTACATAATTTTACAGAAGAGGTAGAATGTGTTATCTACCCATATATTGAAAAGTAAGTATTCATCTTCATTTTGGAAAGATATTTGTTTCATTTAAGAAAGTATATTTACATAGAACTCATTGACAAGGGCCATTGGAGTCTGATTATTGTTGACTTCAATGCATATCAAGCTCTTTTCCTCAATTCTCTTCAATCACAACATGGGAATTGCAAAGTGTAAGTTGCTATACATTTTTGTTGTTCTCTATTTAAAAGCCATACCATCCATTCTCATTTTTACTTTACAATGCAGTGTTGCAAAGCTTCTTAAGATGCATATTGATCAGAATTTTCCTGGAATTGCTAAAATGAATGAACAAAAGCAATTTGGATACATACAAATTCATGTACCATTGCAGAGAGACTGAACATCATGTGGCAGGAGAGTGATTGCAAATGCTGTAAGATTCTTGGAAAGAAGGTTTTACAGTCCTGAATTGAATTTATCAGACTACCCAGATGCATGGATCATCTTGATCAGAGAGAGAGAGCAATAAATGGCATCATGAAACATGCAATCTGCCCCAATGATCCAGACTCACCTCCACCCCCTCCACCTGATAAAAGAAAGTCTGAAGATAAAAAGAAAGGCCTTCCTCTTCACTCACCATTAAAGCATGGGACCAAGAAAAAGAGTCAAGCTGAAAGCTCCAAAAAGGGACAGAAGCAATAGAGAAAACAGGGCTCCAGTAAGGATAAAAAGGGTTGAATCATTTTTTAGTCTTAGATTTAAATCTATTGTAAAACCAACAAAGGTTGGAAGATTTATTTATGTACAAATTGTATGTACTTATGCCAATCTTCATCTAGAAGATGGTCATTGTAACCATATTTATTTCCCTTTACAATATCTATATGCCTTGAGGAATATACACTTCTATTGAACCTCTTGAGAGTTAAACAAAAGTTCATTGCATGGTCCAATTTAATTTGTTTGTGTCACAAATATGACTGCATTGTGGGTTTCTTACTTCATTCCTGTTGGAAAGTTTAAATTGGAGAAGATATAGAAGAATATAAAGAATTAAGAGGACACGACCGATACAAGCGATGCGGGGAATCAGAGAATTTTGGATTGCCCCTATCGCTTGCATCGGTCGTATTATCCATTTCCACATAGGATCCCCTTTTAGCAATCTTGCATGAGATGAGCTACTGCTAGTTTTTTGTATACTCATGAGTCAAATCTTTACGCAAGGTAACTTGTTGAAGTCTCTCGCGGTAGTTTGCTAACATGACTGATCTAAGCGATAAGGGCCATCCGAGAAGTTCAGATCGCACTAGTCGCTTGCATCAATCATCTTCTCTTATCTCGTCTCCTCTGTTTGATGCCTTAAGTCATGCTCTTCATATTTTGAAATATCAACCCTTGGATTGGAATTTGCACCAGGTTCTCCACCCTCTCTTATATTACTTGTTATGTGAACCATGATATTTTCTCTCGCATTACTTGAGGATAGAAAAGATGGATAGAATCAAATTATTTAATTGAGACTAATGTGCACCTTTGATGGACTATAATAATTAAATTGAAATTAGATATTGAATTCTAGATCTCTTGTTCATATAGAATTAACTTATGCAAGTTCTTGTATAATTATTTCTTAGTTGGAACCTCATCTGAATGTTAAGATTAAACAAAAAAATGTCAATATGAGTTTAGATGAAGGGGAATAATTGAAGTCATCAATTCACTCCTGCAAATAAAAATCAATGGAAATGAAATAATGGACCTAAAAAATATCTAAGAATGTCTTGGTTTATATTCTTATCATTGTACAATAAGAACCTCATCAAAATCTTGAAAGTAAATTAAAAAATGCAAATATGAATAATATGAAGAACTCTGAATGTTCCTGTTAAACATTCAACAGGTTGCCATTCCACAATATTGGAAGGAAAGATATCTGCAGTACAAAAACATATGTTTTATTATACAAAAACAATTGGAATGATAGAAGAGCATTGTCAAACTTCACTTACAGTACGAAGGGAATTGCAGATGATTTTCTAAAACAAGATCCTTAGCGGTGTACACCTGTTGTACTCGTGCAAACCAACTGCATCTCTTCAATTTGAAACTGAGAGTACGTCCCTTCCAGTGGTTTCTTGTGTTGTCTCTTTTGGCACGCTTGACTTTATGGGCACCTCTATAGCTAGGAAGCATAGTTACCCATTCATTTAATTTCACAGAAAGAGGTTTCCACAAAGAATCCTCTCTTCTGTTGTAAACCTCACATGAGGTTACACGATTGGAAGGACGATGAGAAGAAGAAGCCATTTGAACTTAGAAGAAGAAGAATGTTCAAAGCGAGAAACCAACGTTCACAAATTTTGGCAGTATTTATAGAGAAAAAGGCTTTGTACACGTGGAAACTTTTGATTTGATGTAAACCCTGTCGCTGAATGATCATGAAATTTTGTGAATCCAAAAATATTTTGTATCTTCAAAAATCAATTCCTTCTTGGAAATTCGAGAATATGCTTTGTGTAGTGTGCCAAAGTATCTTTTTTTGCATCAAACCGAAAAATTGTACACTGAATACAAGACTCTTCATCACTTTAGCAACGCTTTTAGAGAAAATTGTATTAAAAAAAGAAATTCTTCATACGATTAAAAGAGACAGCAATGTTATATTCTTGTACACATGGAAAGACTCTATTTGTCAATTTCCTTAATCTCTCATTAGCAAACATCCCCTTTTCGTCCGTTTTTCGCCCTAATGTATGACATCCCTTCTTGTGGTAAATTGATTTGTGGATGGATTGAAGAACCTCTAGCTGATCTAAGTTGAATCATAGCCAATGAATATAATATTGGTTTCCCTTTCATCTAGTTATCCTCTCATTTATGAAGGTACATGTACAAGTGTCAAACAACCAAAAACCTTGAAATGACCTAGAGTTGCTTTTCTGCCATTCCAAGATTCATAAGGGGTCATATCTTGAAGATATTTGGATGGGAGTCTGTGAAGTTTTGTCCACCTCTGCTACTAGTGTTGCCAAATTCACCTTTGTCACTTCATTTTTGAGTCCTTCCATTAAACCAAGAATTTTGAGTGGTATGGTTCATCTTATTAAAGATGGCACAAGGTTGTGTCTCTTATCCTTTTGATTTTTCATGCTTTGCTCCTTTCTTCTACCCTTTCCACTTGCTCTTTCTTGAATAATTGGCTTGAGAAATCTCCTCTTCCTCATCATCTTGCTTCTTCCTTCCTTTGTGCTTCTTATCTTTGTTATCTTCATAAAGAGCACTTGTTGAATCCCTTGATAAGAGTTACCTTCCTTTATATCATTTTTGATGGAGTTGAAAAATCTCCAAAAGACAAGCTACACTTGAATTTAGAACACATCTATATCAAGAGTAGCAAGAAACTTTCATCCATTTTGGAAGTCTTTACCAAATTATGAATCTCTATCACTTCTGTGAGTTATAACTTCACTGAGAAAAGTCTGCTTCACAAAAGTCATTTATTGACTGATTAAATGATTAAGGTTTTCTATGAAACTTTGATACAACATTCATCTAATGTTTATGCAGCTTCTACAAGTGAAAGTTCTTCAAAAGAGCTTACAAAACTTCAGATTTGTTTCAATGAGTAAACCTTTGTCTGAAACATGCTTTCTCTGCAAGAGACTTTTACATATGCAACTTTAACTACTTGGTTCTTTCAATCTACAAGCCGTTTAATCAAATGCTTTTAGAAATCGATGGCTTACCTTCCAACTTAGATTTTGAGTCCTCATTTGTGTAAAAATTTACACTCTACACTGAGATCTGATCAAATCATTGACCATCGAATTTGTGCGTGTTTCAGAAGTCACTTAATACATTTACACATACAAATGTTCCTTCTCACAATTCTCTTAGCCTGTTTGCAATTGGACTCTCAAAACTTGACCATAGATGCATTAACTATACCTAGACACATACAAAAGGATTTCTAAAATGATCAAGCACAGAAGGAGAAATGTAGAAAAGATGGATGTGCAATTCTCATAAAAATCTTATATTCAACTCATCTTACATCTGATGGATAAAACTTCTTCTAACTTAGGATCTACTTCTCTCTATCATTTGTTCTTCATCTCTCATATATATCCCAATTATATGAAAGTGTATATATATACATATGAGTATGGATTCATCATTACTTCAAGTATTTGTGAAGTATTTACAAAGGTAATATATATGTGTATATAGAACATCTCTTTTTGAACCTCTACTTCACTCCATGCTCTTAGGCTTCAATCTTTTTCTTCAAGTCTTCACTCCTAAGCTCCATATAATCATCAATTGTTGATTTTCTTGCTCCAACAGCTCCCCCTGGATCATCAATTGTGATTACCTGCATCTTCTTTATCCTGCCATATCTTTGAACCTTTGCAACTTGGGTCCATCCAAACTCTTTGTCAACATATCTGCAAGTTGATCCTTTGTAGGGGTATGCATTACTTCTATTTCCTTATCAACAACCTTCTCTCTTAGAAAATGATACTGTTTGGTCCTCGCATGAAACACAAGGTTAGCTGCCAAATATAACAAACTCATGTTATCTCCACAAATGATAGGAGTACTCTGAATGATATCAAAACTTTTCATGAGAGTTTTTAGCCATATGACTTCCTTTGCAGCTTTTACGATACCTTTATACTCTATTTCTGTAGATGACAAAGAAATTGTATGTTGCTTCTTAGAACACCATGAAATTAACTTATCTCCCACATAACACAAATACCCATGTGTTGATCTTCTATCATCATAGGTACGTGCCCAATCTGCATCACTATATATCTTGATCCTTGTATTTGAAGTGAATCCATAATACAAACCTTCTTTAAGTGTGCCCTTGATATACCGAAGCACCCTTTGACATGCAAGCCAATGTTTCTTTCCAGGACAATGCATGAATTGAGATAAAACTCCAACTACATATGAAAAATCAGGCCTTGCTAATGTAGCATAAATCAAGCTACCCACCAAACTATGATAAAGCTTCATTTCTTGGAATTCTTCTCCTCCATATCTACTCAATTTGTGATTCAATTCCATTGGATTTGGTGCTATCGTGCAATCTTCCATTTTAAACTTGATTAGAAAATTCTTCAAATGCCTTTCTTGAGTCATATATATTCCATGTTGAGTATATGAAATCTCCATTCCCAAGAAATATGACAAATTTCCCAAGTCATTGATCTTGAATTCTTTCACCATCTGCTTCTAAGCATTTGTATGCCTTTCTTATCTATACATGTAAGTATTATGTCATCAACATAAATACAAACATATATAAATCCATGCTCACTTGCTTTGAATACCAAGTTACTATCTGCCTTTGATGCTTGAAAACAAAGTTCCTTCAAGAACTTTACAAGCCTGTAATTCCATGCCCTTGGGGCTTGCTTCAAGCCATACAAAGATCTCTTGAGCTTACACACGTGCTCTAGATAAAATTGATCTTTAAAACCATCCATCTGAAATGTAACCATTCAAAAATGCATTATTCACATCTGATTGAGATAATTTCCATCCTTTGCAAGTTGCAAAAGCTATGAGGGTCCTTATGGTTGTCATCTTTGCAACAGGACTATAAGTTTCATCATAGTCCACACCATATGTCTATGCATATCCTTTTACAACAAGTCTGGCTTTGTACCTAGACACCCTTCCATCTGCAAATCTTTTTATTTTGTAAAGCCACTTACATCCAATTACCTTCTGATTAATTGGTTTGTGTAACAATTCCCAAGTCTCATTCTCAATGAGTGCATCATACTCTTCCTTCATAGCTTTTTCCCAATTCTCTTTTCCTTTGGATTCATCATATGTGGATGGGTCTTCATCTGCTTTTATCATGTAATCATAATCTTTAGTAGTCAAGAATGAAGTATCATAGCTATACCTTATGGGTTGCCATTTGTGCCTTGATGATCTTCTGAGTTCTCCACTTCTTGAAGTTTCCGGTTCATCACATTCTGGATCAAAACTTGGCATTTCTTCATTTTCAAATAGTAATTCATTATCTCTTCTTCCTCAAAGATTTGAACCTTTGATTTATCTTTCTTCTTATTCTTTGTTTCTTCAAGACCTGCATAAGCATTATTTGTACCTGAGTACCAAGTATCTTGCTCATCAAATGTGACATCCTTTGATACAAGGAATTGCTTTGTAGATGGACTTCACAACCTGTATCCCATTTGCTTATCATCATAACCAATGAACACATATTTTTCAGCCTTTGGTTCCAATTTATGCGTTAATTGTGAAGGAACATAAGCGTAGGCTAAGCAACCTGATACTTTGCAATGATCTAATGTAGGTCTCTTAGCCCACCAAGATTCATATGGTGTCATACCCTGCAAAGACTTACATGGTAGCCTATCAACCAAGTATGTGGCTGTATTTATAGCCTCAGCCCACAAATAATTAGGGCGATTCTTCTCTTTCATCATTGATCTTGCAAACTCAACAAGAGTTCTATTTCTCCTTTCTGCTACACCATTTTGTTGAGGAGAGTACCTGCAAGTAAATTCTCTCTTTATACCTGCATTCCATAAATAATCACTGAAATCATTTGAAAAATACTCCCCCCCCTCCATCTGATCTCAATCTCTTCAATTTTCGTCCTGTAATCCTTTTTGCATATACATGATCATGTTTAAATGTACTAAACACTTTTGACTTATCTTTAATCACATAAATAGTGATCCACCTGGTAGCTCATCAAGATAAATGACATAATATCTTGAAGCATTTATGCTAAAGTCCTTTGAAGGACCCCACACATCTGTATGTACCAATTCAAGTCTTTTTGAATACATAAAACCATGCTTGCTATATGATTCCTTATGCTTGCTATATGATTCCTAATTGATATGCTTCACACTTGTATGTCATGTGTTGACCTGCCACATTGGGTAATCCAAGCATTGAACCATTGTTAACCATTTCTTTAATATCTCTTTCATTGAAGTGTCCAAGTCTTTTGTGCCAAAGATCCAGCTCAGACACCTTTTGCTCTCCATATGTAAACGTGGCATGTCCAACATTACCTTGTACCCTCAATGTGAAGATCCTTCCTTCTTTCTTTCATGTAACTTTTTGCTTATACCCTTGGATAGGATCTTTAACATAAACTCCATCATTAGTAAATCTCACTTCATCTCCCTTTTTACAATTTGTCCTATACTGCTCAAATTCTTTGCAATTGTAGGATCATAAAAAACCTTACTCAAAAGAGTACTTCCATCTTTAGCCTTTACTGATCCAATTGACTTTACCTTATGCTTTGTATTGTCACCTGTTTGAACTATATGATTGATTGCCTTATGATCCAAATCAATCATCAAAGCAATGTTTCCACTCAGGTGCTTGCTACACCCTAAGTCAATATAGAATACCCTTAAGTCTTCATTTGGATCTTCACATGTTGCATTTATAATAAGAGTTGAATCTTCTTTTTGATCTAATGCATAATTGTAGTAGGTGTTATTATAGGATTGGTTTTGGAATTTCTTCCTCCATTTTTTCCAAAGAAACTCCTACCACCTTTACCTCTGTAATTTCCTCTCTGATTTCTTCAACCTCTTCCTCTTTGGTTAAAATTCTGATTAAAGTTACCATTGCTTTGATTATTATGCAAACATTCATGTGATAGATGATTGGTCTTACCACATACCCAACAAGCTTTGAGATTATCTTTGTTATTTCTGCCTCTTCCTCTACTTCTGTCACATCCTTTTCATCTTAGGAAGTTTGCTTGGCTTGAAGGACCTTATCTTCAACTGATTGTACCTTTCCTTTGATAGCTTTCTTGTTATCCTTAGAATACATTGCATGACCTGCACTCTTATCAACATCTCCTTTGATATCATTCTCAAAAGTTAGCATATGTCCTAGAAATTGATTCAAATCAGGAGTAAAATTATCCTATGAAATTTCTCTTCACCAATATGAAAGGCTTCCACTTCTCATATCCTCTTAGACCTATAAGAATTTGTCTTACCAATTTATCTTCTTCAATGTCTTCATCAATTGCACCTAAAGAATCAGCAATGTCTTTCATCTTTGTCACATAATCAGATATTGATTGTGAAGCCTTCTTCTTGAATGTGGTAAACTCTGCCCATAGAGATTGTCTCCCCTTTTTTCTTTACCTGTATTATCAAATATTCAATCCTTATGAGTAATGTATGTACCTTTGCTTTAAAATTTACTCGTTCTCATCCTTTTGATTACTGTCGTGTGTCTTCCTTTAGCCTTTCCTTCAAACTTTATCCTTTTGACTCTCCAAAATTTTAATTTTGTATGTCTGCAACAGTCGAGCTCTTTCCTCCCTTCAATTTTGTTAGTTCTATCTTTGATACCATTGATGGAGATGATAAATCTCCAAAAGTCAAGCTACACTTGAATTTAGAACACCTCTATATCAAGAATAGCAAGAAATCTTCATCAATTTTGGAAGTCTTTACCAAATTATGAATCTCTATCACTTCTATGAGTTATAACTTCACTCACAAAACTATACTTCACAAAACTCATTCATTGAATGATGAAACGATTAAAGTTTTCTATGAAACTTTGACACAACATTCATCTAATGTTTTTGCAGCTATTACAAGTGAAATTTCTTCAAAATAACTTACAAAAGATCATATCTACTTCAATAAGTAAACCTATGTCTGAAACAGGCTTTTAGTGGAAGCGACTTTTACATATGCAACTTAACTACTCGGTTCTCTCAATCTACAACCTGTTTAATCGAATACTTTTAGAAATAGATGGCTTACCTTCCAACTTAGATTTTGAGTCCTCATTTGTGTAACACTTTACACTCTACACTGAGATCTGATCAAATCATTGACCATCAAATTTGCACCTATTTCAGAAGTCACTTAATACATTTACAACAAATATTCATACTCATAATTCTCTTAGCCTGTTTGCAATAGGACCCTTGAAACTTGACCATAGATGCATTAGCTATGGACTTAGATACATACAAATAGATTTCTAAAATGATCAAGCACAGAAGGAGAAATGGAGAAAAGATCGATGTGCAATTCTCAGAAAAATCTTCTATTCGACTCATCTTACATCTGATGGATAAAACTTCTTCTAACTTATGATCTTCTTCTCTCTATCATCTATTCTTCATCTCTCATATATATCCCGACTATATATATATATATATATATATATATATATATATATATATATATATATATATATATATATATATATATATATATATATATATATATATATATATATATATATATATATATATATATATATATATAAAGTATGGATTCATCATTACTTCAAGTATTTGTGAAGTATTTACAAAGCTAATATACATGTGCATATAGACCATCTCTTTTTGAACCTCTATTTCACTCCATGCTTGTAGGCTTCAATCTTTTTCTTCAAGTCTTCACTCCTAAGCTTCATATAATCATCAATTGTTGATTGTCTTGCTCAGACAATTTTTGGCCTCTTGATTGAAGATTTTTCCAAGGAGTATGTTGAAATCAAGGGTTTGCACATCCATGGTAAGGTCATAGGTTCTAGTGAAGGATTACCATTGCTTATCACTTTTGATTTCCATTTAGAATTTGCCTCATGATAGCCTCTTCTTGAATCAGCTCTCAAATCGAAGCTAATTGATCTGCAACCTCATTGACATTAGGGATAAACTCTTTGATCATTTGCTTTAGTTTTTTTTTCATTTGGCTTAACTCATTTCACAAATTGTTCTTCCTACCATTGGTGCTAGTAGAGAAGAAGGTCTCAAGTGCATCCCAAGTCTCTTGAGATATTTTGCATCCTCCAATATGTGTTAACAAGAAATCAGAGATAGAGTTTAAGATATATGACTTGGCGTCAACATCTCTTGCACACCAAAGTGTGAGCTTTTCAGACTCCTATTATGTAGGTCCTCATTTGGATCTTGTAATAGGCATAAATTCATCATGTGTTACAATTCCATAGAAGTTTCTACCTTGCAAGTAAGATTCCATTCTGATCAACCAAGTACCATAGTTGTTCCTATCAATCTTCTCAATCATTGATAGAAAACCATCACCCATATCGATTCAGCTCTGACACTCTGAGTACTTGGAGTAGCTTGATGTAGTAGAAATTTGTGGTCACAAGTGCTGAAGTTTGTTCTAGCTAAAGAGTAGAGGTGCATCCCCTTTGCTCTTAGAGAGTCAAATAAACTTATGGGCATGAGATTAATGGAATAATATCCACTATGTACCTTCGATCATAAATGAGAAATTATTGATATAAAATGGATGAGTCTGCACATAGAGTGATAAAGAGACTTGTTAAATTGGGTAGATTCAGGCAACTTCAAATGTTCAATACAGCAGCCCGATTTCAATTGACTAAAAACTTGAAACAAAGTTCATACATATGATTGAGTAGCTAATGTGCACAAGATGGAATTACCATCCAATATTGTGCAAATTATAAGGTTGACTCTGATAAATGGTAATTTTGACTTTTCATGGATGTGTAGAGATAGACATCGAGACCACAAATTCTCAATTTTGTGCAATCTACTGACCTACTACTATAAAAGATTGTAGACATGAAGAAGATACTATTAAATATCCAATGATTCCTCATTCATAATGATTGGATGATTCTGAATAGAAAATCAACCTCTATAGGCTGACAAAAAATTGGAGATGATGATGTAGAAAATGGAAGAAAAACAAAGTGGATATCAAACTGATTTTTATATTGCTCTACCATTATGGTAAAAGTGATTGTGAGTCATTATATAGGCTCTTTGAGTACTCAAAAACTCACGAATAATGTTTTTTATTATCACATGGGTAGTGTTTGTTGTGATGGAAATTACATTTTCCTAGAATCTAGGAAAGTAGAGAATCAAGCTAACTTGATTTTGGAAGTTGATTAATTGATTACCAATCCAAAGAACTTCTGGATTTTGGGTTTCTCTCATTTATTCTTTAACCAAATAAAGCTCTAGGACTCATGGCTTTTACATGGATAAAAAATCCTCATGAGACACTAGGGATAATCATGAACTTTTGCAAGAGTAATGATTTCCAAAGAATTTTGTGTTCTTAAAGCTCACTCTAATGAGAAAATTAGATCTTGAGAAAGACCTTTTCAAGCATGATGTAAGATTAATTTCCTAATAGGTTTCACCTTCAGAAGCTTCTCTAAAGTGAGATGACACTACACTTTAGTGTTCTTCACAACCTCCATATTCCTTGGTATGATCAAATCTTCTTTTCTCACTAGTACTATTGGGCTGAGTTAGATTCAAAATCTAACTTTTCTCTTGATTGATTGTCTTCTAGAGCTCTGTATAGGGATGGAATGTCCTAGGGAAACTAATCCTATAGGTCATCCATCTCTTGAATGGGAGGGTGATTCCTTTGCTCATTGGCCCAATTCTCTTGTTGGATTTCTTGCAAAAACATTTGAAAGTATTTGGTAATGGAACGAGGTATTCTACACTTGGTTGAGTTAGGAACATAAGTTTCATTTGAAAAAAAAAACACATTTTCTCACTTCGAATGGAATGAGCCTCTTGAGATGCGGCCAAATTCTTGGGTTTGGTTGCCATTTTCTTTAATCATTCTAGTAGTCCTTGAAACTGTAACTCTATTTTCACTAAGTTTCTTTGGTTAAAGAGTTGATTGGCCTCAAATATAGCTTGATCTAGATCTACAAATTTTGATACATAACTCTGTTCTCTCAACCTATAAATCCACTCTAGTATATCATTTGTCTAGTTCGACTGCATTTAGTCCCTCCTTAACTCACAAATGGTAGGCATTGAACATAAGATCTAAGTCTTTGGGAATGGGGTCTATGAGGAATTATCCTAACTTACATATGGGTGGTGTAAGTGTTGGGTTTTGAGGGGATGGGGTGATATGTGAGAGAGTTTGAGATGTCAATTCCACAATTTTGGCTTTGGTTTCCTTGAGAATACCCTCTAGTTCCGTTAGTTTCTTCATTCACTTTTTTTTTTCCATGCTTTATGTTTCTTTCTACTTGGTTCTCTAGTTTCACTTGAATGAAACTCTTTTTCTTGCTCCACTTGCTTGGGTTGCTAAAACTTTTGCACTCAATTCATTGCAGGGATTGGAACTAACATCGTTGTATTTCCATTTGGCCTTTGCATGATGCCTATTACATTGATTAGGTTGACTTTCAATGCATTGGATAGGTTCTTATGGCAATCATGAATGAGATATTTCTTACCATACTTAGAAAAAAAAATTTGAATCATGATAGATTGAAGTTGTTCTTCAAGTGAAGGATGGGGAGATTCTTGTATGAAATGATCTCCTTGACATCTTAAGCATGGTCCTCTAGGATCTTGTAACCTTCCTTGCCTCATTTGAGATCTAGGGTTGGGATTTGTATACATTATATTAGCATAATCAGATTCCCAACTATATTTCTATAGAAAGGCTTCATACGGATAGATCTCGGGTGCCTTGGTGACTCTATATAGTATGCTGATACATTATCAACATGTGAACAATCAAAGCTATTTGTCTTTGGATCATTTTTTGCGATCAAAGGAGACATCATTATTAAGGCCCTATATTGATTTTTTTTTCTGCCACATTATTAACTAAGACCACATTGGGAGAAGTGGTGGTTATAGACTTAATATAGGTTGTGGCCTAGGTGAGGTTGATAGTGCTATGGGTTGATACCTAAATGGTTGTAGATAGTTCTGCCTAGCTGCCTGCTTGTTGTATGGACAATCGTGTGATATGTTATTAATATACTTCCTCTCAATGGTCTAGTAGAATAAACCTTGATCTACTGCATTCTAGGCCTGCATGGGACATGCATTGGCCATATGATCACCTCCCCAAGAGTAGCAACATTTGATAGGATCACATTCTGATGTTTTTTATTCTAATTATTTCCACCTAGCTTTCGAGTGACTAACTCAATTAGTTTCTCTGTAGATGTTGAGGGATTTGAATTTCTACTAGCCAATTATTCTAAACCCTCATAGATGTTTGACAGTTTCAGTTCTTCTTGTACATTAACACAAATGTTGATAAAAATTCTCACACATTGATCTAGAGTGTTTGGCACTTTCAAGTACACATATGATCTAAGTTTATCCAAAACAACGACACTTTCTTAGCTTGAGTTGGTAATTCAAGGGTTGGATATTTATCTATGTATTGCTTAAAACTTCATCCTACTAGCCTAATAGTCTCTTGGGGAGTCTTCTTGAATCTGTGAATCAAAGATGAAGTATTATGATCAATATCACTCTTAGAGAAATCAATAACGGATGCTTCCATCAATTGTGAGATTTCTTGATCATTGCCTCGATTCAAAGGTTGAAACCATGGCAGGGCTGTAACCTTCAAGGTTAACCCAAAAACCTTGTATTGAGTGAACAAATATTTTTCTTGTTTGCCCTTAATATCTGCTTAAATTCGGACACATAATCATACCGATCTTGTGTGTCATCGAATAACTCTTCGTGGGTTTAATTATCTATGAGGGTCCCAACATTCTACAATGTTCTTGTTGCCTTAGTAGGGGAAAATCATCATCTTCTATGTCCTTTGTATGCCCTCTAGTTTTTGTTCTCTCTCATCTACTTGTTCCTTGTCTTGATCTACCCCTTCCTAGGTTAGGCACAAAACTTACTTCTAGGGCTTCTCTCAATTTCTCTTTCTAGGCCCTAAAGTGCTAGTAGGACCTCCACTCGTTCATCTGTGAGAAGCCCAATTTTGTTAAGGGAAATACCTTTGGACAGTGCCAAAGGTGGGTTTCTTTACTATAGTCTGAGACTATATGCATCTCTTTGAACCATGAGCTAAATAGGTTGATTTTCCTGAATTGTCTATGTCCTTAAACTCATACATTAGGAATTCGTTCTTGGTGTGAGGTTTGGTTGATCTAACCGTCCAAAAACTTACTCTATGGCTACGTTCACATATAGTGCTATGGTAGCATTGTGTTGAGGTATCTTGGTGGTGGCTATGATCCTTCTTAACGCAAATTTTCTTCTAGGCATACTTGATACCTCTTATGGATCATCCACGAAGAACTCCATAGCTACTCCTCAACATGATCCTAGAGTGCACCATGGCTACCCCATGAGTGTTAGACCAACATCTCTACTAAGGGACCAAAGCTGGCGTTGGAATTGGTGTAGGATGACTTAAAAGTGACCCAAACACTTCTTATAAAGCCTTGAGTGTCTCATGCGAAAAACTCACTAAAAAGCGCTTTATTTTAATCTCATCGCTTTTTAAATTACTTTTGCTTTATTTTAAGTGAGTTTGCTTTATTTTTAAAGTTGCTTTTAGCTAACTTTAAAAATGATTTCTTGACCTACTTTTTCACACTTCTGACTACCTGATGAATGATCTGACAACATTTTTATGATCCTCATGCCGAGAGCTATCAAATGAGGTCAAAACCCTAAATTAGCAGAAAGTTAGGGTTAGGGTTTTCTCCCAAATCTGATTTCTGACGATTGAATGTCATATACCATTGGAAAGCTCTCTTCAAGCTCTACAAGATAGGCTCATAAAAATTTTACCCATTTTTGTGCCAAAAATGACTAAGTACCAAAATTAGGGTTTCTCTCCTAAATGGATTTTGGACTCATGTGACATTGATTTCCAACCCCTGCAATGTCATATTGGTACAAACTAAACTGGATATGCAACTTCATTCATTTGCAAACTGACATAAACTTCAAACTTGTCCTCCCGAATCGACCTTCAAAACTTTTCTTCAAAAGTCTTCTTCAAAATTGAATTGGAATTTCTTCAAACTTCAAAAAACTGAATTTGGTGAATATGAACCATAATACCTAAGAAAATATGCAAACTAGATATCCAATAGTGTTAGCATACATCAAGCACTCACTGCTTAGTAACATATGTAGCATGACTTGACTCTGAATTTGCTATCTCCTGTCTTCTCAAACCTGTAAGCATAAACCAGGATCCACATATTTGCATTTACCTTACTAAAGATTTCTCAACATACTTTTGTTGTGTCATGTAGATATACACTAAACAAAATCAGGAACTGAATCCTGGGACTTGTGACTGACAACTCGCAACTTAGTGTATTATGAACACTACTGGTTCAACTCTGACTCTACTCAACTCAACTCAACTCAACGCATGAGTCTCATCAAAATTTCATATCTATGATGTCATCTTGTCTACATCCTTGTTCTATGTGTAAGTGCTTTATACCTCTTTCCTTCAGAATCTGGTATAAACATAAATGTGTGCACCTCTGAAACATACCTCTCTAAAATATCAAGTTTCTCTTCAATAGTTGTAAAAATTTTCTTTAACCAAAACCTTCCCTAGATTCTATAATTCCTACTTGAAACATAAGTGGACAAACTCTCACATTGAGAACTCCAAAAATTGCAAGTTGATACTTCATATCTTCATATTCTACCCGGGTGAAATGTGATAGTATCTACTTGACTTTCTTTTGGCTAACTCCACTTCTAAATCAAGTAATAGGATATGATGGAACACCTTTTTGAATACAAGCATGTATCCAAAGGCTAGACAATCATACAAATTAGATTCTCCAACTGACTGGTACAACACAAAAATCTGAATTTTCCTAAATTTTTTGAATTTTTTGAATTTTCCCAAAATTTTGAAATTTCTGAATTTTCTGAAATTACTGAATTTTCAGAATATACTGAAATTTCATAATTTTCCTGCAAATTGTAAAATTCTAAATTTTTGGAAAATATTGAAATTCAAAATTTTTATCCTGAAAAGATTCTAAATTTTTTGAATATACTGAATATGAGGTAACTTTTCCAAAAAACCTCACTCCAAGTCTCCAACATCTAATACAAATACTCTTTTACCTCAAGAGTCAGGTAAAGAAGAAAAATACTTCTCTACAACTTGTCATGTAGCTCTGGATTGACACTCCAAGAATTCTTTGAGAAAACATATAGCTGCCTGCTTAAAATCTTCAACTTATACTTAACTCATACACATATGAGTCAAAACATATAAGCTGCCTTTCTTTTTCTCAATGCAATTCTTTGTCAAAACCTACTAAAACATGATCAAGTATAGTGCAAAACAAGAAACTATTTCTTCTTTAAACTATCTTCTTCACATAAGATGTTCTCGTAGACTTGTCTTTGGATGTAGAGGATAAAACTAGGAAAAATATATGGAAAATATAAGAGAAAAGGAAGTATTACTTTCCCTTTGGAGTTGTTGGACTTTCTTCTTCTGCATCTTTCTTCCACCTGGTGATGTTAACATCTTCAAACTTCTCTTCCATACCTTTTGTTCTCTTTATCTTGAAGTAGCAAGCACTCTTAACTTCTTCAAATGAATTTTTCTCTTCCTCTACCGCTAAGAGTAAGAGATAAAACAAACATGTTATATAAATCGAAGTGGATATAGAATCATGTTTTACCATCTCCTCATAACTCTGAATCAAAACTTTGCTTCAAATGTGACTGATATCCTGAATTCATCAACCTTTTCCTGGAGTTGGCTGATTCCTGAATTACCTCTCTAGTGTACCTAGATAAAAAACTTCCAACCAACTTACAACACAAGGTTGGTTGAAAACAAAACTTATCTCATCTCCAAATTTGTCTTCTTAGATGAGCTTTCTTGCCATGAAAGAGATATATCAAAACTGTTAAGAACAACCTCTAGATACCTGTTTTGATGTAGCTAATGCTTTTACTTTCAAAGAATGAAAGTGTATAAAAGCACTTTTTCAATCCTTCAAATCTCTCCATAACTGCTCTTCTAAGATATGACCTGCAAATGATAATCTGATAGTAGAAACTAATACCTTTGATTTGATGTTGATTTGGTTCCTTCATCTTCTCCAAACCATTTGTTCTTCCTTGAATTTGAAGTAGCCTTATCTTTATCAAGTCTTGGTCTTCAAACAATACTTCTGTAAAGTATTTTCATACTCTTCCAAAAGTATTCGACTGCTAACAGATCATCAACTTCATACTCCACACTGATAAATAAACATGTGACTGAATTGTCTAATTCTCAAATCTCTACTCATCTAGATTAAGTGTGTATGTTATATGTCAAATGTTAGAAGATGCTCTTAAATCATATGTTGTAAACCTAGGAGTCTGGGAACCTGGGAGTTTGGGAACCTGGGAGTCTAGGAGCCTGGATGCTCTGATACCAAATGTTGGAAATTTAGTAGGCTCATAACTAATACCACAGGTCCATAGTTCCATAGGTCTAGGATGTACAACATAGAATCCAATGATCTTCCAATATTGACAAAACATAAACATACCACACTTAATCATACAAATGATGAGACAAAGATAGAGAGAGATTAGACAACATGCGTAAAGTGTTACGTAAGCCACTGCTTACTCACACTATCATATATACAAATGTCAATTTACAATGTGGGAGCAAAACTCTCAACCACTCTATGTGAACATAAATAGATGGATGAGTGTATGTAAAAAATTTACAAGAATATTCAAATGTAGAAATAGAAATCTGAATATGTATGAGATGTGTGACCTGATAGGTTGTAGAAGAGTGAACATGAGTGACAGAAAGAGGAAGGATTAGTGTGAAATTGATATTCAGCAAACCCTAATCTGAATTTAGGCTATGGAAGACCCTAAATCAGATGTGTGTGTGAAAGATCACATACTTATAGAATTAGCATTGAATGCTAACATGTTGCTGACAGAAATCCTCATACTCATATGGAAACACCTTCTCTAACATCTCATCCGAATGTGCATGTAGCATGCATGTATTGATTCTCCTTTAGATATACCAAATAGGACTCCTCCTCATATGGATGCCACTGCATCCATAAGCTCCAAGTAGTACCTGTGTGCATAAAGAGAATATGTACCTGAATTGTTAACATAAGATGCAATCTTATGTTAAGCTCCATCCAATGTCTTTGAAGTACATCGAAATCTTCATGTAGAAGACAATCTTCAAATACATTATGTAGATGGCTGATCCACACCACCCAGCTGCTGATAGGTAAGTCTTCTCCATGAGCAAGAGTGTGAGCACACTCTTTTACAAGAAGAACTCCATAGCTACTCCTCAACATGCTCCTAGAGTGCACCATGGCTGCCCCATGAGTATTAGAGCACCATCTCTACTAAGGAACCAAAGCAGGCGTTGGAATTGGTGTATGATGACTTAAAAGTGACCCAAAAACTTCTTTATATAGCCTTGAGTGTCTCATGCAAAAAACTCACTAAAAATCAGTTTATTTTAATCTCATTGAATTTTAAATGGCTTTTGCTTTATTCTAAGTGAGTTTGCTTTATTTTTAAAGTTGCTTTTAGCTTACTTTAAAAATAACTTCTTGACCTGCTTTTTCACACTTTTGACTACTTGATGAATGGTCTGACAACATTTTTATGATCCTCATGCCAAGAGCTATCAAATGAGGTCAAAACCCTAAATCAGCAAAAAACTAGGGTTAGGGTTTTCTCCCAAATCTGATTTCTGATGACTGAATGTCATATACCATTGGAAAGATCTCTTCAAGCTCTACAAGATAGGCTCATAAAAATTTTACCCATTTTTGTGCCAAAAATGACTAAGTACCAAAATTAGGGTTTTTTCCCTAAATGGATTTTGGACTCATGTGACATTGATTTCCAACAATTCCAAGATTTAAGCATGCATTTGCTAGCCAACTTATAGGACATAGATTCCACATCCAGAATGCCTAGACTACGAGTGTCCTTTGAACTAGAGTGTATCTCCCACTTAATTTTTGGAAGTCCTCTTTTGTTGTGGTCACTAGTCCAAAGGAATTTTGGAAACTCTATCAAATTTCATCAACCTCTTATCACTTAGTGTCAAATATGCCAAGAAGTATATGACAAAGGAGATGAGGAACCTATTTGATGACCATAACCCATCTAGTCACATTAACTTGCATAATCTTATTAGTAGAGGAATCCAAGGTGGATTGAGCAAACAAGGGAGCTTGAGGCAAGAGCGCCAAAGGGAAGGGAAAGAATTAGATACAAGATTCAGTATGCAAGGAATTCAAAGAAGATCACGTAGAGCATAGATCTCTACATAAATTCAATCTTTACTCTCATAAAGTGATATTTGTCACTAAACATCATTGTAAATATCCTTTTTTTTGTAATTTCAACTCCATTTTCTAGAAGCCAAGGATTCTTTGAGCTTGAGGACTAGTAATAGAGCTTGTGTTTCAAGTTTCATAAATTTTGGAGGTCGCTTGAGCCATAAAAATAGCATAAGAACTTACTTTTAAACTAGTCTAGATAATAGTTCTAAAAAGCAAAAAGTAGTAAAAAAAATATAAAATGAGCTAGAGAGTTCATTCTAGAGGTAAGAGTCTTAGAGATTGAGCTTCCTTCTAGAGATTGTAATCATTTCTTGAGTTAATGAGCTCATGATTCCTTTGTTCTACTCTTTGATCTTGCCTTGTATGCACGTGTGTGTATGTGTGTGCATGGTATTGTGCTTACTCGCTTGTGCACTCCCATCGCTCATGGTCTTCATACCATCCTCATGTCTCCACTAATTTTGATCTACAAGGTGGAGCTTCACCACGGTGGTACCTCAAATCCTCATTTAACTTGTGTGTGTGTGTGTGTGTGTGAGAGAGAGAGAGAGAGAGAGAGAGAGAGAGAGAGAGAGAGAGAGAGAGAGAGAGAGAGAGAGAGAGAGAGAGAGATTGTGTGTATGCTATTTTTGCATGTTTGTGAGTGTTTTCTGCAAGGTTCAACTTCAGCAAAAGATCTAATAACATCATTAGGGTTTTTGAAGCTAACTGAGTAGCAAAGCAAGGTGCAATTACCAAGCGAGCTTGGGAGAGAAATTCCAAAGATCTACCAAAGGACCTCTCCTCTAATGGCATTCTAGAGATTCATCGAGCAACCGATCGCTTCTCCCAATAGAGCTTGTTTCTATTTGATATGCTTCTAAAGTCTAATTTTCTTTTCGACAATCTGTGAGAGCGTGTTGGAGTTGGGACAAGTAAAGAAGATGTGACTAGCATCTTCAATGGACCGGCGACAATGCTTGCGCCAGGGAGATGCCCCACAAATTTTGCTAGCCTTTAGGTTGGTCCAGATTCCCCAATGAAGAATTTGCCATAAGAGGACATATTTTTTGGTTTCTATGAGAGGGTGCCAGATAGCCATGAACATATCCCACCGCCGCTGCATCCATGACAAGAACCATTTCTTATTGAGGTTGACTTGATAAAAAAGTCTTTTGTAAAGGTCCTAACATGCACTCTTTAAAATATTGATGTACTAAATATTTAACTTATTTCAAGTACACATCTATTCTATGAAGTATGAAAAAAATATGTGTTGGATTTTAGGTACAATTATATTATAGTATAGAAGAGAATAATCAAATTATTGGATTGAGTAAACTTGATACCAAATTGTATTATAAACCAATGTGAAGATAATCCATGTACACATACCTCATCATAGAAAGGCTTCAAGCTACCAAAAATACATTGTATTTACCACAACCATATGCTACCATAGTCTAGTTTCATCTATGACCTTGTAGGCTCAACCACGTGTATATAAACATCATGAGAAATTAATGGACACTCTCTATGTATGTATGCCTCTCTACTCTTATTCTTCGTTCATCTCTCTTCTTCGCTGTGCCTGTACTAACAAAGTGGTATTAGAGCTTAGGTTTAGTGCATTACTTGTTTGATGTGCTACGTTCCACGACTGATCTTTTGTATAACTCAAATGGAATTGAAAATCATCATGATTATCCTAATTCAGTATCTAATTTTAGAGGAATACAAATCAACACTTCATACATTAGAGATATAGAACCATAAATGCAAACACACACGATTCATGCCTATGGAAATCCTTGTTATGCTTATGAGTACTTTCGTAGTTTTCTTCTAATATAGACAAAGAGGACTAGGATGAGACACCTAAGAATATTGACACTCGGTCTTCTAAAGATATTCTTCCATGCATTGCTACTAAATCATAGGATGCAGCAGACATGGGATATTATTCTAGTGATTTTTGGACAAAAAGATCGGCTAATAAATAGCCATGAACACATGAAGATGATGAACGCCTCATCTAGTATACGAAAGAGACCAAGAAAATACTAAGAATCATCAAAATAAAAAAGATTCCAAAAAGGAAATACTTGTGCATGAGTGTAAACTGAAAATATTGTTTTTTAGATCAATTAATATCTATGTTGATATCACAATTTTGTAAAACGAAGGAAGATTATTCTTGTTGTTGTCTAGACATTCATAAATTTTATGTAGAATCTTAAGAAATTTCTACATAAGTGATTTCGGCTTCTAAGTTAGGTCAACAAAAAACTAGTGTGAATGGGCCCACCAAAAGTAGTATAGATAAGTTATTTTATAATATTTTTTTTATGAAAATACTCTTTGTAATTTTTTATTTTGAGCCCTCTGAGATCGATTGAGAAACATTTTCTTGCCAATTTTATATCTCGACCTTTCCATGATTTTTCTTCCTTCACTTTCATAGAAAAACATGAATTCTTGGTTGAAATGAGGGTGTGAAATTGTATCGAACCGATCAAGACTCTTTGTTCAACTCTTCTTGGTTCAAAGACTTGTGTTTGGAGTTGATTTTTGTAGAGTTTCTTGGATGTGCTTATTCACAAATGCTTCTTGTCTGTGATCAATCAGGCAAGCGCGTTTTTACTTTATACATATTCTTGTCTTTGGAAAACTCATAGTTTAGTTGAAAGACGTAAAAAAGAGTTCCCTATCAAAATTTATGATCCTTTTAGTATCTCAAGTGTTCAATTCGAGCTATGATTCCTTTGCTTGTGGGAGGTTATTGATTTCTCGATTATGCATTCTTTCTTTATGGGAAACCATCATTGTATCATCATTTCATGAGTCTTGAATAACAAACCGAGTCATGTACTGCTTGAATTGACAATTTAGAGATTTGAAAAATTTATGTAGTATTGTAACTAAACACCTATCCATGTGATTATTAGGGAACAGAGAATAAGCTACGATGTAATGAGTAAAAGAAGCTCTTGGTAATAACAAGTTGTTGAGATAGTGAAGCTTGAGTCAAGTCTTATTGATTTCTGTGTTTAGCTGCTTGTATGGTGAAGATCTTTTTATTATCTATTTGATGATATTTCACTCAAACTTGATAGAATTTTGATAAAATTGTGGTGGAGAGGTATAAAAGAGTTCATAGATGGATAATTTACTCTGTTTTTTTCTCCCTTTTCTTGAGTATTTGTAACTTCTTCAACCTATGTCGAGATTCTAAAAAATTTCATAACTACAATACCGAGAAAATGAAAATTTGGTATCTTGGTGAGATTTTGTGTACCATAGAAATTGAAATAATAAAAGTAATTTTATACACCATATATTTCAATTTTATTATAGTTTTTGATAGAAAATTGTTTTCTTTTAAATGGAAGAAAAATGCAAAAAAAAAAAAAAATCTTGATCTCTTGAATTGGTGCAAGAGCTTTTACCGAATTCATGGCCTAATGGTGGATTTATATAATAATTGAGGCAATATTGTTTAACTTTTTGAGGAAACGTGACCATGAAGGTATGGTAAATCACTAAAACCTTTGACATAAAGTCTTCAAAAATGTTTTTGTGAAACTTGGATTTTTTTGAGTAAACATAAAAACATGAATCTCTCCATTTTTAGGTGACTAGATAATTTTGACCCCACAAAAAATTTGACAATGTATTATGGGTTGTTGGATGGATTGATGGATGGTTGGATTGCTGAATGTTTAGATGAATGCATGGACAATTAGATGGCTCAATTGATAGGTGGCCCGATGGATGGTTGGATGGATGAATAATGGATGGTTGGGTGGCTCAATTTTTCAATGACTTGGTGGATGGATGGATGGCTGATTTGGTTGATGGCTTGATGGATGGTTGGATGGCTCGATGCATGGTTGCATGACTGAGTTTTCGGATAGTTACAAGGATGGTTGGATGGAACCATAATTTGCTGGATGGCTTGATGGATGGTTGAATGGTTTGATGGCTGAAGTTTTGGATGGCTTGATGGATGTTTGGATGGATGAATTTTTGGATGGCTTGATGGATGGTTGGATGGCTGAATTTTGGGATGGTTCAATGGTGGATGGTTGGACGAATTAGTTTTTTGATGGCTCGATCCATGGTTGGATGGTTGGATGAGTGAATTTTGTGATGGATTGATGAATCGTTGCATGGCTGAAATTTTTGATGGCTCAATGGATGGTTAGATGGCTCAATGCATGGTTGGATGGATCATTGCACGGTTGAATGGCCTGATGCATGGCTAGATGGCTGAAGTTTTGGATGGCTTGATGGATGGATTGATGGATGGATGGATGGATAAATGGATGGCTCAAGTTTTGGATGGATTGATGGATATGGATGGGTGGATGGTTTAATGGATAGTTTGATGGTTTGATTGATGGTTGGATGGCTGGATTTTTGGATGGCTAAATGGATGTTTGGATGGATCAATGGTTGGTTGGATGGCTGGTTTTTTTTATGGCTTTATGGATGGTTGGATAACTCAATGGATGATTGGATGGATCATGAATGGTTGGATGGCTGGTTTTTTTTATGGCTTTATGGATGGTTGGATAACTCAATGAACGATTGGATGGATCATGAATGGTTGGATGGCTAGTGTCGGATGGCTTGATGGATGTATGAATGATGGGATAGCTTGATGGATGGTTCGATGGCTGAATTTCTCGATGGTTGGATGGATGGCTAGATGGCTAAATTTTACTACGGCTTGATGGATGATTTGATGTATGAATTTTCGGATCACTTGATGGGTAGTTGGATGGGTGAATTTCTAGATGGCATGATGGATGGATAGTTGAATGGCTCAATGGATGGTCCGATGGCTGAACAAACAAAATACCTATGAATAAATATAAACATGACATAAAAATACGGAAATAAAAATACCTCAATGACAATAGACAATAAAAATAAAATATTTACAATAAAATGTATGCTTGATATAAAAATGCTCCAAATAAATTAACAAGTATCAATAAAAACAAAATATCTGTCATTGAAAAAAATGCAATAAGATGTACATTCGAAATAAATATACAACATATTTTTTCATTTAAAAAACCTCCAATAAGAATACCATGTATTCAATAAAAACAAAGTACATGCAAATAAATATGTATTTGAGATAAAAGTAACTCCAACAAAAATATTTGCAATAGTAACAAAATACCTTCAATAAAACAAAAGATATACACTAAAATATATACTTGAAACAAAAATACCTGCAATAAAAATACATGGAATAGAAACCAAATATTCATAATAAAAATGTAATACTTGTCATTAAAACATCTGATTGGAAAATACATATATACTTTAGATAAAACTACTCGAATAAAAATACTTGTAATAAAAGAATACATTAAACAAAAATATCATACTTGCAATACAAACTAAAGATGTGCAATATGATTTTGAGGAGTAAGATCCACGTTCACCTAAGAAGCATGAAGAAGTTTAGTTTTACATGAATATAACCTAATCACACAACCATACTTGCAGACACACACATATATGTATGCATATATGTGTGCACCTATGTATATGCGTGTGCATGTATGCATGTGAACAAATGCATGCACACCTGCACATATGTCCAAGTTGACACATGTACAAGACAATATGTGTTTATGGATACACATACATGCACACACATATATGTGACTACACGTATACATGCATAATTGCACATATACATGCCTACATATATGTGTATGCATACATATGTGTGTGTGCATGTATGTGTATGCATACATATGTGTGTTTGTGTGCCATTATGTATGTGTGTGTGGATGTATGTGTATGCACATACGCATACACATTTGCACATGTATCCAATTATATGTCTACATGTATATGTGCAATTATGTATGTGTGTGTGCATGTATGTGTATGTGCAGGTGCATAAACACCTACACATGTGCCCAATTCAAATACATAATTGCATATTTATATATATATATATATATATATATATATATATATATATATATATATATATATATATATATATATATATATATATATATATATATATATATGTGTGTGTGTGTGTGTGTGTATGTAATTATGTATGTGTGTATGCATCTACACATACACATACATGTACTTGCACATAGATAACTACACATATATATATGTATACATACATTTATGTGTGCATGTATCTGTATGTACTGATGCATATAGAACTATACATGTGTCGAGTTGGACACGTGTCAAGTTGGACACGTGGAGCTATGTATGAAATTGTGAATACATATACATTCACACACACATATATAACTGCACACAAATGTATATATGTATGCATATATACACCTATACACACACACACACACACACACATATATCTATATATATATATATATATATATATATATATATATGCAGCTATGCATGCGTGTGTCCATGTATGTGCATGCGGAGATGCATATGTACGTGCACATATGTCATCACGTTTATTACTCTGAACACACACCTATACACTATAAATAGCTGCAATAAAAATACATGCAGTAAAAATATTTGTAAAAAAATACATGCAATAAAGTAAAACACCTACAAAAGTGGATGCGATAAAAATAGCTCCAATAAGACAAATATATGATTCCAAGAACATGGCTATACGAGGAAAGAAATAAGAGTACAATGTTAAAATTCCTCTAATGAAAAAACAAAACTGTAATGATAAAAAAAAAAGCTTCCATATGTTTTTTTTAATGTCTCTAAAATGACAAAAATATGAGGACAGAACTTTGAATGTTTTATGGAAAAGAATGTAAAAAGAAAGTCGAATTTTCATGATCATTATTATTGTTGGCTGTTTTAGTGAGTGAGGAAGCATGAATAGAAGTACACATAAGACAAAAGAAGAAGATTGAAGCATAGAGACATATGATGGCAGGAAGAGCTCTCTCTAGATATTGATTAGTAGTATGAAAATGAGTTAAATGAGAACTATAAGTGAGTTCCTAAGTACAAAGTACCACCACATATGAGTATCTCTTGTATAGGAGGTTACATGGTGAAAATAACTATAGCCAACTCTAGAGTAAAAAGTTCCCATGAATAGGGAAACAATTCACATGAAAGCTACTGGAGGGACACATAAGTATAAGAAAAATCCCTAGAAAAAATGATGTGAACACATACAAGGAGTGATAGATTGATGAATGTATGCAAAACATAATAAGCCTAAAGCTTTGCGAAAAGTCTCAAAATTTTCTCATGGAAGAGCTTTGGTGAATATGTTCGCCATGTTATCCTATGTAGGTACATGTATACAATCAATATCTCCAACATGAAGGTGATCCATAACATAATGATAATGAACCTAACTATGCGTTTACATGCATGAAACACCAGATTTCTTATAGTTGTCAATGCACTCTCACTATCATTGAGAATCTACGTACATTCATCAATCTCCATGCATAGATCCATCAATGGGCATCTCAGCCATATAAACTCCACTATATTTGTGAGTACTACCTTTTACATAGCTTCACAAATCAATATGGTTGCAATAGGTTGCTTCTTACTCAGCCAGAATATGGATGATCCTCCAAGGAAAAGCAATAACCACTAGTAGAAACACATCTAACATGAAAACCATCCCAAACACTATCTATTAAAGCGTATAAGCATGGTTGAATATCTCCACCATAAAAGAGAACCAAACTTAAACTTACTTTGAGATATTTAGACACACTTCTTACCAATTTCCAATGCTTTGTTTTAGGCTATCCTATGTTGTAGTGTCCTCTGAACTTTCTTTCACTTTTACTAGGTACTCTTTTTACAAATGACTCCTCATCTGTGTTTCTCAGGTACGTAGTATGTTCTTTGGCTCATGTGACAGAATGAATAGAAATAGGCTTTATTACCTCACTATCTAAAATGAAATTGCTAGATTCAACCAAACTTTTCTTTAACCTACTAACATGAAAAATTAGATGAATGACTTATTTCTAAAAGCTAGAGTTGGTAGGCCATTTGAACTATTCTCCTAAGTATTGGAAATGGTCCACAATACCTAGGAGATAATTTTGGATAAGTTCCTATCTTCATGGTTTCAGACCTAGGGGGATCTCTAAGATAGACTTGTTCGCATACCTTAAAGTTTATTTCTCACCTATGAGTGTCAGCATAGGCTCTAGCTCTATCTTGAGCTTTCCTAATGCTATCTTTATCAAGTCTAAGAACATCATTAATCTCTTCCAATAATTCCTTTGTGGCTTGTACTTTCTCATTTTGTAAACCTAGTGCATAAGGATCTCTTAGCTGAAATCCATGCATAAGCATAAATGGACTATATCCTATGGAAGAGTGCTTAACACTATTATATGAAAACTCCAATATAGGTAAGCACTCTTCCCAGTTAGTTTGCCTTTCATTTACATATGCCTAAAGCATATCTTCTAGGATTTGGTTAACTCTCTCTACTTGCCCATCCAACTATGGATGCTTTGTCGTGCTCCTACTAAGTTTAGTATCCAACCTTTTGAAGACTACTCTCCACAAGCGGCTAATGAATATTCTATCATGATAAAAAACAATGTGTAAAGGAAGACCATATAACTGATATAGGTTCTCTACAAGCAATCTAGCCAACTCAGGTGTCTTCACTGTACTATGTTTTTGAATAAACCTAACCATTTTGGTTAACGTATCCACAATTATCCAAGCTGAGTCATGCCCTATCTCTCTCTTATGTAATCCTACAATGAAATCCCGAGAAATAATTTCCCACTTCCCACTGGAAATATCCAATGGGTGGATTAATCCTCTCATATTTAACCTTTCACCTTTATTGACTTGGCATTTGGTGCATTTAAGCACATACTCTTGGACATCCTTATGAAGTCAGGCCAATAAAACTTCCACTCAATAAGATCATAAGTCTCGTTAATTTCCTAGGTGTCCCACACTAGGTGTGTCATGACATTCATACAAAATGTGTCATCTCATCTCCAAGAATCTAGGGACACACACCTTACCTGCATATAATAGAAATCCATCATGGATATTGTAATTCTTCCAATTGAATCCTTCTTGAGTACCCATCAATACTTCATCTTCATTGGAAGCCTTTGTATCACAATCCCCTTTCTCTATGGCTTTGGAAATCTCAAAATATGTAGGATCAAGCCTACATTTCCCTCTAACAGATTCAAGTAGATCACTAGTGATTTGAGTAAAACTCAATCCATTGAGCATAGGCCTGTGCCTAAGTGAATCACCCACTATATTAAACTTTCCCTTCCTATACATAAGCTCATAATCAAACTCTTGAAGGGTCTATGGCCATCCGACCTTATGACCTTTAAGGTTTGTTTGATGAGAGGATCCACTCAATGGTCTCTTGATCAAACACTATCGTAAAATAATCATACCACTTCTTTAAAGCATGGAAGATTGCATACAACTCCTTCTCATAAAGCAAGGTGTATGGCCAAGAGTTAGGCATTACCACATAGTTTTTGGCTTGAGGCTTATATGTGTGCAACATATGTACTTAACAAGTGTCCCACCAAAGCACTATAGTCTATCACTTCATATGAGCCTTGGCATGGTCGTAAGCCATCTCTTTCTCATCCGCATGTTTTTGGTTGTTTGGCATATGCATTAGTGCCTGAACAACAATGCAGAAAATTGGATGATAAGGTAGTGAAATGTATTTTTGTTGGATCCAGTTCTGAAGGTAAAGGTTAAGAAGGAGGCACGGAGCTATCAAGAAGACCTTTACTTCATTTGAAGTAAAGGTACACTTATTCCTCATAAATCTTGAAGAATTTAATATAAAGGCAAAGAAAGAATGGGAGATTCTCTTCATATAGAGAAATTGGATAGAGAAAACTATCCAGCTTGGTCAATGAGGATGGAAGCTCATCTCATGAGCAAAGACCTGATAGGTTATATCACAGGTGAAGAAGAAAAACCAGAATTCAGAGATCCTAGTGTTCCAACTAGGGATGAACTCTCATATTTAAAGACTTGGGTGAAGAAGGATGCTCAAGGAAGGAGCATTATCTATATGGGAGTCAATGACTACTTGCTACCTCATATTAGAGGACCTGAAAGTGCAAGTGACATATGGAATGCTTTGGAGGAGCATTTTCAAAACACTACAAAGTCAAGGAAGGCATCTTTGTGGGCAGAGTTTACCACATTCAAAAAGAAAGCTTCTCAATCCATTTCTAATTATGTAACAAGGATGAAGGACATTGCAGATGCATTAGGAGTAGTTGATGAAGATATTGAAGAGGATAAATTGGCAAGGCAAATCCTCACAGTTTTGAGAGGAGATGAGAAATGGAAGCCGTTCATTTTGTCTATTGAATTGTCACTAGATCATTTCACTCCTAATTTAAATCAGTTGCTAGGACATATGCTAACTTTTGAGCAGGATGTCAAAGGTGATGTTGATAAGATTAGTACAGGTCAAGCAATGTATTCAAGGACAAGAAGAAGAATAGCAAAGGCAAGAAACAATTAAATGAAGAAGAAGGTACAACTAGCCAAGCCAACTTCCTAAGAGGAAGAGGAGGTGGCAAAGGTAGAGGAAGAGGCAGAAGCAATAAAGATGGAGCCAAAGCTTGCTGGATTTGTGGTAAGACAAATCATTTAGCTCATGATTGTTGGCATAATAATCAGAGTAATGGAGGATATAGTCAACACTTTAATTCAACACGAAGAGGTGGTAGAAATCAAAGAGGTAATTTCAGAGGAAGAGGTAGTAGAGGTTACTTTGGAAGAAATGCAGGGAGAGGATTCCAAATTCAATCCTACAACAATACCTATTACAATTATGCTTCAAATTAGAAGGAGGATTCAACTTTGATTATGAATGCAACTTGTGAAATACAAAGTGAAGACCAAAGAGTCTTCTACATTGACTCAGGGTGTAGCAATCACCTGAGTGGTAACATAGCTTTGATGACAGATTTGGAGAATAAGGTAACTAATCATGTAGTTCAAATAGGTGATAATACAAAACACAATGTGAAGTCAATTGGATCAGTGAAGGCCAAGGATGGAAGTACTCTTCTGAGTAAGGTCTTGTATGTTCCTACAATTCCAAAGAATCTGATAAGTGTAGGGCAAATTGTTGAAAAAGCTTATGAAGTAAGGTTCACTAATGATGGAGTTTTTGTGGAAGACCCTAGCAATGGGTATAAACAAATTGTTTCAGGGAAGAAAGAAGGAAGACTTTTCACATTGAAGATTCAAGGTAATGTTGCTCATGCCTTGTTTACTTTTGAAGGACATAAGATCTCTGAGTTAGATCTTTGGCATAAAAGGCTTGGACATTTCAATGAAAGAGGTATTAAGGATATGGTTAACAATGGTTCAATTCTTGGATTGCCTAATGTTGCAGGTCAACACATGACATACAGATGTGAGGCATGTCAATTAGGTAAGGCTCATAAGCAATCATATTCTAAGCATGGTTTCATGTATTCAGAGAAGCTTAAGTTGGTACACACAGATGTGTGGGGACCATCAAAGGATTTTAGCATAAATGGTTCAAGATATTATGTGATTTATGTTGATGATGCTACCAGGTGGATCACTATATATGTGATCAAAGATAAATCAGAGGTATTCAATACATTTAAACATTATCATGTGTATGCAGAAAGAATCACAGGTCAAAAGTTGAAGAGACTAAGGTCAGATGGAGGGGGAGAGTATTTCTCTAATGAGTTCAGTGATTACTAATGGAATGCAGGTATAAAAAGGGAAGTCACTTGCAGGTACTCTCCTCAACAAAATGGTGTAGCAGAAAGGAGAAATAGAACTCTTCTTGAGTTTGCAAGATCAATGATGGAGAAAAATTTTCCAAATTATTTGTGTTTGGAGGCTCTAAATATAGCTACATATTTGGTTAATAGGTTACCATGTAAAGCTTTGCAGGGTATGACACCATATGAAGCTTGGTGGGGTAAGAGGCCTACCTTAGATCGTTGCAAAGTATTTGGATGTTTGGCTTATGCATATGTGCCATCTCAGTTGAGGCATAAATTGGAACCTAAAGCTAAAAAGTATGTGTTCATTGGATATGATGATAAGCAGATGGGATATAGGTTGTGGAGTCCATCCACAAACCAATTCCTTGTATCAAAGGATGTTACATTTGATGAGCAAAGTACTTGGTATGCAGGAACAATCAATAATAATGCAAGTGATGAAGAAGTTTTGAATCATAAGAAAGGAAAATCAAAGGTTCAGATATTTGATGAAGAAGAGAACAATGAAGTAAAATTTGAAGTTGAAGAAGTGCCAATGTTTGATCCAAAATGTGATGAACCAGAAACTTCAAGAATTGGAGAACTCAGAAGGTCATCAAGACACAAATGGCAACCTACAAGGTATAGCTATGACGCTTCTTTTTGACTACTAAAGATTATGCTTACATGGTGAAAGCAGATGAAGACCCTTCTATATATGAAGAGGAAAAAGGTAAGGAAAATTGTGAGAAAGCTATGCAAGAAGAGTATGATGCATTGATGGAGAATGAGGCATGGGATTTGGTTCCTAAACCAAATAGTCAGAAGATCATCGGATGCAAATGGGTCTACAAGACAAAGAGGTATGCAGATGGAAGTGTGTCTAGGTATAAAGCTAGGCTTGTTGTGAAAGGATATGCTCAGACATATGGTATAGATTATGATGAGACCTATAGTCCTGTGGCAAAGATGACAACCATCAAGACACTCATAGCCATTCCTGCATGTAAAGATTGGAGATTATGTCAATTAGATGTGAAGAATGCTTTTCTTAATGGTTATATTTCAGATGATGTTTTCATGGAATAACCACAAGGGTTCAGAGATAATAGGTATTTCGAATATGTACGTAAGCTCAAGAGAGCTTTGTATGGCTTGAAGCAAGCCCCAAGGGCATGGAATTATACTTGTAAAGTTTTTGAAGGAACTTGGTTTCCAAGTATCTAAAGCTGATAGTTGCTTGCTTGTCAAAGCAAGTGATGATGGGTTCATTTATATGTGCATATATGTTGATGGCATAATCCTTACAGGTACAAATGAGAAGGGCATACAAAGTCTCAAGAAACAAATGGAGAAAGAGTTCAAGATTAGTGACTTGGGAGACTTGTCATATTTCTTGGGCATGGAGATCTCATATACTCAACATGGAGATCTCATATACTCAACATGGACTCTATGTGACTCAAGAAAGGTATTTGAAGAACTTGTTCATCAAGTTTAAAATGGAAGATTGCAAGGTAGCACCTACTCTAATGGAGGTGAATCACAAATTGAACAGATATGGAGGAGAAGAACTCAAGGACATGAAACTATATCAAAGTCTGGTTGGTAGTCTAATCTATGCTACATTAACTAGGACTGATTCGTCATATGCAGTTGGAGTGTTGTCTCAACCACCATCTTCGTTGATAGTCAGAGTGCATTGGAAGTTGCTAGGAACCTTGTGTTCCATGCTTGCACTAAGCACATTGAGGATCACTATCATTATGTCAAGGAGAGGTTCTCCACTGAAGAGATCAGCTTGGCATATTTGCGCACATAGGAGAACATTGTAGACCTTTTCACAAAGGCTCTTTCTAGGGGGAAGTTTGTAGATTTCCGCAAAGCTTTAGGCTTACTTCCTTTTGTGGATTGATTCCACATAGGCTGGAACTTCCTTATACATGAGTGTCAGCTCCTTGTTCACTAAATCACTCCCAGGGGGCATTTGTTGATATATTTAGAGAGTGATGTGTGTGAACACACTAGGACCACCGGGGCACATTTTTCCCTCTTTAAGAGGCTTTTTTCCCGCGGCTTGTATGTACGTCGATTACCCTAATGGGCTACTTATCTTTATACATTCTCTTGTAATACATTCAGTATTGTGTGTTGTGCTCCAATCTTCTTCTTCGTCATTGTGTTGTTCGTGTGCTCTCACACACCTAAAACTCCAACAAAAAGCGCTACTCTCATTTAACACACTTGTGTCCATTTTTTCTCACAAATGAATGGATGTCCCAAGACAATTGGATATTAAAATACATCATAGATAAAAAAATTGCCCTCTTCTTTACCATTTCAAATACAACTTGAAACATTCGCATGAGCACCAAGTAAATATTTAGGCATGTTATTGGTTTTCTCATTTTCCTTCCATGATCTGGATCCATCGGCCGTTTTCCCTCTTCATATAAATCACGTGATACTACATGTATTTTGGATCATGAGTCTATTAAAGGCACACATGTCTTATTGCTATCGCGAGTTCTTACAATTGTCTCAATCATATCTTGTTTAATGTTCTCACATATTTTGAATCTTTGGGTTTTCATTGCTTCTTTGCATGTTTCCAATCATGGGTGCCGAATAGTTCTTTGGAGTGTAAGCTTTCTCAGATTTTGCTTCATTGACCTTCACCATAGTAACTTTTGGTGCATCTTTTGCTCTTATCTCGTGCATCACTTTTCACTTTGATTGGTTCCCTTCTTCTCTTTATAGCACTCATAAAGTCTTCCTTAACATCCATATGTGCCAATGCTAAAAGCTCCTTTAAAGTCATAGTAGCTTGAGATTTCATCACCTTTTCATCTAAAATGTTTTTAATAGCAATATGTTTTTCCGAATTGGGAGATTAAGTCAAAAGCAAGTTGTTTCTTACCCGTTTTCACTCCCTTGTCACTTTATTCTTGAGTAGGTTTCATTTCTTCATGTTTTTCTTCACCTTTGTCCTTAGTAAGTGGTTTCTCCCATTCTCTCAACTACTCGATGAAACTTTTCTTTGTTAGGAATCTATTTAGATTCATTAGCCTTATTGTCTAGCTTGTGCTTCTCTGCATCCTTCTTGGGCTCAATTTTCTCTGCCTCTTGCCTTGACATCAGTATTTTCTGCATCTATCTTAGACCTTGTTGTTTTTTTCGATTGATCTTATTTCCTACTCCTCTTTTCCTTTAGATTGGTTTGATGAGCATAAAACCAGAACATATCAACATATTTTCCCGACAGGTCTTTGCCCGAATATTGGAACTTGAAGCATATCAATGTTCAACTGTAAACTTGCCTTTACCAGCATCATTGTAGACATGAGTCCAAAATTCACTACCTTAATCATCCCCATCAAATCTAGACGCATATGTCTTGATTTATGCTCTTTCTCTTCTATCTAACTCTTAACACTTTTATAGCATGTCTCAATGTTGTTAGATATTGGTGTGCAATGAGTCATGTCATATGGTTCCAATACGTCAAGGTTTAGCAAAGAGGAAATAATATATGAACTGCAAAAGAAGAACTCCTTACCACGAGACAGGAATATGATTTCCATAGTGATTCTCTAACGCTTCATAATCAATTTTAGGCAAAGCTGAAAGAAAAAAAACAATGAGGAGCTCGCTGCACAATTGTTTACTATCTTTTATCCTTACAAACTTTGATTGTTGCAAATGTGTTTCTAGGAAAGTATGCTTTGGCCTGAGAGAGAGAGAGAGAGAGAGAGAGAGAGAGAGAGAGACTTTGTAGTATCTCGAAAACAAACACAAGTGATCAACTTCGCGTGAGAAAGCATCAATTGAGCTTATGTGAGGAATGTGCATGCAGGCTTGAATACGAATGAAGCATATTTGAGCATATGAGAAGAAGGGAGCGACAGTATGCATATGAGAAAGACTTTGATAATGTTCGTAATAGTAATTTGTTTTTGCAAATTGGGAGATGAATTCAAAAGCAAAGTGTTTCTCAACTGTTTTCTCTCCCTTGTCACTTTCCCCTTGAGTAGGTTTCATTTCTTCATGTATTTCTTCACCTTTCTCCTCAATCCCCATCAAGTCTAGACGCATATGGCTAGACACATATCAATTTTCAACTCTAAACTTGCCTTTACCAGCATCATTGTAGACATGAGGCCAGAGTTCGCTGTCCTAATCATCCCCATCAAGTATAGACGCACATGTCTTGATTTATGCTCTTTTTCTTCTATCTAAGTACTCTTAACACTTTTATACCATGTCTCAATGTTGTTAGATATTGGTGTGCAATGAGTCATGTCATATGGTTCCAATACTTCAAGGTTCAGCAAAGAGGAAATAATATATGAACTGGAAAAAAAAAAACTCCTTACCAGGAGACAGAAATATGCTTTCCATAGTGATTCTCTACTATTTCTTAATCAATTTTAGGCAAAGCTCAGAAAAAAAAAATGAATGAAGAGCTAGCCGCACAATTGTTTACCATCTTTTATCCTCACAAACTTTGATTAATGCAAATGTGTTTCTAGTAATGTGTGATTTTGCCTTCACCCACGTTGCAAATTAATACGGCATTGAGATCTTTCAGACATTCTTGCTGAGGGTATACTCCCATGAAGGAGGGGAACTATACTCTTTTGGAAATGAGGGATATTGATCAAGGAAGTCGGTTTAATAGTAACACATGTGTGATTTGGCACAATATGGAGTGTTTGAGTTCCACCTTTGAGATACTAGGAAGCTACAATATTGGTTTGAGGTTATATGAATTAAAATTTGGAAAAAAGAAGGAGAACTATTTCCTTTATAAAAATTTGTTATAGTTTGAATGGACTATATCTCTATTTCGTGGTCTCTGTACTAGACCATAGTTTTTGTAGAGACCACTTGGTTTGAAGAGTTTTTTGTCTTTACATGGAGAACATTGTTTTCTATTGATTCAACCCATGGAAGCATGATGGGCGAAATACCAGACAGAGATAGCTCATGGACTGTGCAAATTTATCGATTACTTCATAACTCTTAATGCTTCTCTAAAGTGCAAATATATCTCCTTGGCTAGACCGTTGCTTAAGATGTCCACCTCTTGTTTTCCACTTTAGACTTAGTTCAACTGCACTTTTCTTTGAATCAATTTCTCGTGAGAAAAGTGATACTGAAATTCAATATGATTTGATCTTGCATGGTACACTATATGTTTTGCTAACATGATACTATTGGCATTGTTGCAGTAGATAATTAATTTTCCATCAACATGGACACTATACTCATGCCTTTGAGCATGCAGTTCGGATAATGTGATTCACATATTGCTTTTGCAACTCCTCTTTATCGAGCTTTTTGTACTAGACAATTCATTGCCATTTACTTCTTGATGAAGGATCGTTGTCATGAAACGGTCATGCGCAAGCTTATACTCAGAGGTCACCATATTTGTTTTCGATGTGAATGAAATTCATGAATTTGAGGCTTATATGTATTTCTTCTATTTCTTCTGTACCTGCTCGTTTTATCATTCATATGAAAAAAAACATTGCTAATGTAAACAAACTCATTCCTAATCCCTTCCGAATATATATCTTGTGACAGATATATATTCGATTTCCATGATAGTTCAGTGATACTACATGCCATTATGAAAACAAACACAAGTGATCAACTTCGCTTGACAAACCATCTATTGAGCTTATATGAGGAATGTTGAGGCGAGTAGAAGTGTTTCTACTATGTGCATCCATGCTTGAATACGAATGAAGCATATGTGAGCATATGAGAAGAAGGGACCCAACACTGTATATGAGAATGACTTTTCTTGTTTTCTATAGGAAATCTTGAAAGGTGAAGCTCATTTTCGGTCAAATATATGTTGAGAGATGCATTATGAAAGCTTCGAGTATATGGTTTGTGTGGATTACACTTTAAAACATTTGTCGATGGAGTTTATTTATTTTCTTCATTTCAAAAGATATATAGAACTTGCTCGATTCCAATCAAGCGGAACTTTGGAATGCACGATTTAGAATAATTTTGACGGATTCTACTTTTAGTTGTCTTTGATGGCTTGAAATCGAAGAGTATTTTAAGAGTTGGAAACCTAACTTTAAATGCCTTGATTTTTTTTATTTCTATGCCACAATAGATGTTTTCATGCAATCCCATTGCTAAATGCATTGAGTTACATATAATCTATCCACTTTGAGCTTTTAATGTTTGATTCCTCTCTTGATTAACTATAGATTCCATCTAGGATTGAGCTTTTCCTTTGTTCACTTCCTCCTCACTCTCCAAAGTCTATGGTATAGAGCTTCTCTACGTGCCCGCCCAACAGTCTAGAGCATCCTTAAAAGGAAACAAAACAAATAATCGATCCCCCTAATGGTAGATTCAAATGGTGTTGTATGCATTACGGAAGAAGAAAACTTCAAGATCATTGAAGAGCACTTTACGAGACTCCTGAGGATCTCGACCCCCCTCTCCCACCATGGACGGAACTGCATGGCAGACATATCTAGGGTATCCTCTCATAGGATCCCACACAACCTTCATTCCCTGCTAGATGCCCCTATCTCGGAAGAAGTAATCAGTGGAGTCATTGATGCCCTCCCTAGTGGTAAAAGCTCAAGGCTGGACGGGCTCACAAACGAGTTCTTTAAGTCCTTCAAGTTGGTGATTTCCACCCCACTTCATTTGGTCTGGCAAGAGGCACTCGAGTTTGGTGCGCTTTCGACTTGTCTTAACAATGGCATCATCAAGTTAATCCACAAAAAATGGGAAAAGAACTGAATTGAGAACTGGCGTCCGATTACAATGCTTCAAATGGGATATAAGATCATTGCCAAAGTCATAGCCAACAGAATTTCCAGCCATCAGAGAGCGTGGTTAAGCGAGGACCAAAAAGGTTTCGTTAAAGGCAGGTCAATATTGGAAGCCATTATAGATATTTGGGAAGGCCTCAACTTCGCGAATGATTCAAGACAAGATGTGGTTTTCCTCAAGATCGACTTTGACAAGGCTTACAACAGGCCGGAATGGGACTATATTCTGCAGTCACTTAAAGATCTCGGATGCAGTCAAAAATTCACCAAGATGATCTCGACCCTTTTGGGAAATGCATCGACTCCAATCAATGTTAATGGCCAACTTTTGAAGGTGATCAAACTAAAAAGATCGATTAGACAAGGGTGCCCATTGGCTCCCCTTCTCTTTGCCATTGCCACGAAAGGGCTTAGCTGACTAGTGGAACAATAGGTGAAAGCAGGTAATATTAAAGGCCTCCGTTTGCCCCAAGACCCTATTGGACAGATCACCATGAGACTTTTTGCCGATGATATGAATGCTTTTGTCCACAAGGATAGTACCAGCCTGGAGATGTTTTGGAGGTGCCTGGATACTTTTTGCAAAGCCTCTGGATCCAAAATCAACCACTCGAAGACTGCTTTTAGAGCTATTTTTGAGATCCAGCCTAACCTTCTATTTGATCATGGCTATCAAAACATTCCTCATGGCCAATTTTTTTGGCTTCTTGGGATTCCCTTGGGCTTTGGTATCTCATTGGAACAACGGTGGCATTGGGTTGTGGCCAGAATCGAAAGCAAGTTAAATTATTGGAGAGGTATGCAAATTGACCTCGTCGGGTGGGCAATGGTTATCAAGATGTTCCTCATTTCATTGACCATTTAGTTCCCCTCTTATTGGTAAGCGAAAAATCAAGAGCTCTCCAAACTGGAAAGTATTTGCAGAAACTTCCTTTGGACGGGCAAGCACTACAAGAGGGGGTGCCTAAAATCAAGTGGTCCATCTGCAGTAGCCAAAGAGATAGTGGGGGCCTCGGCATTCTGGACATTGGGTGCATGGCTGAGAAACTTGCGGCAAAATGGATGATTAAGGCATGGTGCAACGGGGAGGCCTCGTCGGCCAACTTGATCTTTAGAAACAAGAACACCTTGACTTTCTCGAGATTCTCAAATTGGAAGAATCTTGATATTATGACCCTTTTATTTTCCCTGATCCTGGTTTTCTTGAAAGGCTTAAATCTTGTGTGCTCCATATGGAAAAGTTGGAATAATGTCAAAAGCTTCACAAGAATCAGTAAAGATTGGAAGTGGGTGACTGGTATCAAACAAAATGGATCTATCTAGTTTTCGATCCATGGCATCGGGAATGTGGAATCTTAGAACATTCAAAATGCCAAGAGGCTATGGAACAAAGGCTTCAAAAGATGGAAACATTTTTGGAAATAAGACACAAACCAGTGGATCAACTTCGAGGATATTGACCCTAGAATCAACATTACCTATGAAGAATGGAATACTTTGCAAAATAGACATCTAGCCTAGGACTGCTCTAAAATTCGTCTTCTCATGGGGCACGACCAGCCGGGCCCGCTTGGCCTCAAATGGCACAATGGTAATTGCCTAAAACAAATCCCAAACATCAAAGAAACCATTGATTATCAGGTCAACCTCAACAAGAAGTGGTGCCTGTCATGGATGCGGCTGCGGTGGGACATGAAGTTCATGGCTATCTGGCACCCTCTCATAGAAATCAAAAAGTATGTCCTCTTATGGCAAATTCTTCATCATGGAATTTGGACCAACCTAAAGGCTAGCAAAATTTGTGGGGTGCCTCCCTGGTGCAAGCACTCTTACCGGTCCATTGAAGATGTTGCTCACACCTTCTTTACTTGTGCCAACTCCAACAGGCTTTGGCAGATTATCGAAAAGAAAATTAGACTTCAGAAACATATAAGTCGAAAAAAAGCTCTACTAGGAGAAGCGATCGCCTGCTTCGCATCTCTCTATAATGCCCTCAAAGGGAAGGTCCTATGGAAGATCTGAAGGGAAAGATGTGCTTATAACTTTGGCAACTCCCCCAAAGAGTGGTCGATTGAGAAATCATTATTCCTTCTGCAAAAGAATCGCTAACTTAAGAAACCCCCCCCCCCCTTCAGGCATCATCAAGTGCTCCTTCTGAACAACAACAAGCTTAAACCCAAGTGGGCCCTGCATGACGATGATGAGAGGGTGATTTACCTTCTTTGTAATGCCATCTAAGCTCTGTAAATTCTACCCCTACTTTGTGGGATTTGGGGGGGGGGGCGTGGGCACTAGTCCCTTTTACTTGTACTTTTCTTTTAATTAATACAAGTCCGGAAGAGTAGGCTAAGGACGAACTTCCTTTATTTAAAAAAAAAACTATAGATTCCATACCAACGAGAATAAGAAGAAACGCAATAGGAGATTGGCTGGTTAGAAATCCAAGTGGCGGATAAATAATTTGATTCTCTCAATTTCATAGTCTTGGTATTTCCCTTGCTTAGAGGAGTGTTCTTATGCTCTGCCAATTTGAGCTCTCTTCATGATTTACACCCTCTTTTTTTTAACATTAGTAATTTGAACTTCAGATTTAACCAGTAGGGCCAGGGTCTCTCTCTCTCTCTCAAGCGATTGTGAGCTCAGGTTCATCCTAAGAGCAACATAGGCATATATATGTACGTAACGTTTTGTCTTCTAAGTTGTTTTATAGTAACATGCCTTGTTGCTTATGAGAGTTTCTCTGTTCTAAGGTTCTTTATCACGGTGTATCTTAAATCTCTCTCTCTCTCTCCCTCTCTCTCTCTCTCTCTCTCTCTCTCTCTCTCTCTCTCTCTCTCTATATATATATATATATATATATATATATATATATATATATATATATATATATATATATATATAGAGAGAGAGAGAGAGAGAGAGAGAGAGAGGGAGAGAGAGAGAGAGAGAATTGTCTTATTGTGAGATCAAGAATTGAGGACTTGACCAGGTACCACATGCGCTTCACTGTCACCGAAGGAATGGACATTTTGAGAGATAGGGGAACATGGTTACCTCTCGTTCAACTGAAGTGTATGCAGTACATGGTGAAGTGCTCAATACTCCATATCATAGTAAGACAATCCTTTGTCACTGTCTCACTTTGAGATGAAGTATTGACTTATGTACTACACACACTTCAGTGTAACCAGAAATATCTGCATTCTACGCGAGAGAAGAAATTCAAAACGGGCTACACACGCACGTACACATACACACACACTCTCTGGATGTAGATTCCTCTTATCACAATGAAACATATGTGCACCTCAATCCTTGTCAAGTCCTCAATCCTTCATCCCGCAGTAAGAAAGGTTCTCTCTTGTGTGTGTGTGTGTGAGAGAGAGAGAGAGAGTGTGTGAGATGTTCCTTTCAACATTTTGTTGAATCCCAAGTATTCTTGCCAGCTTCATATAAAATGTTCATGTAGCTTTAGGTGAGCTAGTAAGATAAGTAGGTACTTTTTGTACAAGTACGAATAGATAAAAGGGCCATGCGATGATGCTCTTCTGACATCATTCCTCATTTTGTATAGTCAAGTTTTCCGCAAAAGTTCTGACCCACAATCGAGCTTCATGTCCACATAGCACATGCATCAATTCATGTATCACCCTCAATTTCTATATAAGATGACGCTTTATAACAATTTGACTTCCTGCAAACCGTCTCTTAGTATTTATGATTATTTTTTAATAAATCCAGATTTCTTTAAAACCTCATATTAAGATAGAAGAATCACGGAAGACGAAGTCATGTAGCTTCTTTATAGTTCGCTCACGTGTAAGTGAGGCACTCAATGGCCTTTGTTCTACTTTCATTATCGATGGATACAAAGATAAGGTGTTCATATATGGGGTAGACTTTCACAATTATAGATTCTTCAATAAAGTAGAGGAAATATGCTCATTTGGAAATGAAGGATATTGATGAAGGAAGTCAGTTTAGTGGTAACACATGCACGATTTTGGCACAATATCAAGTGCTTGAGTTCCACCTTTGAGACACTAGGAAGCTATAAAATTGGTGTGAGTTTATATGAAGGTGCTGATGGGTGGTGGAAGATGTCATGGGTGCATTGATCATTAGGAAATGTTCGGTGGGATGGGGAATTGAATGGTGGAACTTGCAAGCTTGCTTGCGAGTTGGAAACAATCATAATGTGTAGGTGGTCTGTTCATCAAAAACTATAATTCGTTGACCACACCCACTGCAACTGTAAGTAACTGCATCATCTCTATGAATGCTTCACCAAAGACACTGTGAGTGAGCGCTTGCTACAATAGTGCATGAATGCTTTCTTCATTAAGTTGGTTTCATGCTTGAACTTCTCCCATGCATGAATAAAGCCTCTGTGTATGCGCGATGATCGAACTCTACTTCTTTCTCATCATCTGGTTTTTGCTCTTCCTCTCTCCTCATTTGTTACCTTTGGTGGTTTGACCTTTCATATTCTTGAGATACAAACTGTGATAAGCAAATCCACTGGATCCGGTATTTTGAAATCAAAAGAAGGTTCGGTGTCATGCATGGCATACTCATTAATTGGGAACACAAATGCCACTCTAATCACATGTATTTTTTGGACTTGTGTTGATGGTTCTCTTGTTACTTCTTCAAATCGTACTCGTTCTAGGGGTTTTGCTGGTCATGGGACACGTGAATGCTAAAACTATTGGTGGTGGCCCTGACGGCGGAAGGCAAAGGTGTGGATTAAAAAAAAGGTTCTTTTAGCTACATATATGGTTTTGTGCCTCTCATGTGCTTAGTTTGGTGTAACATAGATTCGCTACCCGGTTTGCAACTATACTTGAGTCAATGCCCTTTCTATGGGAACATCATAAGTAATACATATAAAAAATATGTGTGATTGGACAACACCCATATTGAATTTTATCTTGGCCATGTAGTATCAGTTGCATATAATTGATCATAACATTCAATGTGGCAAATTGACTTTGAGAAAGTTTTTTGTGCCAAATGTAAATAGAACCATATCTTTTTTATGGGGCTACGTGAATCTATCTTGACTAGGATGAAAAAATGTTGCATGCACATTTTCAGTGTCATAAACAGGTAGGTTGTAATAGCGGACATCTATGCCAGTTTCAAATTTTCACTCTTCTTCATCTCTTTTAGTTTGAGGGTTTCCTTCTATGAAGGCACATGTTTCGAACATCTTCAAAGCCTCTCTAACTAAAATGTGGATGAGATGGATCTTCTTCTTTGTTTGACCGGGATGTGGGATGGTAATAAAAATGTTCTTGGTACATCCCTATCTAGCCCCAACGGCAACATATCTATTAGGTAATAGCATTGATAAATTCAGGTTTGGAAAGGGGGCTTATAAATACTCATCTAATCATGTTTTCCCCCAAAAGGGTCATAATTCCTTAGAGGACTATAAAATTTTGAATTCTTGTGCAAAGAAATGAAAATCCCCCTTCTAACTTGGTTTCCAAAATATATCTAGCATCTGCCAATGGCCCTACTAATCCTTGAAACCAATGGGATTTCATGTGAACTAGTTTTTTTTTAATAAAGGAAGTTCGGCCTTAGCCTACTCTCCCAAACTTGAATTAAATAAAAGAAAAGTACAAGAGAATGGGACGAGAGCCCACGGGATCCTTGGAAATTGCTAAAGTCAAGAGGTGGGATGAGCATATATTCTTCCATTGGTATTGACCATGCATCCAATAGTGAAATTGGAGGCATCTACATGGACATAGAATGATTTTTTCTACTCACAAGTGGTATGGGTGCCAAGCATAAACATCTTTTGAGTTTAGAAAAGTATTTTTCACATTCCTTAATCCACTCAAAGTTGGTTGAAAGGTTGTATAGTGGTTTAAAAATTATCACATACATGTGAATAAATGTTCTATAATAACCAGAATGGCCAATGAAGGCTTGTACTTACTTTACTTTCCTTTGTTGAGGTAAGTCTTCAATGGCTCTCACTTTATCCACATCTATTGATATACCATTCTTTGAAACAATATGCAAACTTTTTTCCTTGTCATACCATGAATACACATTTCTTTGGATTCATACATACTTGGTATTGTGACACTTACCAAATAAATTTCTAAGCTCTAGGATGTAATTTTGTCTCATGTGGGGATATGCACATAATTCATCCACATAGGCCTCTAAACTATTTTGATAAAAGTCCTTAAATACATGACACATCAACTATTGAAAAGTAGCAGGGGGCATTGCTCAATCTAGATGGCATCACACGAAAGGCATAAATTCCCCATTCAGTGGCAAAAGATTTCTTGTTTTGATGTTCTTGGATTGTGTCCAATTGATTATGACCTAAAAATCCATCTAGGAAATTGTACACCTTCTTGATTGTCACTCATTCTAACCAATGTTCTTCCTCATCTGTAGAATCAACATGTAGAGAATTATCCTCTTCATAAAAAAGATTAGTATCATTATCATGTATAATGATTCTAATTTCTCTTTCAGATGTTGATGTATCAATATCTGATGCTGAATCATCAAGAGGACTTTCTTCGATCTCTCTAACAATAAAATGTTCAAACAATACCTACCTCTAGGTTGCACATGAATGACTTGCCACCAAGGATGAGCATCTGGGTTTTTATAAAAAAATGCTTGTTCAATATGCCTAGGAAGAATATATGGTTCTTTAGTAGATTGCATTACCTTGGAAGAATCAATTGCCCAAAACCCAGATAATTCCTTTCTTAATGTGGAATTACTACCTTTATACTTGGCTCGAAACCAGTCAACCTTCAAAATGACCTATCAAAATATATAACAACAAAAACCCATTATTAGGTGCTTAAAAAAATAACTAACTCTATCATAAAAAATATAAACTTTTTTCTACCTGTTTGAATGTACGAAATGAAATTTCGTAGATACCAACAATAGTTCCTACGTAACCAAGTTCGCCATCTATAAGGTTCATGTCTTTTGAGCTAGCACGTGATAGTTGCTTGAAAGAAGCAACAATACTATAATCCTCTGTTTTACGTAAAGAATCAATGGCTTTGATTCTAATATGATGTCCAAAAGCCCACATATTAGTGAACATTCGAGCCTGCAAAATAAATTCAATTAGTAAATAGAAACTAATATACATATATGAAAACAATGAAATATTATTTTAATAAAATTACCTTTCGTTCACAAGCTATCATTAACTCTCTTTGCTCATCTAAGATTTCTTCATTATTTGCGTTGGCGTGTTGCAAACGACTATATAGCCAATCCGTGAAAGAAGATATATCTGTAATCTCATTATTATCGAGATTACGTCTATATCTTTTGTTTTTTCACCTTTTACTTCAGAGATTTTGAAGTTCCTCATACTCGCTAAGGAATGCTTGCATGCATTCACTATTATATGCTACAAAAGTAGAAACATAATTTTTTTCTTGAAATGTAAATAAGAATGGAACTCCCTTACTTGATAATACCTCAACTGTTATTTTTGAAGAAGACTCGATCCATGCACGTGGAGCTTCTTCATGAACTCTTTCAAGGTACTCACTAACGTAATACATGCACTCTTCAAGCATCCAACCCTTTGCCATGGATCCTTCTGGTTTCGCTCTTTGTCGCACATAACCTTTTAATATTCCCATAAATCGCTTGACCCAAATCATCCATCGAGTGTTGACAACACCTGCAATCTCTATTTCATCTACAAGATGGACTAATAAATGAAGCTGAATATCAAAAAATGAAGTAGGAAGTTCTTTCTCCATCAAACATAGTAGCTCTTTGCATTCACGTTTTTTTTGTGGGATCGAGTTTTTGTCAATCTCTTTGGATGTAATCCACCTATACATATCATAAAAACAATTATAAAGAATTTAATTAAAAAATAAAAGATATCTAATATTCATACATATTAAATATAAAAGCATCATAATTACCTTATAAGTGATCCAAGACGATAGATCACATCTCGTACTCCTTTCTTTGTACATCCATCGATAAGCAAAGGTAAAATATGTTTCAAAAAGTTATGTCAGTCATGGGTCTTTAACCCAGATAAGCTCTTATCATCCATAGTAAACATGTTTTGAAAAGATGCTCCATATCCTGTAGGAGTCTTAATCAATTGAATTCTATTGTTGATAGTCTGTATCTCTTTTGTTGTAAGTACCCAAGGAGCAGGTGCATAAGTCGTTTCTTGTCGATGTCTATAAAAAACTAGCCATAACTTGGGTTTGGATTTTTGATCTTTCAAATCATTCCTTGATGCTATGGTATCTTTTAGTCCAAGAAGATGTTGTCATAGTGAATAACCAATATTTTTGAATATATGCATAGGATCAAGAAGATGACATACTTTTAACTCTTTCCAATACTCCAAAGAATACCATATTGATATGTTCTCTGTGAGTGCCAATTTTCCTTTACCTCTCTTCACATACTCATTATCTGAATCATCACTGAAGATTTCTGATTCTGGATCTATCAGAGGTCCATCTGTCCATTTTATGTACCAATCCATAGGCGTCATAGGTTTTGGACACTGACCTGTTTCAAGCTTTCCATTAAAATGTATCGCTTCTCTTTTAGATCTTAATGGATGATCATCAGGCAAGAATCGTCCATGTCAAAGATAAATATTTTTGTTGAGATTCTTACGATAGATTGATCTCAACCAATCACCACAATATGGACAAGCTTTATAACCCTTAGTAGATATTCTTGCATCATGAAAATGATAAAAATATAATTAAATTAAATCATATTTGTTTACATGCATATTGAATAAAAAACTTACATCAATACCTTAACAAACACCATATCCTGGAAAATCGTGAATAGTCCAAGCCACAATACCACGAACCGTAATATGTCTTTCATTGATGCTTTTCGATACATCAATGACATTAATACCTCTCCATAACTCTTGGAGATCGTCAATGAGAGGAGCAAGTTATATATTCATATCTTTAACTTGTCTCTTGCCTGGGATTAAAAGTGAAAGCATTAAATGTTCGTTTTTAATGCTAAGATATGGCGGAAGATTGTAGTTTATGACTACCACTCGCCATGTTGACCATTTACTCGATTTCATGGAGAATGGATTAACCCCATCTAATGCAACTCCTAACTTTAGTTCTGTGGATTTTGTGCAAATTCAGGCCATGTAGAATCAATATGCTGAACATCAACACTATCATGAGGAATTCTGATTATTCCATCAGTACTTTTGTGATCATGTCCCCAAGTCAAAAGCTTTGATAATCCGGGGCTTTGAAACATATGTCTAATCCGTGGAGCAAATGGAAAATGTCTCAATACCTTTTTTGGGATTTTACCTTCTTCGCCCTTATATCGAGGAGATTGAAATTTGGGACATGTCAAAGAGTCTGCATATTCACCTGTGTATAAAATACAATCGTTAGGACATGCATGTATACATTGATAATCTATACCAAGATTGTTGATTATCTTCTTCATTTCATCATGTGAGGTAGGAAGAATATTCTGACTTGGTAAAAGCTTTTCAGATAATAACCTGTAAGTTCGTCAAAAAAAGATATATTAAAAAAAGTAAATAAATAAATATACATATATATATATATATATATATATATATATATATATATATATATATATATATATATATATATATATATATATATATATATATATATATATATATATATATATGCATATAATTTTATATATGTGTATGCTTATGTGCATCTTTCAAAATATTCATGAAAAATTTGATTGTTTTGGATGGCAGGATATGATTGTTTGTTTTGGAGGATATGAAGTATGTACCTTCATTGAATGATTTGTCGATTCTATCATATGTTCAGTTTGAAAGTGTGAGAAGCGGGTTTATAATTGCTGTTCAAAGAATTTGGCACTGTTTTTAGGCCATACGATGGTGACCTGGATGAATCGCATGCACGGAGGTTACTCAAGATAGAGCAACCTGATTATAATGGACTAGTGCCAGCAGGATTCCTGGGGTATGTAGTAAACCTCTTGCATGTCAATGATGAGCATCTGAACTTTAGGATACAAAGTGGAAATCATGGTGGCTTGAGAGGATCACTTTTATACAGCTTGCTCAAAGAACTTCAAGTTTATGACACAAGGAGGTATCTTTTAAGAGCGAAAGATGCACTTAAAACTGGAGGAATATCACTGGATGGTGGTGTGGTTCGTGCAAAAGAGTGTGAAGATTTTGGGCATTGGTCTTTCTCTTTCCCTTCACTCACTGTTACTATGAGTGTATAGTCTTTCACATACAAATGCTTTCATTTATTTTCCAGTTCGCCAAAAAAGATAACTCTTATATGCATGATCGCCTGTTGAATATGCTACGGAATAGTTTTCCTTTGTGTACTGTGTCTAGTCAAAGTGCATGTTTATGTTCTCTTCTCTTCTCAAGCCACCATGATTTCCACTTTGTATCCTAAAGTTCAGATGCTCATCGTTGACATGCAAAAGGATTACTACATACCCCAGGAATCTTGCTGGCACTAGTCCATTATAATGAGGTTGCTCTATCTTGAGTAACCTTTGTGCATGCGATTCACCCAGGTCTCCATTGTATGGTCTATAAACAGTGCCAAATTCTTTGAATAGAAATTATAAACCTGCTTCTCACACTTTCAAACTGAACATATGATAGAATCGACAAATCATTCAATGAAGGTACATACTTCATATCCTCCAAAACAAACAATAGTATCCTGCCATCCAAACAATCAAATTTTTTGCGAATATTTTGAAAGATGCATTAATAGTTTTAAAAGATGTGCGGACAAAAAGTTCAATTTAATTCAATTCAATTCAATTCAATTCAAGTTCTTGTTCTTACCTTATCTAACGTAAGAATGAAAACCTACATTGAATGGACACTTTTTGTTCGCCCATCCTTTAAAATTATTTTTCCATCCTTCAAAATCTTCAAGATAAATTTGCTCCTCCCATTTTACATGTGTCTTAATACCTTCCTTGGTAACTACTATTTAATATTTGTATAATTAGCAGCACACGTAATAGGTCGACTAAAATAGGAGAAACATATGTGTCAAGAAGATTCTAAAGGTTGGGTGGACACTTCTAAAGGCTAGATGGACAAAACATCTTCATTCGATACAGGTATTTATAATTTGACCTTACTCTCATAACATGTGTATGTGTGTATATGTGTGTGTATGTTTATATGTGTGTATGCATTCATGTATATTATGTGTATGTTTATATATGCATGTAATATATATATATATATATATACATATATATATATATATATATATATATATATATATATATATATATATATATATATATATATATATATATATATATATATATATATATATATATATATATATATATATATATATATGCATATGTATATATATAAATAGATAGAAAATTGAAAATTATACCTTAATAGTGTCGAAACAGATACATTACTCCATCCAAAACGATTTTGAAGATTGAGAATAAGTAAGCTCGCACTTATTCGTGTCAAATTACTTCCTTCATATACATGCTTTAGACATTCCTCTCGAAGATATTTCTCATTTTTAGAAATATCAATGGTCTCACTATCATTTTGATACCAATCCTTAATAAAATCTGCCATGCCATCATCTTCATCATTTTCACACAAATATTGTGCTTTATCGTCTTTTGAATATAGATCTTTCAACCTTGCATATTCCACAAGATTACTTTTGCATAGCCTCCTCATAGAAGCTTCTGATAAATGAGGTCTTACTGGCAATTGTGAATGGTGTGGAGGAATATCATCAACATCATACGTTGGAATCTACACATATAAATAAAATTCATTAGTATTCCATAAATGAATAAAAAGTAAACTTTAAATATAAAATTAAGTATATAAGTTATTAAATATGGATAGAAAATTTTTATTCTCTCTAGCTAAAAGGTGCTCTTGGAGGTCTACGCCATCCATAATTCACTAATAGTTCATCATCGGCATGTAATGTAGTAATAGCATTGACAACTATGTATCTTGATACATCTCTACTCATGTATGGTGATTCATGACTATTTTCACGCTCCTCAAATGTGCAATTAGTCCTTGAACTATTATTTAACCCTCGACTACTATTTATTAAACCTGTTATATTTCCATGTGTGTAAGGTCTTCCATCAATATATAATCTTTCCTTTTCTGCATGTAAAATCCTTCTATTAGTAAGGGATGTTGTGTTCAAGCATATTCCATAAGTACTCATGCTTTGAACATAACGTGAAAGTCGATGCCAATCTCCCCATCCATATAAAGGACCACAAAATGACAAAAGAGTGACTTCAGAGTTCGGAGGCACATACAAATCCTCTACAATAAAGAGACCATGACCAACATTAGTAATAGTGGATGGAGCAATCATATAGCGATTACCCCAAAAGTTGAAAAACTGTCCATCTAAAGGAAGTGGTCCTCTATTCCATCCTCCATATCTTCTTCTATCATATGTTTGTACTAAAGAACGATCACGAGCTGGCAATGGATAATCTCTAGCCGTTTCAGTCTCGAAACCAGGAGGTAGAGGATTTCTAGAAACCTCTGCTTGTAATTGATGAACAACAAGTCCATGATGTGTACGAGGTATATTAACATTATGAGAAAAATTATCATCATCATCATGCATCATCAAGCAAGTATTCTTGTATATCAACAGTAATTTGAGTTTATATATGGTTTTTAAATAAAATAATGACATTAATACATATAAAAAATACATACCCAAGCATTATCACATTGATCAGGTGATGGTGCATGCTCAAAAGTACCATACTCTGCCTCATGTTCAATACATTCCAATCATGGTCTTCGATACGTGCCATAACAAGAATTACACCAACATATAATATGCTCTTGATAGTAAAATTCATCATAATTCCTATCAGAGGACACATGTGAAGTCGTTGCATGGGTAGGAGGTGGTGGAGTATCCTCTGATTGATCAGAATCTGCACATAATAAGAAACAAAAAAAATATAGGTTATGTATCCATCAAATATATTTAAAATTAAATGTTTGATATACTTACAGTATATAGTCGTTGCACGATGAGGAGATGGTGGTGGAGTTCCATCTGATTGATCAGAATCTACAAATAATGGTATTTAATATTAATAATCTGATTATCTACATACACAAAAAATTCACATATACATATTTACACATACACACATATTCACATATACACATTTACACATACACACATATTCACATATACACAACTACACATTGTTGTGGGATAAATGCATGTATTTTGTATGAATGAGTGTATATGCATGCATGTGTGTGTACGTATATATGTGGATATGTATATGTGTGTTTATGTTATATGTATGTATATGTGTATATATACATATATGTATGCGTATATGTTTGCATGTATATGTGTATGTGGGTATGTGTATGTGTATGTGTATGTGTATGTGTATGTGTATGTGTGTGTATATATGTGTATGTATTCTGATTTTTTTTTTCTGTTTGAGATTAAATTAACAGGAGATATTGTATGGTGGAAAAAAAAAAGAGGCGACCTAACATACCACCTGAGACGTGGCAGTTTTTTTGTAGACAGCTACGTCTTCAGGAGTCATTTCTTCAGCAGAAGGTACACAAATTAATAGTTTATATTTATAATTTTTATATATTTTAGTAATTTTTTACATTTAATTTATGTTTTTTTTTCTTAAATAGACAGGCTGCTGCAAAGAATAGAGTGGAGTCGGGTCACACATCGCACCTAGGCCAAATGGGCCATAATGGTTTTGTAGCTACATTTCTAAGTATATGTGTTATTGTGAGTATATTTTTTATTTTAGTTAAAATGCAAGCAACTAATCTTTTTTATTTGTTTCAATGCAGCGAAAGGATTATGGCCGATATCCTACGAAACATGAGATCGAGTATGCTACACATTTTGGATATCGGTCCTGATGCCTTTGTGAGTATTATTAAATTTTATATAATTATTTTATTTTTCTGAATAGTTTAATTGTTTTAATTATTTATGTTTGTTATATGTAATACAGGAGTATTATGGAGAGAGAGATATGGATGAGGTGGAGAGACAGACACAGGAGGGACGATCTCGATCGTCACAGGGTGATCATGACGATGAGGATGAGGATGATCAAGATGATCATGATGTTGTTGATGATGATGATGATGATCATGATGATGATGATTAGGATTCTAGTTGATTATGACATTGGATTATATGTATTTACATTGATATATATATATATATATATATATATTATATATATTTTTCATTTCAATTATGTTTTGAATTTTGTGTATGGTATTAAGTAATGAAGAGTTTTGTTCTATTGATTGTTATTATTGTTTATATTAAGCATGTGTTTTAATATTTTAATTATATAATTCATTCATATGTGTGTACATAAGTGTATATGTATGTGTGTCTATATGTATGTATGTGCATGTGTATGTGTGTGTATATGTATGTATGTGCATGTGCATGTGTATGTGTGTGCATATGTATGTGCATGTATATGTATAACTCCATGTGTATATGTGTGTATGTGCATGTATATGTGTATATGTAGGTATGTGCATGTGTGTGTGCATGTGTATATGTGTGTGTATGTATGTGCATATATATGTGTATATATGTGTATAATGTATGTATATGCATGTGTATAATGTATGTATATGAATGTGTAAATGTATGAAACATGCATGTGTATGTGGATGCATTTCCATTTGCATCCATGTGCATGCATGTGAATGTGCATGCATGTGGATGTGTATATACATGTATTTACGTATATGGTAATGTGTATGTGCGTGTGTATATATATATATATATATATATATATATATATATATATATATATATATATATATATATATATATATATATATATATATATATATATATATGTGTGTGCAATAATGCATGCATGTAAGTCTTTTTATGTGGTTGTAGAAATGTTTGTGCATATGCATGTGTATATGTGTGTATGTCTAAGTGTATGTGCACATGTATCTGTGTGTATATATGTGTGTGTATGTGCATGTGTATATGTGTATATGTGTGAAAGTGCATCTTCATCATGTATAAGTATATAAGTGCATATCAATAAGTGTTGAAAATGCTACTTTTTGCTTGGTTAGCTTCTTGAATAACCTACAATAAAGAGAGAAAGAAGAGAGAGAGAGAGAGAGTGAGAGAGAGAGAGAAGAGAGAGAGAGAGAATTCAAAGAGAGAAAGATGTAGAAAGAGAGAAATAGAGATAGAGGGAGACAGAGGGAGACAATAAGAGAGAGCTTAGGCAAAACAACAATTCTGCATATAACGTTGGAGAGCTCTTCGATCAGATGCATGAAAATGCCGATCGAAGAGCCTCCAACGTTTTAATTTTTTTCATCAATAGACCATCATGTAAGCGATGCTAATGCGTCGAAAAAAACCACTAGAGTTGACGTCACATAAGCGAAATTTTTAGCATCACTTATGCGACGCAAAAAAAACGTCGCTTGTGCGATGCAAAAAGCATCGCTAATGCGATGCAAAAAGCATCGCTAATGCGATGCAAAAAGCGTCGCTTATGTGATGCTGATTAAAACCGTCGTGTTAGTGATGCTCTATGCAAGCATCGCACACCCCGTCGTGCCACACATCAAAAAAACATCATTTGGCTCATCGTTTAATCGATAGTGCACGCGCAACGCATTGCGACATGTTTTGCAGTTTTATAGCGATGAAATTGTGTCGCCTTAACCGTCGCTATGCGCCCGTATTCCTTGTAGTGATCTAGAGGCCTCACAAAATGTGTGGAGGCACCACCAAAAGGTTTCCAAGCTGGTATCGTCATTGTGAACAAAGGCATTTGTGTCATCCGCAAATAGCCTCATGGTCATTTGCCCAGAGTTATGTGGCAAAGTGATACCTCTTATGCGACCAAGCTCCATCTGTTGCTCCACAAGTCGGCACTCCTGTCCATTTTTGGATAGCCATCGTATGGCCACATTTAAAGAAGGCTTTCACACACTTTTCTTTAACAATCACTAGAAGTATTTTTTTGTAAACTACCTAATGGCCACATGCAACACTTGAACGCACAAAAAAGGGGAAAAGAATAGAATCCAGAACTTGCATCCAATTATGATGCTTCAAACGGGATATAAAATCATTGCTAAAGTCATAGCCAACAGTATTTCGAGCCATCTGAGAGCGTGGTTAAGTGAGGACCAAAAAGGTTTCATCAAAGGCCGGTCAATATTGGAAGCCATTATAGACATTTGGGAAGGTCTTGACTTCGCAGATGAGTCAACACAAGATGTGGTCTTCCTCAAGATGGACTTTGACAAAGCTTATGACAGGCTAGAATGGGACTATATTTTGCAGTCTCTTAAAGATCTCAGATGCAGTAAAAAATTTACCAAGATGATCTTCACCCTTCTAGGAAACGCATCGACCCAAATTAATGTTAATCGCCAACTTTTGAAGGTGATCAAACTAAAGAGATCGATTAGACAAGGGCGCCCATTAGCTCCCCTTCTATTTGTCATTGCCACGGAAGGGCTTAGTCGGATAGTGGAACAACAAGTGGAAGCTGGTAATATCAAAGGCCTCTACTTGCCCCATGACCATGGCTAGATCACCATGAGACTCTTTGCTCATGATATGAACGCATTTGTCCACAACGATAGTACGAGCTTGGAGATGTTTAAAAGGTGCCTAGATACCTTCTGCGAACTTTGGATCCAAGATCAACCACTCAAAGACCGCTTTCAGGGCTATTGTCAAGATCCAACCTGGCCTTCTCTTTGAACATGGCTTCCAAAACATTCCTCCTGGTCAAAATTTTCAGCTTCTTAGGATTCCCTTGGGCTTTGATATCTCATTGGAGCAGTGCTGGAATTGGGTCTTGGCCAGACTCGAAAGAAAGTTAGACTATTTGAGAGGTATGCAAATCAATCTTTCTGGTCACAAAATGGTAATCAATATGTTCCTCATCTCGTTGACCATCTACTTCCTCTCTTGCTGGAGACCGAAAGACCAGGAGCTATCCAAATTGGAAAGTATTTGCAGAAACTTCCTTTTGGATGGGAGACCACAATAGGAGGGGAGTGGCAGAAATCAATTCGTCCATCTGCACTAGCCAAAGGGATAGTGGGGGCCTTGGCATTTTGGACATTGGATGCATGGCTAACAAACTTACGGCAAAATGGATGATTAAGGCATGGTGCGATAGGGAGGCCTCATGGGCCAAGCTGATCTTTAGAAACAAGAATGCGATGACTTTCGTGGGATTCCCGAATTCGAAGAATCTTCACACTGTGACCCTTTTGTTTTCCTAGATCCCAATTTCCCCGAAAGGCTCAAATCTTGTGTGCTCCCTATGGAAGAGTTGGAATAAAGTCAAAAGCTTCATAAGAATCAGTGAAGATTGGAAATGGGTGGCCGGTGTCAAACAGAATGACTCCATCTAGTTTCCCATTCATGGCATCCGGAATGTGGAATCTTGGAACATTTGAAACACCAAGAGGCTTTGGAACAAAGGCTTCAAAAAATGGAAGCATCTCTGGAATCAAGACACCAACCAGTGGATCAACTTCGAGGATATTGGCCCTAGCGTCAGCATTACCTATGAAGAATGGAATACTTTACAATGCAGATGTCTTGTCTGGGACCGCTCTAGAGTCCGTCTTCTCATGGGACACGACCCACCGTGCCCGCTTGGTCTCAGATAGCACAATGGTAAATGCCTAACAAAAATCTTGAACATCAAAGAAAACATTGATTATCATATCAACCTCAACAAGAAGTGGTGCCTGTTGTGAATGCGGCTACAGTGAGATATGAAATTTATGGCGATCTGGCACCCTCTCATAGAAATCAAAAAGTCTATCCTCTTATGGAAAATTCTACATCGAGGAATCTCGTCCAACCTAAAGGCTAGAAAAATTTGTGGGGTGCCTTCTTGGTGCAAGTGTTGCTATCGGTCCATTGAAGATGCTGCTCACATCTTCTTTACTTGCCCTAGCTCCAACAGGCATTGGCACATTGTTGAAATGAAAATTAGACTTCAAAAACATATCAGTTGGAAACAAGCACTACTGGGAGATGCGATCGGTTGCTCGGCTACTCTTTGGAACGCCATCAAGGGGGAGGTCCTTTGGAAGTTATGGTGGGAAAGATGTGCTTATAAATTTGGCAACTCCCCCAAAGTGTGGTCGATTGAGAAATCGTTGTTCCTCTTTGGCAAAAGAATCGCTAACAATAAGAAATCCCCCCCCCTTCAGACATCATCAAGTGCTCTTTCTGATCAACAACAAGCTTAAAACCAAGTGGGACCCACATGAGGGTGATGAGAGGGTGATTAACCTTCTTTATAATGCAATCTAAACTCTGTAAAATCTACCCCTACTTTGTGGGATTTGGGGGGTCTCGTGGGCAGTAGTCCTCTTCACTTGTACTTTTCTTTTCATTTATATAATACAAATCCGGGAGAGTAGGCTAAAGCCGAACTTCCTTTATTAAAAAAAAAAACTATGGCGACAACGATAAGAGATGTAGAGGCTTAGGCTAAAGTTTTTTAATAAATTGAGAGGCATATGTATGGAGAGCTAGCACCTTCCTCACTATCTAAGTTTGAGATGGAGCTACACCATTGGAACGCCTCATGGAAGAAGCTCAAATAAAGTAACGGGGTAAGTATATATTTGCAAATCCACATTGAGTAATCATCTAAAAAATGAGATATCAACTCATGTATGATCTGTATGCTTGGTTTGAGCAAGCTCTCACTCACTTTCACTTACTAGGAAAACGTGGAAGGATGCTTACAAATCATTCCAAAATCAGTACAATACATAGTAGATACCTGCACAGTCAACCCCCACAATGGCAAAGAGGGTTTCTGGCGGATGACCACCACTGCAAGACATATTTGAGCGTGGTCCTTAGCATGTGTAGTATAATACAGTGTATTGTCCACTAGGAAGCAGAAGAATGTCACTATAGTATGACATCATGAGAAGTATAGTATGAGATCATATAAACAGATAACAAGGCAAAGGATCAATAAAATATCCTTTTGTGGAAGGACTTCTCAATGGACCTCCTGTGTCTAATGAATACATGTTGGAAAGTCTCAAATATTGGATCCACCTTTTGAGAAACATACCTGATCCAACATTTATCATGTCGTGTAAAATATTAATTATGATGGAGACATGTTTCATTGCATTCAAAGGGGTTTGACATGTCATATTGAAATCAAGAAGGATTTCACCATGGAAATAGATCGATGATATATAGCCTCAGAGAGTGAGCCGATGAAAGATCCCAAGTAGCTACCTACCATTCTCCTGCCAACCTTAAATAGGTCTTACCCTTGGCACATATAGAAACTTCTCTAAGGTCCAAACAACCCTCATATGTCTGCCCTAAGGAGATAGAATAACTTCGAAGATCATGCTAGAGCCTTGGCTTTTCGATCTCGGATCCTTGACCTGGCTAGGGTCCTTGACCAATGGTACACCATGGAGGTCTAAATAAATCTAATACTCTCTTGTGCTTCTAGAGTTGAGTGTCCTTTGTGATCAAGGAAGGAAGGTGTTTGTGAATCACAACTTTTGATTCCCAAGTAGCATCTATAAGTGGACGGTTGGTCCATGCTACCAAATACTATGGTATGAAACAATTTTGTAACTTTCCCTCATTCTTATCAAGGACTTAAAACGGAACATCTAGCTGAGATGTTCTATCTTTTGAAGAAAACAATCGATCTACACAATTCTCATCTCAAGACATCTATGGTCTCAGCTTGCTAACATGAAAAACTAGGTAAACTTTGCAATCACTCGGCAATTGTAATTTGTATGTGACATCACTAATACTCTTGATGAATATCCTAGATCCACAATATCTATGGGATAACTTGGGCTTCTAGCCCAATGTAAGTGGCAAACAAAGTGGAACCTATAAAAACACACGATCCCCTTCTTGAAATGTTTGTGGTGTGTGATGTCGATGTACAAATCATTTCATCCTCTTAGTAGCTTGCTGAAGATTAAATTAAGCTATTTTCAAGTTACCTTGCATATTTGTAAGGATCTATGAAGCGTTGGAAGATTTCCTAGGTAACCCAATGGTAGTTGGACTCTAGGGAATAAACCCATATATTACCTCAAAAGGTGTCAACTTAGTAGTCTTGTGCATCCAATTGTTATAAGAAAACTCAACTAATGGGAGAAAACTATACCAATCTATTTACTTCTCTAAAAGATATCCATGTAGCATTTCTTTTAGTACTTGGTTAACTCTTTAATTCTCATCATGTGTCTACGGATGCTCTCCACTAATCATTCTGAGTCGAACTTGAATTTTATTAAACACGTGTTTGCCAAAGTTTCCTGTAAACCTAGGCTCCCTATTTGAAACTATGGTGTACCACACAGTCTAAAAGTATTCTAAATATATACTTCCACAGCTTGCGGAGCCTCCATTGATTTCTTAAAAGGAATAAAGTATGCCATTTTGTTCAAACAATCAACCACCACAAGAACAACATTCTTCTATCATGGTGTCCTAGGTAAACCCATTATACCAAACCATACTTCGGTATTTCCAATGGTTCTAACAAATGTGGATGATTGATTCTCTCGACTTTATTTGCTTGACATTTAAAACACTAAATTACATAATTTTTTACATCTCTAGCCATATTTGGCCAATAAAAAGTCACTACAACATATGAGGGGCATATCTACGCTGCTTATATCGACGGTCACTCCCGACCTTAGTATAAACATTGGAAAAGTCCATTTAAAGATACTGGCAATCAAGTGAGCATCGGTATCACCATTTAAAATGGATCATCGGGATGTCTCGCGACCGTCAATATGAGCATCGATATAATTGTCGATATACCCGTCGGTATAAGCGTTAGTAATTTATTGGAAATTACCGACACCCATACCGACGACCATACCGACGGGTATATCGAGGCCATGTTTTAAACATACCGGGAACCCGAGAGAAAAACTCAACATTTTGCGTGTGTTTAACACTCAGTACTGCTTGCTTCTGTCGAACTTGCACGTGAGAATCGAATTGTGGCCTACATTGTGTTGTGCACACGCACACAGATCTCTCTCTCTCTCTACACACACTCTCTCTCTGTTTAGATCTCACCTCTTCGTAAGTGGTGCACATACTCTTAGCCTTCATCTTTCTCTATGCTTTATGTTTTATAATTTCTCTTCCCTTTGATTTTGTAGAAGTTTTTGGGCATCGATTCTTTGGAATTCAACGATAGATAACATACATTACACTTTGACGACAATGATCCAAAAGAGGGACATGTGTGTAAGTGATTGTTTTATTCTCTATTGATATAGAGAGAGAGATGCAGAGAGAGTGAGAGAGAGAAAGAGAGAGAGAGAGAGAGAGAGAGAGAGAGAGAGAGAGAAAGAGAGAGAGAGAGAGAGAGAGAGAGAGAGAGAGAGAGAGAGAAAGAGAGAGAGAGAGAGAGGGAGAGAGAGAGAGAGAAAGAGAGAGAGAGAGAGATGAGAGAGAAAAGAGATAGAGAGAAAAAGAGAGAGAGAGAGAGAGATAAAGAGAGAGAGAGAGATAAAGAGAGAGAGAGAGAGATAAAGAGAGATGAAAGAGAGGAAGATATAGATAGGAAGATAGAGCATACATACACACACATATACATACACACACACATCTACACATGCATACATACACACACACATGCATACATACACACATGCATGCATACATACACACATATATACACACATGCATGCATACACACACATACACATATACACACATGCATACATACACACACACATGCATACACACATACATACACACACATATACACATATGCATACACACACATAAACACACACATGCATACACACATACATACACACACACATGCATACACACACACATACATACACACATATACACACATGCATACATACACACACATATACAAATATGCATGCATACACAAATATACACATATACATACATGCATACATACAAACACATACATAGACACACACACACACACACACACACACACACACACACACATATATATATATATATATATATATATATATATATATATATATATATATATATATATATATATATATATATATATATATATATATATATAAAGACACATACATAGACACACACACATACATATATATATATATATATATATATATATATATATATATATATATATATATATATATATATATACAGAGAGAGAGAGAGAGAGGAATCGAGGATAGCTCTTCAAGTTCCTGTCTTAGGGTGTAAATTCCTCGGGTCAAAGTAAAGCGTGTGTGGTACCTGAAGTAACCTGATCAACCCTTCAATCCCTAGTTATACAGTACGAAGAGTTCTCTCTCGCTCTCTCGCTCTCTCTCTGCTTCCATCACGTGTAAGTGGATGCACACAATGAGCTTTTGGTCCATTTTCGTTATCGATAGAGACAAACGTTGAGTGTTCAAAACTTCATAATATATTGGAAGTCTTTCTCAGTTCTGGAAAGATGTTCTTCGAGAAGGAGAGATGTCGATCAAGGAAGTCGGTTTGGTGGTTGTTACTCTAGCACAATGGTGAGTACCAACGTGAGGAGATACACCTCATTAATGTCAATCCGTGGAGACGTGAGGACCGGTATGAAGACCGTGAGCAAGTGATGGCACAAGTGCGTGAGTGAAAGCACACAAGCATGCACACACATACACACACGCACACACAGTAAGAGCAAGGAGTGGAACAATGGAAGATCTTCGATTATACAAGAGCTCTCTTACAAAGCTGAAATCTACAACAAGCTAACCTCAAAAATGAGCTCTCCAGCCCTTTTTATAGTTTTTGAGTGGTTTTGGCCCTGTCCAGACCTAGTGTGCGGCCTAGTTAAAAAATAGGTTCCAGGGCTTATTTGGGGGCTCAAACGGAGTCTAAAAATTATGAAACTCGGTAGGATGGTAGTTCTAATACTCCTCAAGCTCGAGGACTCCTCGGCTTGAACAAAATGGAGTTACAAAAATGAAAAATGGTATTTACAATGGTTTTTAGTGATAATAATCACTATTTTTATAGGGATTTCATCTGAAAATTTGACAGGTGCTTCTTGGAGCTCCCTACTAGCTCCTTCTTCTTGTGTGTCCACTTCCTTGATGCGCTTCCGTGCTTTGTCCTTGACCTTGAGCTTCAACACTCCCCCCCCCTCTTGAGTCTGTCGTCCTTGACAGACCCTTATTGTAGTGGTCGTTCCATGTAGTACGTTGGGAGGTAGCGTCCTTTGCGTCCAATAGGGGTGATCCCTCTGCCCAATGTATCCTGGTCGTTTGTCTAGTTCTTCACTTTGCCACTGTTATCTCTTGCAGTTTGTAGTCCCTTGGTACGTACTTCTGCCTTGTATTCCATCTGGATGGTGCATTTGTGAGTTTTCCAAAACTACTAGTTGCTCAAAGGAGGTGTTCAATGTTGATTATGAGCAACTCTCAGTGGTGGATGGCTCGCTTGTTCTTGTAGTGGTCACCGTGATGTCCGCTGATTCTTCCAAAGATGGCTTTCATAGTTTTCCTGCCAAGTACTTGTAACCCATAATGGATGATGGATAAGTGCGTTAGTGCGGGGGTTGGACAAAATATGTGCCTTGTGCATGGCCTTGTAATGTGGCCCTACGTATGCGTACTTGGAAAATGCATGGCAAGAAGTATGGTGCAAGAGATTGGGTCTTGAGCTAAGTGCTCAAGGGTATGCTGACGAAGAGGTTTCCTAATCGATCATGGTTATAATATTGTTGAAGCATACACGTCTTACCATGGTGAAGGGTCCGTTGATCTTCATCTCTTCGTGTTGTAGTTCCATCATGGTGTTTGACCATCGGCTTGTCCTTTTTGTTGATGGATGTTCTTGCTGAAAGTTCGCTGATGAGTATTTTCAAGCATAGTCCTCTTCTTTGCCCCTTTTTTTTTTTTTTTAATCCACGATGGCATCAAACAAGAAGAAAGAGGTTAGTATCAATAACATATTTTGCATGTGAAAATTGTGTCTCATGAGCCTGGGATTTCTCAATTGTGTCTATGCACGGCCATGTAAGGTGGCCCTATATTGATGCATACTTTGGAAATGCATGACCTGAATGGTGCAAACGACTGGGTTATGCCAAAGGCACATGGTTACTGCTGGTCGAGGCTTTTGATGTTACTTGCATACTTGATGAATTCTTTGATTGGAGGTGTCTATTGGATCTCGAAATGATGTAATCCTCCGGATTGGAACCCATTTTGGAATAGGGTTTGGTGCTGTAGAGATCACCTCAGGCCACGTCATCTTTGGATGCTTTCCAAACTTTGGTATCCCATGTGGTTGGCCTTTTGGTTCTGTGGATGTTGTTGGTGCTTTTGGCTTCCAAACCCAAATCCTTGATGATTGCCTGCTTTCTTTTGCAGAAGGGTTGAGTTTATCTTCGTTTGTTCTTACCCTTTGCTTTCCTTGGCTTCTTTGTTGAGACCTTTTGCCTGGTGGGGAGCATAGGCCGTTGTGTATGTAAGAGCTTCTTGGGTACCCACATCTGTAATCGCCCGTGTTGAGCTGTAGCTAATTTTTTAGGCACCCAAATTTGTACATGATTGTGGTCGACCTTCCTTGATAGCTTCGGTACCCAAATTTGTTGGATTCTTCGTGCTTGAGCCTGTCGTAGGTGCTTGGTCCTTTTTTTTTCATGGTCGATCTGGTTGGGTGGGAATCTTTGAGGCAACATCGATGGTTGCACTCCTTTCTTTACCCAGATCTGCTTCATGCCCATAACTTCTTTCTTCTTGAAGGCTCTTTGTCTATTTGATAGACTGGCTATCTTGCACTGTTTTGCTTGCGTCTGAGGTTGAACTACTGTGGATGCTTTACTCTTTGAGAAAAAAGAAGAAGGTTCATCTTGCCTTTGCGACTATCCTTCCGTGATTGCATCCGTCTGGATCATAGAGCTTTTGACATCTACAACATCTTGTTCGAGAAGATTAGCCTTAGAGGAACAAAGAGAGTGTGTGGTGTCAGTGTCAGTGGGCATGCGATTCTCCAATTCTAATGTAATGCATTGATTATATACCCAAACTTGAAGAAGTTGACTTCTTAGGTTCAAGTTGAAAGCATGATCGTAAATCCAATCTTGACCCAAGACAAGTGGCTCTGTGAGGTCCTCATCATGACACACTAGCATTTTGACTTTTATTGGAACATCTTGAAGGTAGATGGGAAGTTCCACCTCGCCCAAACAGGGGGTTTCCACGCCTCCTAATCCTATGAGATAGGCTTCTATGGGCTTGATGTCCAATTCCAGGTCTTGGCAGTATGAAAGTCGAACTGCACTAGTTGCTGCACCTGAATCAACTAATGCTCTCACAGTCTTTACACTCTTTCCTTGTCCTACCTCTATAGTCACAAATGGCCGTCGATCAATTATTTGAGAAGTAGTTATGCCCGATTTTTGGCACACGTCCATGTGATATTTTGGAGCTTTTGTGTTGACATCTAGGCCTAGCCGCCGTAGCTTATTTCTTCTGATGCGCTCTCTAGCCTCTGCTTGTGCTTCTTCTCTAACCCTTAACTCCTCTTCTTTTCGCTTCTTAGCAGTGTTGAGTCTCATGAGCATTTCCTTAGTTAAGAGGTTCTTGATATAACTTGACTCGACATCCACTAATATAGTTTGGTAGGATATCACCTTCTAAAGTGGCCAATTGAACTGCACCGCTAGTGGAGAGTCTATTAATGATCATGGGTCCATATCCTCGTTTCTCCAATTTACGGGCATGTTGCTTTAGCATATAAACTAGCACTAGATCTCCTTCCTTCAATCCTTTATCCTTTACATGGGCATCAAAGTATGCCTTTTGCCTTTTCTTTGCAGCATAAATGCCTGCTGCTGCCCGTAGCCTCGTCTCACCTAAGCGTTCTAGATCAAAGATCCTGGAAGACAACTCATGTCCATTCCACTCATGCTCTTGTGCTACTTTCAAGGCTGCGATTAAGAAGTCCAATGGTAGCACGGCATTCTGTCCAAAGACCATCTGAAATGGGGTAGCATTGAGTACCGTTTTGTAGGCAACTCGGTATGCCCAAACAGCATGATGAAGTTGTTTGTCGCAATCAGAGCGTTTATTATTTACAAGTTTCGTCAATACGTTACATAGGATCTTATTCGTGCTCTCGGCTTGTCCGTTAGCTTGTGGGTGATAGGGGGCAGACTTCTTATGTATCACCATGAATTCTTGAAGGAGATTTTCAATGACCTCATTCAAGAAGTGCGTACCTCTATCACTAACCAACTCTATTGGTAACCCATATCTAGTGAACACATTTTCGAATAAGAACTTAGCCGTCGTTTGAGCATCATTCTTTGTCGTGGCTTTTACTTCCACCCACTTTGTAAGGTAATCTGTGGCTACAATAATGTATTCTGCATGGGAGTTTCTAGCTGGGGGGTTGATGGGACCTACAAAGTCTATACCCCACTTTGAAAATGCACGTCCTCCCATCATTGGCCTTAAAGGCATTTCATCTTTTCTTATCGGATATTGGGCACGTTGGCATGTGTCACATTTCTTCACATAGGTATGTGCATCCATATGAAGAGTGGGCCACCAAAGTCCTGAGAATAGAATGGTCTTAATTACTCTATCAGTCCCAAAGTGTCCACCTGCAGCACCGCTGTGTGCAGTTTCTAAGACTTTCAAATAGTCTGATTCATGAACGCACAGTCTTAGGTAACCATCCTTGCCTCTTCGATATAGGTTGTCTCCTACTAAGGCATAGTCTTGAGCCTCTTGCTCCATGCTCCGTTTTGTTGCAAGACTATCCTGATTGGGTAATGTTCCTGATCTCATGAACTCAACCAATGGAGCACTCCAATCTGGGATTAATGACACGTGATAAAGAGTGGCATGCTCCACTGGGGGTCTCTTCTGGCACGCTGGACAATTCTGGATCCACTCTTGTATTTCTTTGTCCATGCTAGGCCAATACACTCCTAAACGTTTTAGATTCTGCAATGTTCGTTGTTTAGAGTAGTGATTTCCTAGCAATCCCTCATGGGCTTGTTGCATCCAACTAGTATGTTCGTCGTCCTCAACACAACAAGCTAGTACACCCTCGGTATCTTGCTTGTACATACTTCCGGCCAATATTTGATACTTTTGTGATTTTACAATTTCTTCTTTGCTTGTTTTCACATTCTTATTTGTAGGCCCGAAGGTTACGACTCGTACCAACTTATTTGCCCATTTAGGAACAACTTCTAAATTGAACAGATAAGCATCGGGCAATTCATCAGACACTCCTTGCGGTGTCTCTCCTGAAGTGATGCGAGAAAGATGGTCTGCCCTAAGATGGGTTCTACCTTTCCTGACAACAACTTCAAAGTCGTATTCCATTAGTAAGAGGAACCATCTTACTAAGCGGCCTGTATTGCAAGGTTTATTGACCAAATATAGTAAAGCTTGATGATCGGTGAAAAACTTAAACTTATTGGCCAATAGATAGTGTCTAAACTTCTTCACGGCATATACCATGCCTAAGCCTTCTCTTTCCGTTGTGGTATAATTTCGTTCAACTGCATTTAATTGCCTACTAGCATATGCTATCGGCAAATCTAGGTTTCCCTCACCTGTGGGTTGTGCTAGCACACATCCTATTGCATGATTGGAGGCATCTACATGGACATGAAAGGGTTTGCTCCAATCCGGAGTAGTCAATATTGGTGCTGTGCACAAACGTCTTTTCAGCTCGTTGAAGGAATTCTCGCATTCCTCATTCCACTCAAAATTTGTTAACAACCCATAAAGAGGTTTAGCTATGATGGCATACATGTGGATAAACCTACGGTAATATCCACAATGGCCCATAAAGGCTTGTACCTCTTTAACATTCCTTGGCCTGGGCAGCTCTGCTATTGCTCTTACTTTGTCATCTGTTGAAATTCCATTCTTAGAAAACAATGTGACCTAAGATCTTACCTTGTCGTACCATGAACACACACTTCTCTGGGTTTAGACACACTCGATAATCTCTACACTTGTTGAAGATTTGTCTGAGCTCAGGGATGTGGTAACTTCTTTCTTGGGAATGAGCGCATAAATCATCCACATATACTTCTAAGCTCTTTCGCAAGAACTCTTTGAAGACATGACACATGAGCCTTTGGAATGTTGCAGGTGCATTGGTGAGCCCAAATGGCATCACACAAAATGCAAAGATTCCCATTCTGTGGCAAATGCCGTTTTGTGTTGATCTTCGGGGGCAATGGCTACTTGGTTGTAACCTGAAAATCCATCAAGGAAGCTATAAACTTCCTTGCCTGCAACACGCTCCAATAGATGTTCGGTGATTGGAAGTGGATAACTATCTCTGATTGTAGCGGCATTAACTTTTTTAAGATTAATGCACACTCGCAATTTCCCATTCTTCTTGGGCACCACCACAATGGGGGACACCCATTCAGTGTGCTCAATCTCATAGATGAATCCAGCTTCAATGAGCCTGTCAATTTCCTCCTTTATTTTGGTTGCATAATTGTCATTATATGTGTAGGGCTTTTGTTTGGTGGGCTTGGCATCAGCGGTCATCGGACTCGTATGAGAGCAAATTTTTGGATCTACTCCTTTCAAGTCTCTATAGTGCCATGCGAACACATCCCTATATTCCCTTAATAGAGCTACAAGCTCTGCTTCTTCTTTTGCACTTAGGTCATCTCCTATGTACGTACATCGTTCTTCGTTCCCTTCAATGGTCACTACAATTTTTTTGGTCTTTTCTTTATTGTCATATGCTTCTCCTATAATGGCCTCTCTCTTAGGCATTCGTACCAAAATTTTTCGGTCTTCCACTTCATATTTCTTGAAATTTTCTGGTACTTCAAACAATGATTCTTCCTCTTCTTGTTTCACTGCTTTCCTTTTCATTTTCTTTTTACTACCTTCACTTCCTTCCTTTGAATTTATCGTTTTAATACTTGTGAGGGGTTCTTCTTCTTTTTGGGTTAACACTCCTATGTCTTCTAAATAGTGTTCCTCCGAGTCAAAGTAAGTATCCATCACAATGGATTCGAGATCATCGTCATTCTCTTCTTCTTCTATGAACTCACTAGGATCACACTCTTCCAACAGGGGCTGACACATGAACACTGAAATATCATAACCCTCCTCATCACAATGAGGTGTCCATTGTTCTTCATTGACTGCTATGTCCATGGTAGCTAAGATTTCTGCCCAACCATGAGGCTCAAATTCCTCATCTGGAAATATCATCGGTGTATAGGCTGGGTCTTTTATTGGTCTATCTCCTGGGGGAGTTCCTTCTTCTCTCGCTTTTAGGCGCTTTTCCTCTTCCTCTGCGACCTTGCACATCCACAAGTGAGTATCTTCATGCAGCCAGGATGGATCAGGTGAACTTCCAGAATGCACAGAGATTGAATCTTCTTTTGCTTTGTGGATAGGATTCCACTGTCGGGGTGGTACATCTCTGAAGGTGTAATCCTTCAGATTGACCTTGGTTGTGACCCCTAAGTGTTGTAAGTACAAGGAGTTGGTTCCCCAATCCTGTACTATTTGCAATTGTTGTAGGAAGGGTCTTCCTAGGATCATCTCGTAGACAGTATTTTTTTCAAAGTCACATATAGAAAATGTATGTTCAAACTCTACACCACAAGTGGTTAGAGTTATCCCTTCAAGCAATCCTAGAGGTCTTTCAAAATGACCATCTGCCATTTGAAGTTTCATTCTCGTTGGTCTTAATGTGGGTTTGCCCCATCGCTTCCACAAGGAGGTGGTCGCAATAGCAACACCAGCACCCGAATCTACAATTGCTTTGGTTGTGTAACCTTGATAGGTGATCGGAAGATAAGTGTTACCTTCTTCACCTTCTTCGCTCATGTCTCCTATCTTGTTGAGAGGTATCTCTGGAACTTTTTGCTTAGAGCCTACTTTTGGCATATTGGATTCAAGTTCTGGAACCTGATCCTTCACATGATTCCAGAGCTCAGGTTTTGCTTTGAGCAGCTCTTCCACAGTGAGATGACATTGAACCTTAGTGTTCTTCACAACATCAGTGTTTCTTGGAATCACTGAGTCTTCATTTCTAACCAATATTGTGGGAGCTCTGATCTGGATAGATTCAGATTCCCATGGGCATGTGAAATGAGGCAACTCTTGTAAAGAATTAGATTCAAAATCTAATCTCTCATCCTCTTGTTGCTCTGTTTGATCTCCATAGATAGACGGGATGTCTTGGGGAAATCGGTCATGAAGATCATCAATCTCAGGAATAGGAGGGGAATTACCCTTCTCCTTGGCCCATTTCTCTTCTTGTATTTCCCGCAAGAACTCTTGAGAGTACTGTTGAATTGAAGGAGGTGTTCCAGCATCCGTGGAATTAGGAACATAAGCTCCCATTGGTGGAGAGCTTCCTCTTTCAATAACTGGTTGAGCCTGTGGAGGTAAAGGAACTTGTGGTTTGTTTACCAACTGCTCTAATTTTTCTAGTAAGCCTTGGAAATGCAAATCTGATTTGACAGAGTTTGTCTGATTGAACTTTTGACTAGTCTCAAGTATAGCTTGAGCTTGTTCCACCATTTTCATGCACATTTTCATCCGTTCAATCTCTAAATCTACTCTCGGGTAACTCTTGTCTAGGTTTGCAGCTGTTGGCCCTCCTTGAAGACGAGCCTGGTAGGCCTTGAACATCATGTTCAAGCCTTCTGGGGTTGGATCTGCAAGAACAGACCCTGGTTGTGGGTTATTTACAATGGGTGGTGGGGTGGAATGAGGCGAAGTGGATGGAGCTTCAGCATGCAAGGGGCTTTGAGATGCAATGTCTTCTATTTTTGTTTTGGTATCCCTTAGGCTTTCTTCTAGCTTGGATAGCTTTTTGTTCCACTTGCGATTAGCCTTCTCTCTGGTATCCTTCCATGTTCTTGGTTTCCTCTTACTAGGCTCTCCTGACTCACTTGACTCCGATTGCTCGGATGGTTTTGCTTGTTGTGCAGCCTGTGCCCTAGTAACTGCTTGTACAGGAGCCACATTACTACTACTTGGGCTTGAATCTTCCACTAAGCCTACCACATTGATGGGTGTAACCTTGGGTGCACTAGAGGGGTTTTTCGGACACTCTCGAGGAAGATGTTCCTTGCCACACTCAGGACAAAAGCCTTGTATTGTGATGTTTTGCCCTTGTCCCAGAGCTAGTTGGTGGGGACATTCACGAATGAAATGATCGCCCTGACATCTAAAGCATGGTCCTCTAGGGGCTTGTGGTCTTACTTGTCTCAATTGGGGCCTAGGATTTGGATTCGTATACATGACATTGGAGTATTCTGGCTCCCAATTTTGTTCCATAGGTGGTGTCTCATATTGACAATGAGAAGTCTCACTTTGCTCAGGTGACTCTATATAATAAGCTTGTGGACTATCTGCATGGAAGTAGTCTGAACCATGAGCGTGAGAGTCATTTTCTGGTATCAATGGGGTTAGCGGTACCAATGCTCTATTAGAGTTCTCCTCCGCCATCGTATATTTAACTGGGATCACATTGGCAGGAGCTGGCGGTTGGTTTCCTAGGACAGGTTGTGGCCTATAATATGGCTCTGGATCCTTGAATTCATAGATGGTGACTACTGGGCTGGGTTGATCTGGCCTAAATCTCCAAAAGGCTTCCTTCGTTTCTCTATTCACGAATAGTTCTATGCTTTTATTATCTTGAGGAATCCATTCTGGAGTGAGCACTCTGGTTAAGACTGACTTACCTCTAAGGGTCTTGGGTTCTCCTCCTAGGTCCCCTTTCTCTATATCACCCATGTCGGTCTCAGCAATCACATTTCCAAACTCATCAGTTCTATCAGGAAGAGTGGTGACGACATATATAGTCCCCTCTTTATCTAGGTATGCTCCATTCTCAAACTTGACTACCGGGTGGTCTAATCCATGGGGTTGATCAGGGTTCTTAATCTGGACCACCGATCTTCTCAGGCCATCTTCATAGATGCGAGCACCTAGACGATTAGTCCTGATGTATTCCAGTTGAGTCTTGTATGGTCCTTCTGGCTTTTCTAGATAAGCCAACCCTGAACTACCTACTGGTCTCTCCAAGTGATAGGACATCTCAGAATCACTTGTTTCTGATCTGGGAGTGTATGGGTAATCACTCAACTGTTGGGCCCAAGACCTGGCAGTGTGATTGACACTAGCTTCAGAAGATCTGAGGCTTTGTCTGTCTCGGCCTAAGTGTCTGCCTGATCTAAGGTTCATATGCCTGATTTATCTACCCCCTTGGACCTAAGCACACTCTCGTTGCAGGTTAATTTGCACCAATCACTTTGTTCTTTTGAGTTGAATGTTATTTTTACGGTCTTGTCTGAAATCGCGTTGTCAGGAGTACTTAAGTGAATTTCCGCACTTGATAAGTGATCGACTCCAGTTTACCTTTTGTCCCTTAGAGTTTTCGCACTTAAGACCTACTTAATTCTTGCACTTGGTTGATTAATACTCTTGGACTTGATTCGTGCCTAACGTTGCCCTAATTAATTACCACACCTAAGTCGTACTTAGCCTAGGCTAGGAATTGACAAAGGAGGGTTGAGAGATCTTCCAACCTCAATTAGCTGGTTGACCAGACTGCTACACAAGCCTAGGAAGCCTTCTCCCAAGCTTGGTACTCACCCTTGCTAGCTTGCTTTGGATTGCCTTGAGTGCACACAATGTTCCTGCAAAAGCTCACCAGTCAGTATAGCTCTCTTACCACAAGTAATTGACAAACACACATCAATATTTGTAGTCCCCCCTGGAGTAATTCACTGCACCCCCTCAATCTTAGGACCACCTAGTTCCACCTAAAGGTCAACTTAAAAATACATGTTCTAAAACTCCGCGTATGATTCTTACAAAAACCAGTCGAGGTCCACGTAGGATTCTCAACGAGCTTTCCAACGAGACCAAAATCTCATCAATCGGAGTTCGTATGGTCAAGTTATGACCATTCAGGCACTAAAGGGTCAAAACAGGCTCTCAGGGTTCAGGAGATCCCTCTCTGGTTTCTAGGTCTTTTGCCCACTTCCAAGGTTCTAAAGTTATACCAAGGTGCCTAAAATTAAGCTCAACTACCCTTAAATTCACTCAAAAATAACCCTAAATTTTTCATGTGTTAAAGGCCGTGTATCGCGATAGGTCGGGTCGAGGTGTCGCGATAGGTGGGAGGTGTCGCGATAGGTCGAAGTGTCGCGATAGGTCGAAGTGTCGCGATAGGTCGAAGGTGTCGCGATAGGTCGTGAGGTGTCGCGATAGGTCGTGAGGTGTCGCGATAGCTCGTGAGGTGTCGCGATAGGTCGTGAGGTGTCGCGATAGCTCGCAAAGTGTCGCGATAGGTCGTGAGGTGTCGCGATAGCTCATGAGGTGTCGCGATAGGTCGTGAGGTGTCGCGATAGCTCGTGAGGTGTCGTGATAGGTCGTGAGGTGTCGCGATAGGTCGTGAGGTGTCACGATAGGTCGGGATATGGTGAATTTTTCTGTTCTGTCTAGTGATCCTGGGAGCTCTAAGCCTGCGCAGTGTCGTGGTGCACTCAGAATCGTGATTGGGTGAAGTTTTCGGAGTGTCGCGATAGCTCGAGCTCAACGCCTCGGGGACTGTGCAGACAGATTCCGTACCTGCTGAGCTTGCTGGAGATGATGATGAAGGTGAAGATGAAGAAGAAGAAAAAACTCAGAGACTTAAACTGAAAATGGTGATTTTTTACCTTCCAACGTCGCTACTCTACGTCTTACCGTCACACGCTCGTCCTCCAAGCTCTCTCCCCGGCAACGGCGCCAAATTTGGTGTTACTCTAGCACAATGGTGAGTACCAACGTGAGTAGATACACCTCATTAATGTCAATCCGTGGAGACGTGAGGACCGGTATGAAGACCGTGAGCAAGTGATGGCACAAGTGCGTGAGTGAAAGCACACAAGCATGCACACACATACACACACACGCGCACACAGTAAGAGCAAGGAGTGGAACAATGGAAGATCTTCGATTATACAAGAGCTCTCTTACAAAGCTGAAATCTACAACAAGCTAACCTCAAAAATGAGCTCTCCTGCCCTTTTTATAGTTTTTGAGTGGTTTTGGCCCTGTCCAGACCTAGTGTCCGGCCTAGTTAAAAAATAGGTTCCAGGGCTTATTTGGGGGCTCAAACGGAGTCTAAAAATTATGAAACTCGGTAGGATGGTAGTTCTAATACTCCTCAAGCTCGAGGACTCCTCTGCTTGAACAAAATGGAGTTACAAAAATGAAAAATGGTATTTACAATGGTTTTTAGTGATAATAATCACTATTTTTATAGGGATTTCATCTAAAAATTTGACAGGTGCTTCTTGGAGCTCCCTACTAGCTCCTTCTTCTTGTGTGTCCACTTCCTTGATGCGCTTCCGTGCTTTGTCCTTGACCTTGAGTTTCAACAGTGGTACCACAACATCGACGGTTTGAGGTCCACCTTTGAGACGGTAGGAAGATTTGAAATGGGTGTGAGCTTATATGCATTAAAGTTTTTAAAAAATGAACGAGCATTTTTTTCCTTTTCAAGAACTTATGATAGTTTGAATAGACTGAATCTCTCCACATTTCCGTTTCATGAAAGTACATAGCTTGTTTTCCATCAGCATTGATACCCATGTCTTCGAGCATTTGTACTTGTTGAGCTTTAAACGTTTCTTTTTCTTGCCCAATCTACATCTGAGTATCCATATGGACATGGTTGAACTTTCGTTTCATAAAACAGTCTGCATTTATATGGAATATTTTCAAAATGCGAGATTGGTTTAACTACATGCATGTTTTTCTTTTTTTTTCAAATAAAGGAAGTTCGGCCTTAATCTACTCTCCGAGACTTGAATTAAACAAAAGAAAAGTACAAGAGAAGGGGATTAGTGCCCATGGGATCCCCCGAATCCCACAGAGCAGGTGTTGGCAGCAGTCAAGGTACCCAAGGACTCACAAGACAAGGAAGTCAAATAAGGGATTCAGAACAAAGAGAAAGCACAAACAGACAAAGTAGTCAACGAAGATCTGGCAAGTAGGCCGTCCAAATTTCTCCATGAAGTAATACTTCCTAAATAGTGAATTTAGTCACTCTACATCATTGTAAATGCCATTTCACCTTTTTGTAGCTCCATTTTGTCCAAGCCAAGGAGTCCTTGAGCTTGAGGAGCATTAGAAGTATCTACCTATCAATTTTCATATTTTTTAGACTCCGTTTGAGCCCTCAAATAGGCCTTAGAACCTATTTTTTAACTAGGCCGGACACTAGGTCTGGACAGGGCCAAAGCTAGTCAAAAACTATAAATAGAGCTAGAGAGCTCATTTTTGAGGTTAGCTTGTAATAGATTTGAACTTGTATGAGCACTTTTGAAGTAATCTAAAGAACTCCATTGCTTCTCTCTTTGTCTTACCTTGTGTGTGTGTATGTGTGTACATGTTAGTGTTCTTCTCACTCACACATTTGTGCCATCACTTGTTCAAGGTCTTCATACCATCCTCACGTCTTCCCGGATTGACATTAAAGGAGGTGCTACTCATCACTGAGCTACACCAAATTTTGGCGCTGTTGCCGAGGATCGAGCTTTGAAAACGAGCGTGTGATGGTAAGACGTAGAGTGGTGACGTTGGCATTGTAGGTAATTTCTTTATTTTTCTTACTTTTCTCTTTTTTACTTCACCATCATCATCACCATCATCATCCTCACCATATCCGATCTCCATCTCCATCATCGCAAAAATTTCAGTTTTTGATCATATCACCTTCTCCCTTCCATTTCCCTCATTTCACTTGTGAGAGAGAGCGAGAGAGCGATTTGTGTGTGCTGCTTTTGCATGTTTTTTTAGCTTCCTTGCAGGTTTCTGTTGTATCATCCTATCCAGCAGGCTCCGTGTTGGAGTTAGACGTCTGCGGAAGCACGCGAACAGTACAAGGAAGAAGAAGAAGCTTGGAGCACAAACACACAACACTTGATGTATTACTAGAGAATGTACAAAGATAAGTAGCCCATTGGGGCAATAGGTGTATATACAAGTCGGGGGAAAATACCTCCTAAAGAGGGAAAAAAGTACCCCGATGGTCCTAGTGTGTTCACACACATCACTACCTAAATATATCAACAAATCCCCCCTGGGAGTGATGCGGTGAACAAGGAGCTGGCACTCATGTATAAGGAAGTGCCAAGCTATGTGGAAATCACTCCACAAAAGGAAGTAAGCCCAAAGCTTTGCGGAAAGCTTCAAATTTCTCCCTAGGCAGAGCCTTTGTGAAAAGGTCTACAATGTTCTCCTGCGTGGGCACATATGCCAAGCTGATCTCCCCAGCAGAGAACCTCTCCCTAACATAGTGATAATGCACCTCAATGTGCTTAGTGCGAGCATGGAACACAGGGTTCCTCGCAACTGCCAATGTGCTTTGACTGTCAGTGAAGATGGTAGTGGCAGAAGACTGGCCAACACCCAAATCAGCCATAAGGTGTCTGAGCCACACACACTCAACAGTCGCTATGAAAGCTGCCCTATACTCAGCCTCACAACTAGAAGTGACCACAGTAGGCTGCTTCTTGCTCAACCAAGATATACATGAGCTACCAAGCATGAAGCAAAAACCACTGGTGGACACACGAGTGTCATAGCAACCAGCCCAATCTGAGTCAGAAAAAGCATGCAAATCTGGCGGTAGTGATCCCCCCTTGGGATAAAACAACCCTAGTAGCCGAGTACCACTCAAGTAGCAAAAGATGCGCTTAACCGCCTTCCAATGCGTGACTCATGGGCAATGCATAAACCTGCTCATCTGTGAGACAGCAAACTGAATATCTGGCCGAGTAATGCATAAATAAATCAAGCATCCAACAGCCTGCTGATAGAGAACAGCATCAAATGCATCTCCAGCATAATGAAGACTCTATCGTAAACCTGTCTCCATAGGAGAGGCAATAGGCTTATAGTCTTCAAGGCCAAAATGCTGCAATAATGTGTCAATATATTTCGTTTGACACAAAGCCATTCCACCATCAACTTGCATAAACTGAATGCCCAAATAGTGATGCAAATACCCCAAATCAGACATCTCAAATGAGGCATGCAAATCAGCCTTGAAATCAGCAATATGTGTCTCAATAGGACCAGTGAGCAGCATGTCATCAACATAGACAACAATGATCAGAAGCACATCATTAGCACGCTTAACATATAAGGTGATTTCAGTTGGACTGTTCTCAAAACCACGTGCAATCAGATAGGCATGTATCTTCTCATACCAAGCACCTGGTGCTTGCTTTAAACCATATAATGCCTTCTTTAACCTACAAACCTGGTTTTCATGCCCTTTCTGCACAAAGCCACGGGGCTCAAAAACATACACTTCTTCATGCAAATCACCATTCAGAAATGCAGTTTTAATGTCCAACTGATGTACATTCCAACCATGATGGGCTGCAAGTGCACAGATGCTCCGAACAGTAGTCATACGACATGTGGGTGCAAAGGTCTCATCAAAATCAATGCCTCTTTCCTGTGCATAACCCTTTGCAACAAGCCTAGCCTTATACCTGTCAACTGTACCATCCAGTTTACGCTTCAGCTTGTATACCCACTTAGTGCCAATGGCCTTCTTGCCATGAGGCAAGTCACATAAAGACCAAGTACCATTCTTCATTATAGCATCATATTCAGATTGCATAGCAGCCATCCAATTTTCTGAATTCTGTGCTTCATCAAAAGAAACAGGCTCATTCTCATCACAGAGACTAGATGCAGCCATAGCATAGCAATCTGATGCAAAGGAGGAACTATGAGAGCCTGAACGAGTACGATGTGACAAAAGTGCATCTAATTTGCTGTCACGCAAAGTCTGCACCAGCCATTTTGGCATAGTTTTTGCTTGCTCAATATCAGCTCTCTCATCAACAAGTGCATCATGTAAATCTGCATCAGAAATGGAATGATCTGCATCATCATATGAAGCCTGCAAAGGCTGAGAAGTTGCCTCATTAGGACCAGCACTAGACTGTCCACCTATAAAAAGAGGCATTAAAGTATCATACATGTCTTTGGAGCTCACATATGTCTCCTTAGTACATGAAAGCAATGGCTGAATTGCATCTTCCACAAAAACAACATCACGGCTAACGGGAATGCGTTTTGTCTATGGATGATACAGACGATAGCCTGTACTTTCAGAACTGTACCCAACAAAAATACATTTTACTGCTTTATCATCCACTTTTCTGCAATGTTTTTCAGGCACTAATGCATATGCCAAACAACCAAAAACACGCAGATGAGCAACAGATGGCTTACAGTCATGCCAAGCCTCATATGGAGTGATAGACTGCAGCGCTTTAGTGGGACACCTGTTCAGTACATATGCTGCACACATGATAGCCTCAAGCCAGAAACTATGTGGTAAAGCCTGACTCTTAACCATGCACCTCGCCATCTCCATGAGTGACCTGTTCTTTCGTTCAGCAACTCCATTCTGTTGAGGTGTATATGGCACTGTACACTGGTGTTTTATCCCACGTTTAGCCAGAAATGCATTAAAATCACAGGACATATATTCCCCCCCTCGATCAGAACGGAGGGTGCCCATTTTACATGCTGACAAATTTTCAACCAAAACCAAAAACTGTTTGAAGCACATGAACACTTCGGACTTTGCTTTGGGTGGATATACCCATGCATGCCTGGAAAAATCATCAATGAAAGTCACGAAGTAAAGGTAATTCCCAAAAGAGGGTGTCTGCATAGGACCACAGACATCACTATGTACAAGCTGCAATTTCTGCGTAGCCCGAACTGAACCATCTTTTGGAAACGAGGAACACTGCATTTTGCCCAAAATATAGCCTTCACATACATGTTTTCCAGGTGCCTGAAGTTTGGGCAAAGAGGACACCGTTTCAGATTTCTGCAGGCGTAGCAAACTAGCAAAATTCAGATGACCAAAGCGTGCATGCAAAAGCTTTGCATCTGACATAGTTTGAGAATCATTTACTGCATATGCCAAATCATTTTTAGATCTTTCATAGTCTATGAGCTTATACAGCCCACGACATAAAATGCCAGAAGCAATAATCACATCGCCATTTGACAAATCATGAACTGTACACCTGTCATCAACAAATTTCACAACCAAGCCAATCTTGGCTAATGCAGAAACTGATAACAGGTTCTTTTTGATCCCTGACACAAATAAAGCATCTCACAAAGTGAAAGAACTACCATCAGCAGTAGTCAAAATGATCTTACCAACTCCCATAACAGGATAAGAGGAGTTGTTGGCGCATGTAACAGTATTCCCTGTAGGGGCAGGCTTGAGTGAAGAGAAGAAACTACGCTGCGAGGTAATATGTTTGGTCGCCCCACTGTCAAAATACCAAACATCTGAGTCTACTGCAGACATGCACTGCTCATGAGAAGATGGGTCAAAACTGCAAACAGTAGTAAACGCCCATTCTTCTTCCTGCACAAGATTAGCATACTCTGTTTTTGGTGTAGAGGCTTCTGCAACAACCATTCCAGCCTCCTTTTTCTTTGCCTCTTTTGCAACCAATTTTGGACAGTTCTTTATGATATGATGTAGCTCAGTGATGAGTAGCACCTCCTTTAATGTCAATCCGGGAAGTGTGAGGATGGTATGAAGACCTCGAGCAAGTGAAGGCACAAGTGCGTGAGTGAGAAGCACACTAGCATGCACACACATACACACACACGCACACACACAGTAAGACAAAGAGTGAGAAGCAATGGAGTTCTTTAGATTACTTCCAAAATGCTCATACAAATTTAGATCAATTACAAGCTAACCTCAAAAATGAGCTCTCTAGCTCTATTTATAGTTTTTGACTAGGTTTTGGCCCTGTCCAGACCTAGTGTCCGGCCTAGTTAAAAATTAGGTTCCAAGGCATATTTGAGGGCTTAAACGGAGTCTAAAAAATACGAAAATTGATATGTAGGTACTTATAAAGCTCCTCAAGCTCAAGGACTCCTTGGCTGGCACAAAATGGAGCTACAAAAATATGAAATGGTATTTACAATGATTGTTAGTGATGAGAATCACTGTTATAAAGATGTTGATTTGGAAAAATTTGAAGGGCCTATCTGCCAGATTTGCGTCGACTGCTCTGTCTACTTAATCCTTCACCTCGCTCTGACTCTTTCCGCTGGCTTCCTTGTCTAGTCAGTCCTTGACTACTTTCAACACCCCCCCCCTCTCGCGTCTGTCGTCCCTGACAGACCCTTGTTGCTGGGAGTGCTGTAGGTAATATTCCACAACATGAGTGGCAAGCTGATGTTCTTGGATGCCTAGTCCTCTAGCCAAATCTTTCATCATGCGATCCCAATCAATGGGCCCTGGAATGTCCGGATGTGGCAGACGTAACTGATCTGCATGGATGGCTTGTTCGACGGTGAATAGATGTAGCAAATGTGTCGGTCTGGGAATGAAAATTTCCGAATGGTATTCCCAGAACCCTGTAGATAACATTTCCTCAAATGTGTGCTTGAAGCATGCAGATAAATACTTTATATGTGCATGCCAAGCAAAGATTATGCTAACCGAGGGAGTTTGGCTCATGTCGTAGACTAAATCCTTATTACCTTGAGAGAATCCGGGGGCAGAGATGTATGGAGCCTGTACCTTCCGAAAGGTGTTGAAGACAATTGTCATGAGTTCGAATATTTTCATACACATTTTTGCTGCTATGTCGGGTACATTGTTTAGACGGGTAGACCAGTGTCGAATTGTTGATATCATGTAAGCGACGGTTGGGGTCCCTCGAGGTGGAGCAAAATACGGATAGTTAACCCAAGCCGAGCATTCTTTATTGTTGCGTACATTGATTGCAAATGCTTGCCAGGATCTGCGACGTACCATTGGGCAATAGCATGGATTATACTTGATATACAGTGGCATGGTTGCCCAGGTGCTCATCATCTCAGGGTAATCGGTTAGTAGACGTGCATGCCAATTAGGTTGGAAGATCGAGCCAGCACGTGCATCTGCTGGTAAGTCCTCTGGCTCAAATTGAGTGGCGAATGAGGGCTCCTTCCCTGTATGCCTTTTAACTTCTGCATTATAATCATGTAGCAAGACAAAGTAAGGCATGTATTGCGGCTCTGATGTTGTGATAACCGTTGGTGGGATAGGTTCAGAAAGTAAGAAGATCGAAGGACAGTTTCTTCTAGATTTGTGAGAGATTGAATTTGCACGGCAACGCGATCATCATGCGTCTTTCCCACTTTCTCGATCCTTTTAACCCAATCGGGAACTCCAATTTCTAAAATGTCATGTCCTTCCTCTGTTACCCGACCACCGGGTGTTGGCATCGGCTCGTATGGCTCTTCATAGCTGTCATCGACTGGGATTTCCACTACTGTTTCAGGTTCGGGTTCTTCAGTTGGCGAGGGTGGCCTTTCATATGGTAAGAGGCGTGCTTGGAGTTCTGCCACCTGCTTCCAGAGGGTCTCTAATTCTTCTATAGAGTGTTGCAAGATTATCTGCTCCTGTTGAGCTGAGGGGGCACTGGCTATCTGCTTCTTAAGGTCCACACATTCAGCCTCTAGCTTTTCATATGACTCCAAGAAATTTGCATGTTCCTCGAGTAAGATGCGAATGTCTTCTGAGGGGACTGCTCGATACTTGGTAGGGCTAATGGTTGCTCCTGCAGTTCCTTCCATAGCTGCTTCAAAATTATCTTGGTTTTGTTGTTGAAGCCGCTTGTTTTCTTCCAATGCTGTTGCCATATGCTTCCTTAATAGCCCTAGGTTGCGTCTGAGTGTAGCATTAGATATCATTTGCGCCTGGAGCACGGTTTCCAGTTCCTTGACTGCTGTATCATCCACCGTCAATATTTTTTATTCCAATTCTGAGTGAGCTTGCTGTAAACTAGTATGTCGGTTAGGAGCGTTTGGTAATGAGCTTCTAAAGTGTTAGCTCTAGCCTGTAGGCGTCGAGATTCTGCCTGGAGGGCAGCATTGCCTTCTTCCAATTGATGGTATTCTTGTTGTAGTTGATATGCACACTGAAGTAATGTATTAAATGTGATATTTACATTATGAGATGCAAGGGGGAAAGTTTGGAATGCAGGGGAGGTGGGAATGGGAAGGGAGGTAGTGAATGTTGTGTCTGCCAATGATGTGTTGAGTGGTGAGGTGGGGGGTAGTGGAGGGGGAGAGGGTGGAATTGTGGGGAGAGGTGCTGTGGTGGGTGAAATGTCCATTGGGTCAAACACAGTAGTGTGTACAGGGGCTACCATGTAAGTGGGTATGGTAGGTGAAGTGAGTGTGGTGTTTGTGTAGATTGATGTCATTGCGAACATCGGGGAAATGTGCCTCTGAAACATTGGAGTGCTGGTGGACTGCGCCACGAAGGATGTTTGTTGGGGTGGTGCGATTAGGGTGAATGAGGTGTAGGGGACAGATGGGAAGTGAAGGTCATGGAATGGAGGTATCCGTATTGGGGGATAGGCTGGGAAACACAGGGTGCCTTCTGTGGGTGCAGGGTTTCCAACCACACTTGGAATTATGGGATGGCCAATTATGGGTTCGGAGGACAGAAGGGTTGAAGTGTACAAGGGATTGGTGATGGAAGAGAAGAGGGTGTCTTGTGAGGTGGGTTCTTGAAATGAGAATGATGTGAATGAGGTTGGGTTATAAGTGAAGGTAGAGGTGATGACTGCCGTTTCTTCCATGGTGGGAGGTGGTGGTGGGGGTGGAGAAGGTGGTGATGGGGGGTGCTGGGGTGAGATGGGTGATGTCTGAACGAAGGTTTCAGCAGAGAGGTCAATGGTGGTGGTGGGGGTAGCTGTGGTTTCAATGGTTACTTCTTGTTCTGTGACGGGTATCCTGATAGTCTTACCTGCTCGTAGTAATATGTCAACTCTGCGTTTTTCATACCTCACGGACTAGCGGACTGCTGTGTGGGTTTCTTGCATCAAAGCTTGGCCTAACACAAGAGAGAGTTGATGCCTTTCTTGATTGTATCGTATAACCTTTGTAGTTGAGCTGTGTATGCAGGTGCACCTACAAGTTCTGGCACTTCTTGTTGCTCATCTTGATGCTCTTGATCATAATCCTCCTCATCTTCCTCTTGTTCTTCATCTTCATCATCGTCTTCATCCACTTCAACTGTGGTGACAGGTACTTGGGAGGTTGTCGCCTACGGTTGAACATTCTCCACTTGTTGTTCCTCTTCTGCCTCCAGCTCCACATCTTCTAACAATTTTTTGAAGTCTTCATTCGTGAGTTCTTCCAAGGGTGCGCCACCAGGAAATTCAAGATCGGTTGGGACTGGAGGAAATATCAAGTTAGGCCCATCGGTGCTGCGTCTTGGAAGTCGTAGTGTGAATGGCCGAACTCTCCGGGGTGGAGGGGTAACGTCTGGTGTTAGGGTGGCTCCACGTGGTTGAGCACAAGGGACTTGGACAGTACCTCTCATCTTCTTAGAAGGGGGTCCAGTGGATGTCCGACCTCTAAACTGCTCTACTCGATTCCACATCAGGGGCTCGTTGAATAGGGATGTCATAAGCCAAACACCTATAAATGATTCTAGTCAGAGCACAACATCCATATAAAACGTGCTTCTGCGGCCATCGTTTGTGGGCTGGGTGTATCTGGTCAATTATCTAGTGGGGTAACTTGATGGTAAGGCTCTGTGTCTCTGCCAAATACAAACTAAACCATATCTTTTTGGGTGGCATGGTGAATCTATCTTGGGCAGGAAAAGCAAAGTGTTGCATGCACATGCGAAGGTGGATTGCAATATTAGGCGTCATGGCCACCATGTCCTTGAGCTTGGTGAGGCTTCGATTCTTCATTTAATCAGGCACTAGGGTCTCCTTCTCTGTTGGAATATGCATTCCGCGCATATCTAGGGCCTCTCTGACCAAGTTGTTTGATAGCCTAAACCTCTTGAGCTCATTTCCCTTTTCCCTTTCTTAGAGATGGAAGCACAAATGAGCTTGCACCTTTTGGGTTCTTGTTTGGAGTCAAGGTGTTGATGAGATAGTAGCACCGCATGAAGTTAGGCTTTGGGAGCCGGGCACTGAAGTATGCACCCAATCCTGCCTTCTCCCATACTGGACGTAGACCTTCTGCATTTTGTAACTTCTCAAACTCCCTTGTAAAGAAATGGTATTTACCTAGCTTCCCATTGAAGTCCAACTCTGATTCCCATAGGTATGTTCCCTCTCCCAAGGGTACTGCAACTTCACTAAACCAATGGGAAGCTTTTCCTACGGGTATGGTATGGCCACTGGGAGGGTCCGCAATAGGTATGATTTTGATGGCCTGCAATTCTTCTGGTCTTTCATTTGTCTCAGGCAAAACGGGTAAACTGTCTAAGTCCGCCACTTGCTGGCTCGTTCCTGTTTGAGAGCTTGTTCCTGCAGCGTTAGCCATGTTGCAGAATTCGCTGTCGGTTCTGTGAGAATATATGAACAAACGTTAATGTTGCAATGGACACAAAATGACACTGTGTCCCCGTTACAACATTAACTTGATGAATTGTGATGTAGTTAGTTGGTTAGTTAGTGCTCGCGTGGATGTGAGTGTGAAGTGTGGTTAGATGATGCTGAATACTTATGAGCTAATGGGGGGTCGGGTGCAGTGTGAGGGTGATGCAGTTAGTCAGTGGTAATGAATTTACAAATGGGGTCGGGGCTTTGTTACATGCTTTGGGCTACCAAACAAACTGATTGGCTGTTGGTCTTGATTTTGTGGAGACTCTGGAGGGTTTTATAAGAGTGTCTGCTTGGAAATGAGGCTTTTTAGGGACCCATTTACAAGTGATTCTGCTCATGCTCATGTGCCAATGTGTGTTCGCGCGTGATGAATACAAGTGGGTATCGGTTGTGCGAGTGAGTGAACCATGTTGTACAGGGTGTGGTCTCGTTGTAGCTATTTGAGCCCGCAAGCAAGCCTTAGGCACCCAAATTTGTCTTGATTGTGGGGTAGCCTTCATCGACTTCTTGGGTACCCAAATAGGCCTCGCTTTTGCAGAGGAATTTCTGAAAGACTTCTGATTAGTGTCGTGTTGTTGATTACTAATAAGAAGCTTTGCCCGTGTGGTTGGCTTGATCGCAACAGGGTGTTCGCCTTTCCGCACCCACACTTGTTTCAATGGTTGAGACATCCTGCATCGCACGTACTCTTGGCCTCCAGCAGAGGTAGTACTCTGCTCCTTCTGTGTTTGATCTGCCCTTGGTTGCTGCATCCCTCTGGCCTTTGGAAAAGAAGGGAGTTCCGTTGTGTCCCTGACTTCTTGATTGAGATCATCATTCCTCTGCATCACACAGTTTGGACAAGAACAGCATGGTCATCTTCATGTGTACTCCTGGAAGGACCAGGAGTTTGTGCCTTTCCTAGTTCCTTGAGTGCTTTATTTTCTAATTCAACTGTAATTCGACTCTGATTTACCCGTACCTGAAGAAGTCCGCTTCTTAGGTTCAGGTTGACTGCATGATCATAGATCCAGTCTTGACCCAAGACAAGAGGCTCCGTGAGGTCCTCATCTTGACACACTAGCACTTTAACTGTCATTACTTCGTCTTGGATGTAGAGGGGAAGTTCCACCTCACCCATGCAAGGGGTTTCCACACCTCCCAATCCTATGAGATATGCTTCTATAGGATTGACAGTTAATTTCAACTTTTGACAATAAGAAAGTTTAACGGCACTAGTGGCTGCACCTGAGTCAATCAAGGCTCTTACAGTCCTTGCACCCTTCCCTTGTCCTATCTCTAAGGTTATAAAAGGACGTCGATCAATTATCCTATGAGAGCTAATACCTGAAACTTCACACATAGCCACATGATATCCTTGATCTGCATATGCCTCTGCCCTACGTTGCTCTCTACCCTGTCTTCTCAACTTCATTCTCCGGATACGTTCCAATGCTTCTGCTTGAGCTTCTTCTCAAATTTGCCTTTCTTCTTCTTTGTGTTTCTTAGCAGTGTTGAGTCGACTTAGCATCTCTTCTGTCAGAGGTTCCTGATATAACTTGACTCTGCACCCGCTTATGTAGCTCGAGAGAATATCGCCTTCCAATGTGGCTAGTTGCACTGCTCCACTTGTTGAGATTCTATTAGTGATCATGGGTCCGTAGCCTCTCTTTTCTAGTTTCCTCGCATGTTGTTTCAAAGTGTAGACTAGTACTAGGTCGCCTGCCTTCAAACCTTTATCCTTAACGTGGGCATCAAAGTATGCCTTCTGTCGTTTCTTAGCTGCATATATTCCTGCTACAGCTCTTAGTCGGGTTTCACCTAATCGTTCAAGGTCAAAAATTCTCGAAGAGAGTTCATGACCCATCCAGTCATGCTCCTGTGCTACTTTCAATGTAGGTATTAAGAAGTCCAACGGTAGCACTGCATTTTGGCCAAATACCATCTGAAAGGGGGTGGCTTGTAGTACCGTTTTGTAGGCGACTCGGTATGCCCAAACAGCATGGTGTAGCTATTTGTCCCAATCAGAGCATTTATTGTTCACTAATTTGGTAAGCACATTGCATAGAATCTTGTTTGTGCTTTCGGCCTGGCCATTAGCTTGAGGGTGATAGGGGGCAGACTTCTTATGTACTACCAAGAATTCTTGGAGCATATTTTCAATAACTTCATTCAAGAAGTGAGTGCCTCTATCACTTACCAGCTCTATAGGTAGCCAGTATCTTGTGAACACATTCTCAAATAGGAACTTAGCAGTTGTCTGAGCATCGTTCTTTGTCGTAGCTTTTACCTCTACCCACTTTGTTAGATAGTCTGTCGCAACAATGATGTATTCAGCATGTGAACTCTTGGCTGGGGGATTAATAGGACCTACAAAGTCTATTCCCCACTTAGAGAATGCACGTCCACCCATCATGGCTTTCAGTGGCATCTCATCTTTGCGTATAGGATACTGAGTTCTCTGACAAACATCACACCATTTCACATAGGTATGTGCATCCATGTGAAGGGTCGGCCACCAAAAACCCGCAAATAGTATTGCCTTGATCACCCGATCTGGTCCAAAGTGTCCTCCTGCTACACCTTGGTGAGCAGTTTCCAAGATCTTGAGATATTCACTCTCATGGATGCATAGTCTTAGGTAACCATCTTTACCTCCCTTGTACAGATTATCACAAACGAGTCAGTACTCTAGGGCTTCTTGCTCTAAACTTCTTTTCCTAGCCAAAGTCATATCTGGAGGAAATGTGTTTGTCCTTAGAAAGGCCACTAATGGTTCACTCCAATATGGCACTATGGACACTTGATAAAGTGTGGCATGTTCCACAGGTGGTTTAGTGCAACAGATTGGGCATTCCTTGCACAACTTTTGGACATCAGCTTCCATCGTCGGCCAATGCACTCCGAGTCTCCTTAGTGTCTGTAGGGTTCGTTGCTTTGAGTAGTGTTGCTCTAATGCACCTACATGTGCTAATTGCAACCATTTAGCGTACTCATCCTCTTCCACACAACAAGCCAAGATACCTTAATCTGTGTGCTTGTACATACTACCTGCCATGATGTGATACTTTTGGGCTTTTACTACCTCTCTATCATGTGTGTTTATTACTGGGTGGTTAGGCCCGTATGTCAATACTGGCACTAATGGCTTAGCCCACTATGGCACCACTTCCAAATTAAACAAGTAAGCATCAAGAAGGTCATCTGACACTCCTTGTGGGGCTTCTCCAGATGTGAGCCTAGAGAGATGGTCTGCTCTCAAGTGAGTCTTACCTTTCCTCACTACAACCTCAAAGTCATACTCCATTAATAAGAGAAACCATCTTACTAATCTACCTGTATTGCATGGCTTGTTCACCAGATATAAAAATGCTTGATGGTCAGTAAAAAATTTAAACTTATTTGCAAGCAAATAGTGTCTAAACTTCTTAACTGCATATACCATGCCTAAGCCTTCTCTCTCAGTAGTGGTGTAATTTTGTTCAGCTGCATTCAATTGTCTACTGGCATAGGCAATTGGGAGATCCATATTACCTTCACCAGTAGGTTGTGCGAGTACACATCCAATAGCATAATTGGATGCATCCACATGAACATGAAAGGGTTTATTCCAATCTGGTGTAGTCAAGATTGGGGCTGAACATAATCGTCGTTTAAGCTCATTGAAGGATTTTTCACACTCATCAGTCCACTCAAAGTTAGTCAAAAGTCCATACAGAGGCTTTGCTATGATGGCATACATGTGTATAAACCGTCGGTAATAACCACAATGCCCCATAAAAGCTTGTACTTCCTTGACATTCTTTGGCCTAGGTAGCTCCGCTATGGCTCTCACTTTCTCTTCATAAGTGGATATGCCATTCTTTGACACTATGTGTCCTAGAATCTTGCCTTGTCTGACCATAAAAACACACTTTTCTGGGTTCAGGCAGACTTGATATTCTCTACATTTGTCAAAGATTTGTCTGAGTTCAGGAATATGGGTTTGTCTAATGTTGGAATGAGCACAAAGATCATCAACATAGACTTCTAAGTTCTTCCTCTAATACATGGCACATCAGCCTCTGGAAGGTAGCTGGTGCATTGGTAAGCCCAAATGGCATTACTCTAAAGGCAGAAATGCCCCATTCAGTGGCAAAAGCCGTCTTGTGCTGATCTTCTGGAGCTATGGCTACTTGATTGTAGCCCGAAAATCCATCAAGGAAGTTGTACACTTCCTTGCCTGCTACTCTTTCTAAGAGATGTTCTGTGATAGGGAGCGGATAGTTATCTCGAATTGTGGCTGCATTGACCTTCTTCAAGTTAATGCATACACGCAGCTTTCCATTTTTCTTGGGCACCACTACGATGGGGGATACCCACTCAGTATGCTCAATTTCATAGATGAATCCCGCTTCAACCAGTCTATTTATCTCCTCTTTGATCTTAGCAGCATAATTATCATTATATGTGTATGGCTTTTGCTTAGATGTTTTGGCATCTGAGGTCATGGGGATAGTGTGTGAACATATGTCAAAGTCCACGCCTTTCAAATCCTTGTAACTCCAAGCGAATACATCTCTGTATTCTCTTAACAAGGCTATCAATTTGTGCTCTTCGTCTTCCATCAAGTCATGGCCGATGTACATGCATCTCTCTTCTCCTTCTTCCATGGCTACCACTATTTTCTTGGTGGTTTCTTTGTTATCATAGGCCTCCCCTGATTGAGCCTCTCGTTTAGGCATTCTGATCATGATTCTCCTGTCATCTATCTCATACTTCTTAAACTTTCCCGGGACCTCAAACAAAGATTCTTCCTCTTCTGGTGTGACTGCTCTCTTCTTTCTTTTCTTTCCTTCTTCCTTCGGGGTCACATGTGTGGCTAGCCTTACATCATTTGTAAGCTCTCCATGCCTCTAGGGTTCAAATTCTACTTCGTAGAAGTATTCTTGATCTGATGCAAAAGGTGGGTCCATGATGATTGACTCTAGATCGGAGTCACTTGCATCCTCAAATGCATCAGGGCTAGGTTCACACTCTTCTAACACTGCCTCTCCCATGATTGGCTCTATGGAGAAGACTGAAATGTCATAGCCATCTTCATCACCTTGAGGTGTCCATTGTTCTTCATTGATGGCTACATCCATTGTTGCTAGGATTTCTGCCCAGCCGTGGGGTTCAAATTCTTCGTCAGGAAAGACTACATGTGCATAGGCTGGGTCTTGAATTGATCTATGTGTTTCTTTTGCACCTATCTCTCTAGCTTCTTCTCTCTTCTCTTCTTCTACTGCTACTTTGCACATCCATAAGTGGGTGTCTTCATGCATCCATGAGGATCCTGATCCTATGGAATGCACCGATTCCGTATCATCTTTGGCTCTATGGAGGGGATTCCATTGAATAGGAGGGACATCTCTATGAGAGTAATCTTTGAGATTCACTTTGGTCGTAACACCCAAGTGTTGCAGGTACAAGGAATTGGTTCCCCAGTCCTGTACCACTTGCAACTGTCGCATAAAAGTTCATCCCAAGATCATTTCATAGGCATGTTTTTTGCTAAAATCACATATAGCAAATGTATGCTCGAACTCAACACCACATGTGGTGAGAGTTATTCCTTCTAACATCCCTAAGGGTCTCTCTATGTGACCATCGGCCATTTGCAATTTCATCCTAGTGGGCCTGAGTGCTGGCTTGCCCCAACGCTTCCATAGGGAAGTGGTAGCAATTGCAATTGCTGTGCCTGAGTCGAAAATGGCTTTGGTGGTGTATCCTTGATGGGTGATAGGAAGATATGTGTTTCCCTCTTAGCCCTCACTTATGTCTCCTATCTTGTCCAAGGGTATTTCTGGCACTGTTCTCTGGGGCCCTACCTGGGAACGAGGTTTTGCTATCTCTGGTACTTGTTTGGCTACATGTTTCCATAGCTCTCGCCTCACTTTGAGTAGTTCTTCTAAGGTGAGGTTGCACTGTACTTTAGTGTTTTTCACTACCTCTGTGTTCCTAGGTATGATTGAGTCCTCATTTCGTACCATGACCGTGGGTGCTCTCATACAAGTAGACTTAGCTTCCCATGGACCTGTGAAGTGGGGTAATTCTTGTAGAGAGTTATACTCAAAAGTCTAATCTTTCCTGAGATTGGGTGCTCTCCTGCTCCTCATAAATGGATGGGATGTCTTGTGGGAATTGGACGTGTGCATCATCCACAAGTTCAATAGGAGGAGGGACTTCACTTTCTTTAGCCCATTTTTCTTCTTGAATCTCTCGTAGGAATTCGGGTGTGAACCGATTCATAGAAGATGATGTGTCTGGCTCCGTAGAGTTAGGCACATAGGCTTCCTGGGCAGGAAGACCTGCCCTTTCACTTGCCTTGTCCTTGTGTTGAGAGGGGGGTTCCTTTTCTGATTGTGAAATTAACCTCTCTATTCTTTCTAACAGTCCTTCAAAGTGCAGCTGCATCTTGGCTGAGCTAGATATGTTAAAAAGGCGGCTGGCTTCAAACATGGTTTGAGCCAACTCCACCATCTTAGCACAAATTTTGGTTCGCTCAAGCTCTAATTCTGCTCTAGGGTAGCACTTTTCATGATCAATTACGTTTGGCCCTGCTTGGATTCTGGCATGATATGCTTTGAGCATCATGTTTAGGTCCTCGGGAGTGGGATCTGCTAGGACTGATCCTACTCTAGGGGGTGGTGGGATTAGGTGAGGCGGGTTGGAAGGTGGCGGGTCGGATGGAGTTGGGAATGGTGGAGGTGGGGTAGTATGAGAGGGAGTTTGAGATGTGAGTTCGGTTATCCTGGCTCTCGTTTCTCTTAGGCTTTCCTCAAGTTTGCTCATTTTCTTTGCCCATTGTCTCTTCATTCTTTCACGACTATCTCTCCAAGCTCTAGTCCTCTTCTTTGTCATGCTCTCCATTTCATTAACATCTGGGCTCTTTTCCTGGCCTACGCTTTGGTTCTGTTGCAAGGCTTGGGCTCTAGTGATCACTTGCACTGGTGTAGTGGACGTCACACCTCCTGTGGAGTCTACAACTAACCCTACGACATTGATAGGAGTGATTTTTGGCATATTATTAGGATTTTTTGGGCAGTCCCGTAAAAGGTGCTCCTTTCCACAATCTTGGCAAAAGCCTTGAATTGTCACTGACTGGGGTTGTGTAGTTGGAGGTAAGGGACAATCACGAATGAGATTATCTCCTTGACATCTATAGCATGGTCCTCTAGGGAATGGGGGTCTTACTTGCCTAGGTTGAGGTCTAGGGTTGGGATTTGTGTACATGACATTAGCATACTCTGGCTCCCAATTAGGTTCACTCGGTTCCTCACTGTAGTAGGACTCACCATGTTCAGGAGACTGCATGTAGTAAGCCTGGGGACTATCAACATGCGTAGAATCGAAGCTATGGTCACTGGGATCACTTTCTGAAATTAATGGTGTTACTCGGACTATAGCTCTATTCAGGTTTTCTTCTGCAGCTGCATACTTTACCGGAATCACATTAGTAGGAGCAGGTGGTTGTTGCGCTAGCACTGGCTAGGGTCTCAGTTGGGCCTAGTTTTGCGGTTGGTAATTTTGTTGGGGCCTAGTATATTGTTGTGGTGGGTATTGACTTTGGTATCTTCCTTGTTGAGGGTATGGTTGTGGGTACGTCTACCTAACGGCTTGCTTATTGTGGGGGCAATCTTGCGTGGTGTGATTGGTGTACCTCCGTTCTATGGTGCAATACTGGCTACTAGGATTTACTTGGGGTTGAGCCATAATGGGACATACATTCGCCATGTGGTCACCTCCACAAGTATAGCATCTTTTCACAGGGGCAAATCTTGGGATCTGTTTGCTAGTGACACCTAATTTCTAAGCTACTTTCTCTACAAGTTCCTCAATTGATGTGGATTGCGAGGAAGAGAGGCTAGAGGCACTATCTGAGTCTTTGTAGATTTTGGAAAGCTCTAGTTCTTCCCCTAGGTTATCCTCAATGTCAATGCACATGCGTACACACTCTTCTATGGTCCTAGGGTCCTTCAAGTACACATATGATCTCAATTTGGTACTTAGCAATCCATCCAAGAACAAAGCCACTTGCTTAGCTGGCGTGGGTAACTCAGGGACAGGGCATCTCTCTAAGTATTGCCTAAATCTTCTTCCAGCAAGTCTCACGATTTCTTGAGGGGTTTGCTTGAAGCTGTGAATCAGTGAGGAAGTGTTATGTCTTATGCCACTTTTAGAGAATTCGATAATGAATGCCTCTAGAAGTTGGTCTATGCTCCTGAACTGCCTCTCGTTAAGTGGCTGAAACCATGTCAGGGCAGTGTTCTTAAGGGTTAGACCAAAGGCATTGTACTGCGTGAACAGATCTTCAACTTGTTCAGCTCTCAAGACTTGCCTAAACTCCGCCACATGATCATATGGATCTCTAGTTCCATCGAAGTAGTTCTTCATGGACTTAACTAGCTGAGTCGGTCTCAAAGTCCTTGCGTGCTCTCTAGGTCTTGGTAGAGGGAACTCATCTGTATTTCTTTGATTCCTTGGAGCTCTAAGTACCTCAGGTTCCACTCTATTTGTTTCCGTCCTCATTCTTTCTCTGCCCCCTAGGTTGGCAAAGCTTACTTCTGGCCTATCTCTACTTCTGTCTCTTTGAGTTCCATGAGCTTGGGATGTTCCAGCTCCAGGGTGGCCATAGGACACGTTCAATCTTGGTTGGGGGAAAATGAATTCACCCTTCCAAGTATAAGCATGCCTGTCATGTTCTGTAACCACAAAGATCCTCTCTGAAGCGTGATCCAAGTAGGTCACTCTACGTGGGCTATCAGGATCTTTGAACTCATAGATCAGGATTGACCCAACATCATTTGGCCTATTTGATTTATACCTCCAAAAGGCTTGATCTGTCTCTTGGTTTAGGAGCAGATCTATGCTCTTATTATCGTGGGGAATCCACTCGGGATTGAGGATTCTAGTAAGAACAGACTTCCCCCTAGGGGTCCTGGGCTCTCCTCCTACGTTCCCTTGCTCTAGGTCACCTATTTCCATCTCAGGGATCACATTCCCGAATTCATCTGTCCTATCTGGGTGATGTGACTACGCATATGGTTCCTTCTTTGTCCAAGTATGCTCCATTTTCAAACTTTACAGCTAGGTGTTCTATTCCAATGGATTGGTCAGGGTTTTTAATATGGACCACGGATCTTCCTAGGCCGTCCTCATAGATGCTAGCACCTAATCGGTTGGTCCTAAGGTATTCCAGTTGCGTCTTGTAGGGGCCTTCCACCCTATACAAATGTGGCACACCTGTACTTCCTCTAGGTCTGTCCATAACTTGAGACATCTCTGATTCACTAGTCTCAGAGCTAGGGTAGTAAGAGTGATGACTCAACTGCTGGGCCCAAGACCTAGCAGTGTGATTGACACTAGCCTCTGAAGACCTAAGACTCTGTCTGTCTCTCCCTAGATGTCGTCCTGATCTAAGGTTCATATGCCTATTTAAGTAGCCCCTATTTTGCCCAAGTACAACCTCGTTGCTGAGTTCTTTTGTATCAGTTACTTGATTCTTTTTTAGTTGATTACCGTGTTTATACTCTTGTCTGATATCACGTCGTCAGGTATACTTGAGTGTATTTCCGCACTTGAAGTTGATCGTTCCACGTTACGTTCTTTTTCCTTTAAAGTTCTCGACCGTACAAAGATTATGTTGTTAGCTTGAACTTGAGTATTTAGGTAGTCTTCAACTTGATAAATGCCTATCGCTGCCCTGGCCTACTCCTATCACTAGTTGTTCTTAGCCTAAGCTAGGAATTGACAGAGGGAGTTGAGAGTTTCCAACCTTTTGTTTCCTTCTTGTTTGCCCTTGAGTGCCCAAGAAACGTGTTCCCAAGCTTGCACTTACTCTTGCTTAGAATGCCCTTCGATGCGCTCAACAGATCTGTAAGAGTTCCAAAGTTAGCTCAAGACTTAAATTCCAAAGACAGAACCAATCACTTTCATGCATGTAATTCACAAACCAAATTGCCTTTTGCCTTTATGGAAAACTATCCCATGGGACCCTCAATTTCCTACTTCGTGTACTCCCCACGAGCTTTCCAACAAAACAAGAATCACAGCAAACTGATTTCGTATGAGAAAGTTATGCTAGTTCAGGGTTCTAGGGCTAAAACAGGGTTCAAACAAGCTAACAGGCCAACACGGTTTCCTCAAATTATTTGCTTATAGCCTCTGTATATGCCCTATAGCCCAATATTTATGCCCAAAATTAGCCAAAATCCTCAAATTAAAAACCCTAAAAAATTGGCCGAAAATGGCTATCAATCGCGATCGACTGAGCTGTCAATCGCGATGGACAGGGCTGTCCGTCGTGGCCTGTCAGTCGCGATGGACACGTGTCAATCACGATTGATGGGTGTCAATCGCGATGGACAGGGGGTGTCGGTCGCGATGGACTCCTGTCAGTTGCGATGGACAGAGGGTGTCGGTCGCGATGGACTCCTGTCAGTCGTGATGGACAGGGGGTGTCGGTCGCGATGGACTCTTGTCAGTCCTGATGGCCAGCTGCCAGTCGCGACGGACTGTGTCAGTCGCGATGGACTGAAATTTTGGGTTTTTTCCGTGTTTATGTGTTGATCGGGGCTCTATACGTCGCGATGGTCAAGATTCTCGTCGAAATGGGGTGTCAATCGTGATTTTTCTGTCAGTCGCGATGGACAGGGGTGTCCGTCGTGATGGACACGTGTCCGTCGGGGTCTGTCAGTCGCGATTGACTGGCTGTCCGTCGTGATGGACACTGTCAATCGCAATTGATGCTATCAATCACGATGGACTGAAAAAAAGCCAATTTTTCAAAAATTTTTGTGGATCTCTGATGTGCAAGGTCTCTAGTCTACTGTGGTGCACTTAGTTTGACCAAAAGATGAAACTTTCTGTCAATCGCGATCGACAGAAGCTTGCGACACAAAGACAGTTCTGCACATTTCCGTACCTGCGCGACGTGTTGGAGGGGATGATATAGCTGGATCCTGCAAGAAAACTCAACAACCATGCAAAAACAATGCACACAATATTGCTCTCTCGCTCTCTCTCACAAGTGGAATGAGGGAAATGGAATGGAGAAGGTGATAAGATCAAAACTGAAAATTTTCGCGATGATGGAGATGGAGGTGGGAGATGGTGATGATGATGGTGAGGTAAGAAAGAGAAAAACAAGAAAAGTAAAGAGATTACCTACAATGCCAACGTCTCAAATCTACGCCTTACCATCACACGCTCGTCCTCAAAGCTCGATCCCCGACAACGGCGCCAAAATTTGGTGTAGCTCAGTGATGAGTAGCACCTCCTTTAATGTCAATCCGGGAAGACGTGAGGATGGTATGAAGACCTCGAGCAAGTGAAGGCACAAGTGCGTGAGTGAGAAGCACACTAGCATGCACACACATACACACACACGTGCACACACAGTAAGACAAAGAGTGAGAAGCAATGGAGTTCTTTAGATTACTTCCAAAATGCTCATACAAGTTTAGATCAATTACAAGCTAACCTCAAAAATGAGCTCTCTAGCTCTATTTATAGTTTTTGACTAGGTTTTGGCCCTGTCCAGACCTAGTGTCTGGCCTAGTTAAAAATTAGGTTCCAGGGCCTATTTGAGGGCTTAAACGGAGTCTAAAAAATACGAAAATTGATATGTAGGTACTCCTAAAGCTCCTCAAGCTCAAGGACTCCTTGGCTGGCACAAAATGGAGCTACAAAAATATGAAATGGTATTTACAATGATTGTTAGTGATGAGAATCACTGTTATAAAGATGTTGATTTGGAAAAATTTGAAGGGCCTATCTGCCAGATTTGCGTCGACTGCTCTGTCTACTTAATCCTTCACCTCACTCTAACTCTCTCTGGTGGCTTCCTTGTCTAGTTAGTCCTTGACTACTTTCAACATATGATCATTCCCTTTACAGTACTTGCAAAACAATTTCTTCTTTTCTGATTTCTTCTCATTTTTATCTTGGTTCTTCGAATGTGCAGGATTTGCAGATTTCTGCTTACTAGTAGAAGAGCTCCATTTTCCTTTGCCCTTCTGACTAGCCAGGAAAGCTTGATCTGCAACACACATAATGGACCTGTTCTGCCTGGACTGATCTTCCTGCAACAGAATTGAGACTAAGTCCTCAAATGATAAGGCATTCGGATTGCCTTTCATCATCAACCGAAGAGTAGAAGAAAAACTCTGGTATGAATCAAGAAGACCATTCAGAATGGTCTGCACAAGTGAGCTATCTGGTATAACCTCATCAACAAAAATCAATTGTTCCTTCAAATCTTTGATCTTCATTAGGAAACTGTCCATAGAATCACCTTCATTCATGTGCTCACTCTCTAACTGTTTTCGGAGGTAAGCAACACGAGCCTCATTCCTATCTTGGTACAATGTGGTAAGTGTATCCCAAGCATCCTTAGCTGTTCTGCAAGAGCAAATATGAGGAATAATGGCACGTTTGATAGACAAAGCTATCAATGCATGTGCCTGGGCATCTCTGCCATCCCAACAAATCTGCTCTGCAGTAGGTTCAACAGAAACATCAGCACGAACAGGAATCTATGGAATATCATCTTCAACACCATCTTCATCAGCTCCAGCACCTGTATTTGCAGTACCTATCGTTACAGGTGTAACAAGACGTCTTTCAACACCCTGCACAATGTTCCACAATCCTTTTGCAACCAAAACATGTCGCATCATATAAGCCCATGATGGGTAGTTGGTACCATCCAACTTATCCTCAATAGCCAACATACGGAATACATCACTGCTTTCAGCCATGGCCGGTGACTAAAATACCTTGATGCAAAAAATCGACTGTATCTCAAAAAGCTGAACGGAACTACCCAGATGAGTTCTGCTAGACTTGTAGCAGACTTCGAGACGCTTAAACTGGTGAACAAAAACTGGTATACACCTTTGGCACAAAAAGACGAAATAGCCTGCACAAGCGCTGCGATAGTGCGTTCGGAGGCCAAATTTCGTGCGAATCTGAGATTGCAAACGGAGGAGTGTCGACGGCACCCTAGATGAAGCGACGACCTGTTCTGATACCAATTGTTGGAGTTAGACGTCTGCGGAAGCACGCGAACAGTACAAGGAAGAAGAAGAAGCTTGGAGCACAAACACACAACACTTGATGTATTACTAGAGAATGTACAAAGATAAGTAGCCCATTAGGGCAATAGGCGTATATACAAGTCGGGGTAAAAAAACCTCCTAAAGAGGGAAAAAAGTACCCCGATGGTCCTAGTGTGTTCACACACATCACTACCTAAATATATCAACACTGCGCAGGTACGGACAAGCTCAAAACTGTCTGTGTGTCGCAGACCTCTGTCGATCGCGATCGACAAAAAATTTCATCTTTTGGTAAAACAAAGCACACCACAATGACACACATGAGGAGCACATTCCAAATAATCACTTGAAATTAAAAAATTATGTGTTTCTCTGTCAATCACGACCGACACCATCGATCGCGATCGACAACCACGATCGACAACCTCTGTCAATCGTGACCGACAGACCCTGTCAATCGCGACCGACAGACCCCACAACCGACCAACTACCGTGTAGGATTCAGTCAATCGCGATTGACATTGTCGATCACGACCGACTGAAAATTCATGATTGACTGAATTACTCGTGTCGCCACGTGTCCATCTCGACGGACACATCCCCGATCGACTGAAATCACGGCGAAAATTGCGGAAAAAGTATCGATCGCGATTGACACCGTTGATCGCAATTGACAGGACTCACGACCGACTTTGTTGATCGCGATTGACACTATCAATTGCGACTGACGTGTCGATCACGACCGACAGGCCCGACGGACACCTCTGTCAATCGCAATCGAGAGGCCTGTCGATCGCGATTGAGAGGCTTTTTCGGCTAAATTTTAGGGTTTTGTTATTCCAAGATTTGGGGATAATTTTGGGGCATATTTTTCTATCAATTAGCATTTTGTGAGGTTCCTAAACGTGTGTTTCGAGGAAAATCCTATGAACTATTGACCTGTTTTACCCTGTTTTAACTCCAAAACCCTGAACTATCATAACTTCCTCATACGAAATCCGTTTGCTGTGATTCTTGTTTTGTTGGAAAGCTCATGGGGAGTACAACCAAAACTTCCAGTGGTTAGGGTAAAATTAATATCAGGATTATTAGACATAGTATTTTTAAGTGGACCATATCCAGGAGGAGGAAAACTCAGGGATCTCAAGAATTGTGTTCCATAGAGACATGGTGCAAATTGACATGTGAATTACATGAATGAAAGTGATTTTTTGTGTCATTTGAATCTAAGTCTTGAGCTAACCTTGGGATTTTTACAGGTCCACTGAGAGCACTAGAAGGCATCCAAAGCAAGGGCATTCCGCAAGCTTGAGAACAGGGTTCTTGAGCACCAAAAAGCAAGGGATATGCAAGTGAGGTTGGAATACTCTCAACTCCCTTGGTCAATTCCTAGCTTAGGCTACACGTGAATAGTGCTAGAAGTAAGTCAGGGTAACGATAGGCACGAGACAAGTCAAAGACTATCTAAGAAAGCAAGTTCAAGTCAAGAGATAACCTATGTGTGACCGATAACTTTAAAGGAAAGGAACTTAACGTGGAACGATCAACTGAAAGAACAAAAATTAACTTAAGTATTCCTGACGACGTGATATCAGACAAGATCATAAACACGATAATCAACTAAAAAGAACCAAGTGACTGATACAAATTGATCGGCAACGAGGCTGTACCTTGGGAAAAAATTGGGATTGCTCAGTTAGGCATATGAACCTTAGATCAGGATGACACCTAGGGAGAGATAGATAGAGTCTTAGGTCTTCAGAGGCTAGTGTCAATCATACTGCTAGGTCTTGGGCCCAACAATTGAGCCATCATTCGTACTACCCTAGCTCTGGGACTAGTGAGTCAGCAATGTCTCAAGGTATGGAGAGACCCACAGGAAGTTCAGGTGTGCCATACTTACATAGGGTAGAAGGCCCATACAAGATGTAGGTGGAATACCTTAGGACCAACCAATTAGGTGCTAGCATCTATGAGGACGGCCTAGGAAGATCTGTGGTCCATATCAAAAACCAGATCAACCCATTGGACTAGAACGTCCAATAGTCAAATTTGAAAATGGTGCATACTTAGACAAAGAAGGAACCATATACGTAGTCACCAGCCACCCAGATAGGATAGACGAATTCTGGAATGTGATCCCAGAGACAGACATAGGTGACCTAGAGCAAGGGAACTTAAGTGGAGAGCCTAAAACACCTCGAGGCAAATCTGTTCTTACTAGAATTATCACGCCAGAGTGGATTCCCCAAGACAATAAAAGCATAGATCTGCTCTTAAACCGAGAGACCAATGAAGCCTTTTGGAGGTATAAGTCTAATCCACCGAATGAGGTAGGGACAATCATGATCTATGAACTCAAGAATCCGGATAGCCCAGGAAAAGTGACCTATTTAGACAATACTTCAGAGAGGATCTTTGTGGTTTCAGAACATGGTAGACATGCTTATACTTGGAAGGGTGAATTTATATTTCCCCAACCAAGATCTAATGTGTCCTATGGCCACCCAGGAGCTGGAACATCCCAAGCTCATGGAGCACCAAGAGACAGGAATAGAGAAAGACCTGAGGTAAGTTTTGCTAACCCATTGGGAAGAGAAAGAACAAGAACAGAGATAGATAGAGAAGAAGCTAAGAAACCAAGAGCCCAGAGGAACTTAAGAAATGCTGATGATTTTCCTTTGCCAAGGCCTAGGGAACACACGAGGACTTTGAGACCTACACAGCTCGTTAAGTCCATGAAGAATTACTTCGATGGCACTGGAGATCCATACGATCATGTGGCCAAATTTAGGCAAGTATTGAGAGCTGAACAAGTGGAGGACTTGTTCATGCAATATAATGCCTTTGGTCTAACCCTTAGGAACACCGCTCTTACGTGGTTTCAACCACTAAATGAGAGACACTTCAGGAACATAGACCAACTTCTAGAGGCTTTCATTATTGAATTCTCTAAGAGTGGCATACAACATAACACTTCCTCACTAATTCACAGCTTCAAGCAGACAACTCAAGAGACTATTAGACTTGTAGGAAGAAGATTTAGGCAATATCTAGAGAGATGTCCTGATTCTGAGTTACCCACACCAGCCAAACAAGTGGCTTTATTCCTAGATGGACTGCTCTGTACAAAGTTGAGATCATATGTGTACTTAAAAGACCCTAGAACCATAGAAGAGTGTGTACGCATGTGCATTGACATTGAGGATAACCTAGGAGAGGAATTAGAGCTTTCCAAAATCTACAAAGATTCGGATAGTTCTACTAGCCTCTCTTCCACGCAATCCACATCTATTGAGGAACTCACAGAGAAGGTAGCTCTAAAACTAGGTGTCTCTAGCAAACAAATCCCAAGATTTGCCCCAGTTAAGCGGTGCTATACTTGTGGAGGTGACCATATGGTGAACGTATGTCCCATTCTGGCTCAACCCCAAGTGAATCCTAATAGCTAGTACTGCACCATAGAAAGGAAATACACTAATCACACTGCAGAAGATTGCCCATACAATAAGCAAGCTGTTAGGCAAACCTACCCTCAGCCCTATCCACAACAGGGGAGATACCAAAACCAGTACCCTCCACAGCAATATGGTAGGCCACAGCAACCTTATCAACAACCCTACCAAAACCAACAAAGGCCTCAGCCTGTGTTAGCTCAGCAACCTCCTACCCCCACCAATGTGATTCCCGTAAAGTACGCAGCTGCAGAAGAGAACCTGAATAGAGCCATTGTGCCAGTAACACCATTGCTTTCAAAGAGTGACCCTGGTGACCATAGTTTTGACTCTACTCATATTGATAGCCCTCAAGCTTACTACATGCAGTCACCTGAGCATAATGAGGCCTATTATTATGAAGAACCGAGTGAACCAAGTTGGGAACCAGAGTATACCAATGTCATGTACACCAATCCCAACTCGTGGCCCCTACCTAGGCAGGTAAGACCATCATTCCCTAGAGGGCCATGCTACCGATGTCAGGGAGATCACCTCATTTGTGATTGTCCGATGCCTGCCCCTACACAACCCCAATCTGTAACCATTCAAGGCTTTTGTCAAGAATGCGGAAAGGAGCACCTCTTACGAGACTGCCCAAAGAACCCACAGAATGTAACAAAAATTACTCCCATCAATGTGATTGGATTAGTTGGAGACTTGTGACTTCCACTACACCAGTGCAAGTGGTCACGAGAGCTCAGGCATTGTAGCAGAACCAAGGTGTAGGACAGGAAAAAAGTGCAGAAGTTAGCGAAATGGAGAGCATAACCAAGAAGAGGACTAGAGCCTGGAAAGATAGCCGCGAGAGAATGAAAAGGCAATGGGCAAAGAAGATGAGTGAACTCGAGGAAAGCCTAAGAGAAATGAGAGCCAAGATAATTGAACTTACATCTCAACCTCCTTCTCACACCACTCCACCACCACCATTTCCATCTCCATCCGATCCACCACCTTCCAACCCGCCTCATGCGACCCCACCACCCCCTAGAGTAGGATCAGTTCTAGCAGATCCCACTCCTGAGGACCTAAATATGATGCTCAAAGCATATCAAGCCAAAATCCAAGAAGGGCCAAACGTAACCGATCATGAAAAGTGTTACCCTAGAGCAGAACTAGAGCTTGAACAAACCAAAATTTGTGCTAAGATGGTGGAATTCGCTCAAACCATGTTTGAATCCAGTCGCCTCTTTAACATCTCTAGTTCAGCTAAGATGCAGTTGCACTTTGATGGATTGCTAGAAAGATTGGAGACGCTAATTACACAATCAGAAAAGGAACCCACCCCTCCAAATAAGGGCAAGGCAAGTGAAAGGTTAAGCCTTCCCGCCCAGGAAGCTTATGTTCCCAACTCCACAGAGCCAGACACATCTTCTCCTATGAATCGGTACTCACCGGAATTCCTACGAGAGATTCAAGAAGAGAAACGGGCTAAAGAGAGTGAAGTCCCTCCTCCCTTTGAACTTGTGGATGACGCGCATGATCAATTCCCACAAGATATTCCCTCCATTTATGGAGAGCAGGAGAGTAACCAATCTCAGGAAAGATTAGACTTTGAGTCTAATTCTTTACATGAATTACCCCACTTCACAGGCCCATGGGAAGCTAAGTCTACTTGTATGAGAGTACCCACGCTTATGGTACAAAACGAAGACTCAGTCATACCTAGGAAAACAGAGGTAGTGAAAAACACTAAAGTGCAGTGCAATCTCACTTTAGAAGAGCTACTCAAGGTTAGGCCAGAACTGTGGAAACATGTAGCCAAACAAGTACCTGAGGTAACTAAACCTCGTTCTTAGGCAGGTTCTCATAGAACAGTGCCAGAAATTCCTCTAGACAAGATAGGAGATATGAGTGAAGGAGAAGAAGGAAACACCTATCTTTCCATCACCCATCAAGGATAAACAACCAAGGCACTTCTGCACTCAGGTGCAGGAGTTGCAGTTGCTACCACTTCCCTGTGGAAGCGTTGGGGCAAGCCAGCACTTAGGCCAACGAGAATGAAATTGTAGATGGCTGATGGTCACATAGAAAGATCCTTAGGCTTGCTAGATAGAATAACTCTCACTACATGTGGTGTAGAGTTTGAGCATACATTTTCTATATGTGACTTTAGCAAAAATCATGCCTATGAGATGATTTTGGGAAGACCATTTATGCGACAGTTGCAAGTGGTACAGGATTGGGGAACCAACTCCTTGTACTTGCAACACCTAGGTGTTACAACCAAAGTTAATCTCAAGGATTACTCTCATAGAGATGTCCCTCCTATCCAATGGAATCCCATCCATAGAGCCAAAGATGATACTGAGTCTGTGCATTCCATAGGATCAGGATCCTCATGGATGCATGAAGACACACACTTATGGATGTGCAAAGTGGCAGTAGAAGAGGAGAAGAGAGAAAGAGCCAGAGAGGTAGGTGCGAAGGAAACACATAGATCAATTCAAGACCCAGCCTATGCACCTGTAGTATTCCCTGACAAAGAGTTTGAACCTCATGGTTGGGCAGAAATTTTAGCAACAATGGATGTAGCCATCAATGAAGAACAATGGACACCCCACTGTGATGAGGATGGCTATGACATTTTAGTCTTCTCCATAGAGCCAATTATGGGAGATTCGGTCTTAGAAGAGTGTGAACATATCCTTGATGCACTTGAGGATGCAAGTGACTCGGATCTAGAGTCAATCATTATGGACCCACCATTTGCATCAGATGAAGAATACTTCTATGAAGTAGAAGCTCACCTTCAGAGACACGAAGAGCTCACAAATGACGTAAGATTAACCACACAAGTAACCCCTAACGACGAAGGAAGGAAAAGGAAGAAGAGAGAAAATCACACCAGAGGAGGAAGAATCTTTGTTTGAGGTCCCCGAGAATTTCAAAAAGTATGAGATAGACGATAGGAGAGTCATGGTAAGAATGCCTAAACGTGAGGCACAAGCAGGAGAGGCCTATGATAACAAAAAAACCACCAAGAAAATAGTAGTAGCCATAGAAGAAGGAGAAGAAAGATGCACGTACATAGGCCATGACCTGACGAAAGAAGAAGAGCAAGAGTTGATTGCCTTGCTAAGAGAATACCGAGATGTATTCGCCTGGAGTTATAAAGACTTGAAAGGTGTAGACCCTGACATATGCTCACACACGATTCCCATGACCTCAGATGCCAAACCCTCTAAACAAAAGCCATACACATACAACGATAACTATGCTGCCAAGATCAAAGAAGAGATAGATCGCTTGGTAGAAGCTGGATTCATCTATGAAATTGAGCACACTGAGTGGGTATCCCCCATTGTAGTAGTACCCAAGAAGAATGGAAAGCTACGTGTGTGCATTAACTTGAAGAAGGTTAATGAAGCCACTATTCGAGATAACTATCCGCTTCCTATCACGGAACATCTCTTAGAAAGAGTAGCAGGCAAGGAAGTATACAACTTTCCTTGATGGATTTTCTGGTTACAATCAGGTAGCCATAGCTCCAGAAGATCAGCATAAGATAGCATTTGCCACTGAGTGGGGCATATTTGCTTTTCGGGTAATGCCATTCGGGCTTACCAATGGTCCTGCAACCTTCCAAAGATTGATGTGCCATGTATTTAAAGAGTTCTTGAGGAAGAATTTAAAAGTCTATGTTGACAATCTTTGTGCTCATTCCAACATTAGACAGACACATATACCTGAACTTAGGCAAATCTTTGACAAATGTAGAGAATATCAAGTCTGTCTGAACCAAGAAAGTGTGTTTTTATGGTTAGACAAGGCAAGATTCTAGGACACATAGTGTCAAAGAACGGCATATCCACGGACGAGGAGAAAGTGAGGGCCATTGCAGAGTTACCTAGGCCAAAGAATGTAAAGGAAGTACAAGCTTTCATGGGGCATTGTGGTTATTACCGACGGTTTATACACATGTATGCCATCATAGCAAAGCCTCTGTATGGACTTTTAACCAATTTCGAGTGGACTGATGAATGTGAAAACTCTTTCAATGAGCTTAAACGATGATTGTGTTCAGCACCAATCTTGACGACTCCAGATTGGAATAAGCCTTTTCATGTTCATGTAGATGCATCCAATTATGCTATTGGATGTGTACTCGCACAACCTACTAGTGAAGGTAATATGGATCTTCCAATTGCCTATGCTAGTAGATAGTTGAATGCAGTTGAACGAAATTATACCACCACTGAACGAGAAGGATTAGGCATGGTGTATGCAGTTAAAAAGTTTAGACACTATTTGCTTGCAAATAAGTTTAAATTTTTTTTACTGATCATCAAGCACTGTTGTACTTGGTAAACAAGCTATGCAATATAGGTAGATTAGTAAGATGGTTTCTCTTACTGATTGAATACGACTTTGAGGTTGTGGTGAGGAAAGGGAAGACTCACTTGAGAGCAGAACATCTCTCTAGGCTCACATATGGAGAGGCCCCACAAGGAGTATCAGATGACCTTCCTGATGCTTACCTATTTAATTTGGAAGTTGCACCTCAGTGGGCTAAGACACTAGTGCCAGTATTGACATATGGGCCTAAACATCCAGTAGTAAACACTCAAGATAGAGAGATAGTAAAAGCCCAAAAATACCAAATCATGGTAGGAAGTATGTACAAGCATACAGATCAAGGGATCCTAGCTTGTTGCGTGAAAGAGGAGGAGTACGTAAAAATGGTTGCAATTAGCACATGTAGGTGCATTAGAGCAACATTACTCAAGGCAACGAACCCTACAGACACTAAGGAGACTCGGAGTGCATTGGCCGACTATGGAAGCAGATGTCCATAAGATGTGTAAGGAATGCCGAGTCTGTTGTGTTAGACCACTTGTGGACCACGCTACTCTTTATCAAGTGTCTCTAGTGCCAGATTGGAGTGAACCACTAGTAGCCTTCTTGAGGATGAAAACATTCCCTCAAGATATGACCCTGATGAAGCAAAGAAGTTTAGAACAAGAAGCCCTAGATTACTCACTTGTTGGTAATAATCTATACAAGCGGGGTAAAGATGGTTACGTGAGACTCTGTGTCCATGAGAGTGAATATTTAAAGATCTTGGAAACTGCTCACCAGGGTGTAGCAGGAGGACATTTTGGACCAGATCGGGTGATCAAGGCTATACTATTTGCAGGTCTTTGGTGGCCAACACTTCACATGGATGCACATACCTATGTGAAGCGGTGTGATGTCTGTTAGCGAGCTCAGTATCCTATACACAAAGATGATATGCCTTTGAAACCTATGATGGGTGGACGAGCATTCTCTAAGTGGGGAATAGACTTTGTGGGTCCTATTAATCCCCCAGCTAAGAGTTCCCATGCTGAGTATATCATTGTGGCCACTGACTATCTAACCAAGTGGGTAGAGGTAAAAGCCACCACGAAGAACGATGCTCAAACGACAGCTGAGTTCTTATTTGAGAACGTGTTCACAAGATACGGGCTACCTATTGAGCTAGTAAGTGATAGAGGCACTCACTTCTTGAATGAAGTTATTGAAAATCTTCTCCAAGAATTCTTGCTAGTACATAAGAAGTCTGCCCCTTATCACCCACAAGCTAATGGGCAAGCCGAAAGCACAAATAAGATTCTATGCAATGTAGACAAAATTAGTGAACAATAAACGCTCTGATTGGGACAAACAGCTACATCATGCTGTTTGGGCATACAGAGTTCCCTATAAAACGGTACTCCAAGCCACACCCTTTCAGATGGTGTTTAGCCAAAATGTAGTGCTACCATTGGACTTCTTGATACCTACATTGAAAGTAGCACAAGAGCATGATTGGACAGGCCATGAGCTCTCCTCTAGAATCTTTGACCTTGAGCGATTAGGAGAAACAAGACTGAGGGCTGCCGCATGGATATATGCAGCTAAGAAACGACAGAAGGCATACTTTAATTTAATGCCCATGTTAAGGATAAAGGCTTGAAGGCCGGAGACTTAGTTTTGGTGTATACCCTGAAACAACATGCGAGAAAGCTAGGAAAGCGTGGTTATGGACCTATGATCATAAATAGGATCTCAACTAGTGGAGCAGTTCAATTAGCTACTCTAGAAGGTGATGTTCTCCCTAGTTACATTAGCGGATGCAGAGTCAAGTTATATCGGGAACCCCTTACGGAGGAAATGTTGAATCGACTCAATACTGCAAAGAAGCGTAAAGAAGAGGAAAAACGAATTCGAGAAGAGGCACAGACAAAAGCATTGGAACGCATCCGAAGAATGAAATTGAGAAGACAGGGCAGAGATCAACCTAGGACAGACGCGTATGCAGATCCAGTGTATCCTATGGCTATGTGTGAAGTTTCAGGTATTAGTTCTCATAGAATAATTGACCGACGTCCTTTTGTAACTTTAGAAATAGCACAAGGAAAGAGTGCAAGGACTGTAAGGGCCTTGATTGACTCAGGTGCAGCCACTAGTGCTGTTAAATTTTCTTATTGTCAAAAGCTGAAATTAAGTGTCAATCCTATAGAAGCCTATCTCATAGGATTGGGAGGTGTGGAAACCCCTTGCATGGGCGAGGTGGAACTTCCCCTCTACATTCAAGATTCTTTAATGACAGTTAAAGTAATAGTGTGTCAAGATGAGGATATCACTGAGCCTCTTGTCTTGGGTCAAAACTGGATCTATGATCATGCAGTCAACCTAAACTTAAGATGTGGACTTCTTCAGGTATGGGTAAATCAGAATCGAATTACACTTGAGTTAGACAATAGAGCACTCATGGAACTAGGAGAGGCACACACTCCTGGTCCTTCCATGGGCACACATGAAGATGACCATGTTATTCTTGTCCAACACTATGTGATGCAGAGGGATGATTATCTCAGCAAAGAAGTCAAGGATTCAGTGGAACTCCCTTCTTTTCCAAAAGCCATAGGGATACAACAACTAAAGGCAAATCGAATGCAGAAGAAGCAGAGGACTTATGCTCGAAGCAAAAAGGAAGTACAAAGCAAGGTGTCTCAACCATTGAAACAGGTGTGGGTACGGAGAGGCGAGCATCCGGCTGCAGTTGAATCACATCCAGTGGCTCAACTTCATATTAGTGATCAATTGCAGGACACTAATAAGAAGTGTTTCAAAAATTCTCCTACGAAAGTAAAGTCTATCTGGGTACCCAAGAAGTCAATGAAGGCTAATCCACAATCAAGATATATTGGGGTGCCTAAGGCTTGCTTGCGGGCTCACTTAGACATACACAGATCACACCGTACACAACATGGTTTACTCACACGAACAGCTGAGTCCCACCCATATTCGACACACCCAAACACATATTTGTCCTGGAGCACGAGTAAAATTACTTGCAAATGGGTCCCTAAAAAGCCTCATTTACAAGCAGACATTCACCCACCAAAGTCTACACAAAATCAACAAAGAAAGCCACCCACTGTGTTTGAAGCCCAAAATTTGTAATAAACCACCTGATCCCATTGTAAAGCCACCTCTGCTTACTAATTGTGTCCACACTACACCGCACCATTCCAATTAGCACTTAGGAACCCTGCACCTGCTAACCACACCTCACACTCACAACCACACGAGCACGAACATACTAACTAACTAACTAACTCTCAGTTCATCATGTTAATATTGTAACGGGGACACATGACCACTTTGTGTCCATTTGCAATGTTAACCTTCATTTGTATATTCTCACAGAACCGGCGACCAGTTTCTTCAATATGGCCGAGGCTGCAGGAACAAGCTCCCAGGCAGGCACCAGCCCTCAGATTATGGACATTGAGAGTCTCCCCATTGAGGAGGAGTTGAAGGAGAGACCACTCGCATTGAGAGCTTTACACGCCATACCTATTCAGAATCTTCCCCAAGGGCACACATCACCAGTCAGCAAAAACTCGCATTGGTTCAGTGATGTGGCAGGTGCTCTTGGAGAAGGCACTTACTTGTGGGAGGCAGAAATAGAGTTCAACGGACGTTGGGGAAGGTATCACTTCTTTACGAGAGAGTTTGAGAGGCTTCAAAATAATGAAGGGTTGAAACAATATGGAAGAAGGCTGGACTATATGATGAATTCAAAGCCCAGTTACCGAAGCCGGACTTTCTAAGGTGTTCTTACCTGATTAGCACCCTCACTCCCAGTAAAGACAAAAAGGGATATAGCACCTTTGTCCTACCATCCCTTACAAGAGGTAATGAACTGAAGCGTTTCAAATTGACGAACAATTTGGTAAGGGAAGCTCTCGATATGAAGGGTATGCATATCCCCACAAAGAAAGAGACCATGGTCCCAGACAACATGAAGAACAGGAACCTGACTAAACTGAAGGACATGGTGGCAATGACACCAACTATTGCTATTCACCTTCGAATGTGCATGCAACATTTTGCGTTCCCTGCTCAGGAGAGATTCACGATGCCACCCAAGACGATATGGTTTAGTCTATACTTGGCAGACGCCTTCAATTTGACAATCAACATGCCTCATTGGATTATTGACCAAATACACTTGGCGCATCAATGGTGGTATAAGAAGCAAAAGTCGGTACTTTATGGATGTTGTGCTCTCACAAGGATTGTCTACCGATGCCTGGCATATGATGTGCCAATTCAAAGAGCAATTGTTTGGACCAGGGTGCAAGAGTTTGAGTGAAGATTATCAGTCGCAGGACCTCCATCCAAGAAAATGAGGGGAGCAGTTCAGATGCCCTGTGCACAGGCCTGCGGTGCTACACTGACACTGGAGACAACTCCACGATTTCCGAGGCCAGTGCAACCTTTCACTATCAGATTACCAAGGCATAGCATGGAAGGACCGAATCTAGTGTTTCCACCGATACCCACTGACTTGGAGTTCCCTCACGGCTTCACGCAAGAGGATCTAACAGATGAGGAGGTAGCAAGAATAATTAATGCTGTGAATTTGGAAGTTGAGGCAGAGCAAGCGAGCGGGCAACAAACTGCTACAGACAAACTCCATCCAAGTCAATCGGAAGTCGTAGAAGTAGAGGAAGATGAAGAGGAGACTGCAGAAGATGAGCAAGAGGATGAACAAGAAGGACTATCAGATGAAGAAGAGCATGAATATGAGCAAGAAGTGGTCCAGGAACTTGAAGGTGCCCCTGCTTATACGAAGCAACTGAAAAAGCTATATGATACCATCAACCGAGTTCAAGAACAACACAAATTGTTCCTGACAGCAGGAAAAGCCCTCATGAACCAAATCCTTGAAGAGGAAGGGGTGGATGAGCAATACAGAGCAACCCTTGACATGGTCGCTGACGCATTAGGGGTACCTGAGACGGTGCATACCGCTCTTGCGCACTCGCGAAGATCAGAGAGAAGATACGGCATACGCCCCCCTCGATCAGGGAAACAAATGAATGTATTGGTATCAGAACCACAGGGCACCACATCCATGACCACGGGCATGGCTCAAACCATTCATGACACTGAGGAAGCCCATACCTCAAGTGCACCCCCTTTACCACCCCTACCTCCAACTCCACCACCTTCACCTCCCATTACCAGTGTCACCACCACCCTCAGAGTCCACTTCCCATATCGAAGCAAGGAGTGTGAGTCAACCCTCACAATCCGCACAACCTATCACCACCCCTATTGTAAATACTACCGCTGACACTATCATTCTAATCGTAGCCACCGAAAACCCCATTCCCCCTATCACACTTTCTGGTGGTCCATATTCACAACTACACACACCACTTTACACCTTCACAACCATCACTACACCGACAATTCCCATGTTCACAATCACTCCCACGACTCCATCCACATATGATGTCATGGACATATCACCTACTTCCGCACCTCTCCCTCCCCCCATATTTCCACAATCTCCCATTCCCCCACCACCCACTTCACCCTTTTCAAGCACAGCATACACACTCCTGTTCCCTTTTCCCTACCCCTCTGCATTCAACACCTTTCCCGCATCCACTCCTGTTAATAATGTATTTAATAATATGTACCATTGTATGTCTCAACTACAACATCATTACCAGCATCTTGATGCCCAGCATACAAGCTTGTTCAGAAATCATGAAACGCTACAGGAGAGATTCATTAATTTAGAGAAGGAGAAGAGGCAGTTACAACAGTAGTATAGTACATTGCAAGCACAACATGATCAATTAATCGCCAATCCTCCCCAGATAGATGCTGAAGAAAAACAACAACTTGATGATATGTTACACGCTTAGATAACGGACAATCTCAAGCTTCGATGTAACCTCGCCTTACTACGAAAGCATATGTTGCAGCACTCGAAGAAAATAAACGACTACAGAAACAGAACGAGGAGAACCTGGAAGCAGCAATGGAGGGTTCACCGCAAGAAATCAACCCAGAGAATTTCAAGGCCATCCCATCGGCAAATATGCAAATCATATTGGAAACACATGCCGATCTCTTGGAAGCACATGCCGCCTTAGAAAGAGAGCGGGATGACCTACTAAAGCAACTGGCAGCTCAACAAGATTCACCAAAAGAAGTTACAGCCACCACAGACACATCTGAAGAAGTCGCAAAACTCAGAGCACAACTGGCAGAACTATAAAATAAAGTTCTTCAATATGAGCGTCAACCCTCTCCCCTCGTGGAACCGGAACTTGAAGACTTAGTTCCAATTGTAAATACCATTTCACCTTTTTATAGCTCCATTTTGTGCAAGCCAAGGATTCCTTGAGCTTGAGGAGCATTAGAAGTATCTACCTATCAATTTTCATATTTTTTAGATTCCGTTTGAGCCCTCAAATAGCCCTTAGAACCTAATTTTTAAATAGGCCGGACACTAGGTCTGGACAGGGCCAAAGCTAGTCAAAAACTATAAATAGAGCTAGAGAGCTCATTTTTGAGGTTAGCTTGTAATAGATTTGAACTTGTATGTGCACTTTTGAAGTAATCTAAAGAACTCCATTGCTTCTCTCTTTGTCTTACCTCGTGTGCGCGTGTGTGTGTATGTGTGTACATGTTAGTGTGCTTCTCACTCACACATTTGTGCCATCACTTGTTCGAGGTCTTCATACCATCCTCACGTCTTTCCGGATTGACATTAAAGGAGGTGCTACTCATCACTGAGCTACAGCAGGGGTAGCTTTTACAGAGTTTAGATGGCATTACAAAGAAGATTAATCACCCTCTCATCATCCTCGTGTGGGGCCCACTTGGGTTTAAGCTTGCCATTGATCATACATGTTTTTCTTACATGGTTCATATATAACTTCATTGATTATGCTCACATTAGAGCTTAAATTTAATCTAATAATTATTGCACGCATCAAAATACCAACCATACTTCTATCCATATTCACAACATAGAGATCATTTCCATCAGCCAGAAACTTCACATTGACATCAACTCTCATATCTTTCGATTTAAAGCAGTCGTTTTGGCATAATCAAGCATCACGTAATGATGTTATATTATCCATTAAACTCCTTGCATTGGTATGACTTATATTCAAAGAAATAACTAAAGCTCTCTCAATTCTTGCATTGTAAATGCAGCCTTCAATGCACTCTGAAAATCCATATTATATTTTTTTCACCATTGATAGTGATAATCAAACCACCCACGCATATGAACAACGAGAATATCACTTTCCTACTATTGCAAGAAAATAGAGAGAAGTTGGTTTTGATTATAAAAACTTCATATGCATTACCTTATTGAACCTCTCATGGCATCCATGTCGAGCTAGTTTTGATCCAAAAAGTGCTTTCTTTAGCGTTCAGACATATTCCAGATTTTTCCTATGTACTTCCTTCTGTAACCAATAGATAAAAAATGCAACTATACATTTTATTATTGCAGATTGGGATAAAGTCTCACTATCGTCTATTCCACGTGTTTGTGCATAGCCTTTTATTAGAACAATTATATTTGAATTTGAACTCTTGTATCCGTTTGCATCGAGTTGGATTTTACTTGAAGACAACTTCACTAATTATTTGGATATGACTTCTTGTATCCGGTTGCATCCAATAGGCTTTTACTTGAAGGTGACTTCTTCTACCCGTTTGCATCCACTAGGCTTTTACGTGAAGGCAAATTCACTAGTTCTCATGTGCCATTTCCTTTTAATGTATTCATTTCCACATGTATGTCTTTTTTTCTATTCTTGATCACTCTTTGATAGTTTCTTAGAAGCTGCATCTTCCACATGTTTAACTTTTTTTGTCGAGTAATATTGTTCCACTTGTAATATTGTCCTTGAACGCTAGCAGGTGCACCGAACGCTAGCAGGCGCGGTGCAGCGTTTGCCTCCAAGGGGGCGAGCGATCAACTCCCATCTGGCACTCACATACATTACTGTATGGGTGATTCAGTGGATCTCATCTAACCAATCTACTCCATTGATCTCTCTTTGTTTCACAGTACGGACAGTTCTCTCTCTCTCTCTCTCTATATATATATATATATATAGAGAGAGAGAGAGAGAGAGAGAACTGTTTCACAGTACGGACAGTTCTCTCTCTCTCTATATATATATATATATATATATATATAGAGAGAGAGAGAGAGAGAGAGAGAAACAGAGAAACAGAGAGAGAATAACTCTTCAAGTTCCTCTCTCAGGATGTAGAGTCCTTGGGTCAAAGTAAAGCATATCTGGTACCTGGTTAACTCTTCAATCCTTCGTTTCACAGTACGGTCAGCTCTCTCTCTCTCTATATATAGAGAGAGAAACTTGAAGAACTATCCTTTCTCAAGATATATATATATATATATATATATATATATATATATATATATATATATCCTGAGAGAGGAACTTGAAGAGCTATTCTTTCTCTGTTTCTCTGTCTCTCTCTCTCTCTCTATATATATATATATATATATATATATATATATATATATATATATATATATATATATATATATATATACGGCTTTCGGAGTTGTGCCTCACAACGTCGACTGTCTCACTCTCTCAGTGAAAATGTAGATTCCTCCGGTGACAATGAAGCCTATCTGTGGGATGTCTTTTAAGCATTTTATTAAATGCTAACTATTAAGATGATCACTTGCCAGCTTCATATAAATTATTTATGTGTCTTTAGATAAGTAGGGACAGATAAAAAGCCCATGGGATGATGCTCGTCCAGCATCATTCCTGATTTTTCGACAATAAAGTTTTCCGGATAAATGACGTTTCAAAATCGAGCCGTGGAACATTCAAAATGCCAAGAAGTTATGGAACAAAGGATTCAAAAAATGGAAACACCTCTGGAAACATGACACCAACAGTTGGATCAATTACGAGGATATCGACCCTCGCATAAACATCTCCTATGAAGAATGGAACACCTTGCAAAGCAGATGCCTCGCTTGGGACCGTCACAAAACTCGCCTTCTCATGGGACATGACGCTCCGAACGCGCGTGGTCTCAAATGGCACAATGGAAATAGCCTACTCAAAATCCCGAACATCAATGAAACGACTGACCTCCAGATCAGCCTCAACAAGAAGTGGTGCCTGTCTTGGACGCGGCTTCGGTGGGACATGAAATTCATGGGTATCTGGCACCCACTTATAGAGATTAAGAAGTCGGTCCTCTTATGGCAAATTCTTCATCGAGGAATTTGGACTAACCATAAGGCAAGCAAAATCTATGGGATCCCTCCGTGGTGCAAACGCTGCCACCGCGCAATCGAAGATGTCCCACACATCTTCCTTACTTGCCCCAACTCCTACAGAATCTGGCAGATGGTTGGACTGAAAATCAGAGTTCAGAAACAGCTTAGTTGGAAACAAGTCCTGTTGGGTGAAGCGATTGGGTGCTCTGCGGCTCTCTGGAACGCAATCAGAGGGGAAGTCCTGTGGAAAATTTGGCGGGAGCGGTGTGCTCTCAACTTCGGCGACTCCCCTAGGGAGTGGTCGATTGAAAAATCTCTATTCCTCCTTGGCAAAAGGATTGTCAACAGTAAGAAATCCCCCCCCTTCAGGCATCATCAAGTCCTCCTTTTGATCAACAACAAGCTCAAACCCAAGTGGGTCCCGCATGAGGGCGACGAGAGGGTGATCAACCTTCTTTGTAATGCAACCTAGGAATCAACCAAGCTTCCCCTGCTTTGTGGGATTTGGGGGGTCCCGTGGGCACTAGTCCCCTTCTATTGTACCTTTGTTTCTTAATTTAATTCAAGTCCGGGAGAGTAGGCTATTGCCGAACTTCCTTTATATTAAAAAAAATCGAGCTTCATGTCTGCACAGCGCATGCATAAATTCATGTACCAAGCGAAGCTTTTCTGCACATTTGAATAGACTTTTGATAGTTTGAATAGACTGAATCTCTCCACATTTCCGTTTCATGACAGTACATAACTTGTTTTCCATCAGCATTGAGACTCATGTCTTCGAGCATTTGTACTTGGGTTTAAGCTTGTCCTTGGTCATGCATGTTTTTCTTACATGGTTCATACATAAATTCATTGATTATGCTCACAGTAAAGCTTAAATTTAATCTAATAATTATTGCATGCATCAAAATACCAACCATACTTCTATGCATATTCACAGCATGGAGATCATTTCCATCATCCAGAAACTTTACATTAACATCAATTCTCAAATCTTTTGGTTTACGGCACTCATTCTGGAATAATCAAGCATCAGGCAATGATGTTATACCATCCATAAAACTGCTTGCATTCGTATGACTTCTAGTAAAAAAAAGAACTGAAGCTCTCTCAATTCTGGCATTGTAAATTCAACCTTCAATGCACTCTTAAAATCCATATGATATTTTTTTTCACCATTGATAGTGATAATCAGACCACCTACACATATGAACAATGAGAATATCACTTTCCTACCATTGCAAGAAAATAGAGAAAAGTTGGTTTTCATTATAAAAAATCCATATGCATTACCGTATTGAAACTCTCATGGCATCCATGTCGGGCTAGTTTTGATCCAAAAAGTGCTTTCTTTAGCGTTCAGACATATTCCAGATTTTTCCTAACGGTACTTCCTTCTGTAACCGATAGAAAAGAAGACATGATCATGGAGATAAAAACATCTCTTTTGACTCTCTGACTCCCAACTCAGGTCCACCCCTCATTTTTATCCCTAAGCAACTTCAGATACTCTGATTAGCCAACAGTTCCAAATTAGTGTTATGTGTTAAAACCAGCTTACCATCGAGTTCCTAATTAATATCATCATAAGGATTAAAAACTTCTTCTAGTAGCACTTCAAAAGATTGGAAGCTTGAGCACTCTTTTCCTTGATATATTTAATCACTTTTTTTTTTAGATTGTTAGCTAGCGCATTAGGCAAAGGGTCGCATCATGATCAATAGTAGGGACTTCCAAGTTTTCAATGAACAAACTGGATTTAACCTCCTTAGTAAAATCAAGTTCAACAAGTACCTATGGATCCCATTTGGGACTAATTGCCTAGGTTTTTTTTAATCCAAAACTTTTCGTAATAAAGCAAGAAGATTGTCAAGCCAAGGGTAAAAATCCATCGATAAGTTAGGAAAGCCTATCACACATGCATGTTTAAGGGTTTCACAACCCTAGGATTGATATTATAAGCGAACCACTTGAAGAATGAAATACGTGTAGAACGCATAAGCCGCTGGACTTCGTAAATAATTTTCACAACAATGTTACCTCGATAAAAAGAATAGAAAATAAATGTTTGGGAGATATTGCATGTTGTGTACAAACAAGATTCCCAGGTTCACTTTGATCCATTGGCATAGCACCTCTTCAGTAGGTCCCATACCATGACAAATCCCTATAACAACTCAATCAGAGAGCTAGTTTTGCCACCTGTTATAACAAGTGTAGCATCGGGAAAGACTTTATTGTCTTCTCTAACATCCAAAAGGTCATCGTTGGAAGAGTTAGAACAGAAGCAGCGTTGGATGAAATCCATCTGCTTCGGAGCTCCATCAATTTTTTTTTTTAATAAAGGAAGTTCGGCCTTAGCTTTCTCTCCCGGACTTGTATTAATTAAAGGAAAAGAAAAGTACAAGTGAAGGGGAGTAGTGCCCATGGGACCTCCCAAATCCCATAAAGCAGGGGTAGATTTTACAGAGTTTAGATGGCATTACAAAGAAGGTTAATCACCCTCTCATCACCCTCATGTGGGGCCCACTTGGGTTTAAGCTTGTCGTTGATCAGAAGGAGCACTTGATAATGCCTAAAGAGGGGGGATTTTTTACAGTTAACGATTCTTTTGCCGAGGAGGAACAACAATTTCTCAATCGAGCACTCTTTGGGGGAGTCGCCGAAGTTATAAGCTCCCATCTGATGGCGTTTCAGAGAGTAGCCGAGCAGCCGATCGCTTCTCCTAGTAGTGCTTTTTTCTAGCTGATATGTTTATGAAGTCTATTTTTCTTTTCGACAATCTGCGAGTGCCTGTTGGAGTTGGGGCAATTAAAGAAGATGTGAGCAACATCTTCAATGGACCAGTGGCAGCACTTGCACCTGGGAGGCAATAAGCATTGTAGTCTATCACTCCATATGAGGCTTGGCATGGTCGCAAGCCATCTGTTGCTAGCCTTTAGGTTGGACCAAATTTCTCGATGAAGAATTTGCCATAAGAGGATAGTCATGAACTTCATATCCACCGCAGCCGCATCCACAATAGGCACCGATTCTTGTTGCGGTTGACCTGATAATCAATGTTTTCTTTGATGTTTGGGATTTTTGTTAGGCCATTACCATTGTGCCATCTGAGACCAAGCACGCATGGCGGGTCGTGCCCCATGAGAAGGCGGACTTTAGAGCGGTCCCAGGCAAGACATCTACTTTGTAAAGTATTCCATTCTGCATCGGTAATGCTGACACTAGGGTCAATATCCTCGAAGTTGATCCAGTGGTTGGTTTCTTGTTTCCAGAGATATCTCCATTTTTTGAAGCCTTTGTTCCAAAGCCTCTTGGTGTTTCGAATGTTCCAAGATTCCGCATTCCCGATGCCATGGATGGGAAACCAGATAGAGTCATTCTGTCTCATACCAACTACCCATTTCCAATCTTCATTGATTCTTATGAAGCTTTTGACTTTATTCCAACTCTTCCATAGGGAGCACACAAGATTCGAGCCTTTTGGAAAAACCGGGATCTGGGAAAACAAAAGGTTCAGAATGTCAAGATTCTTCCAATTCGGGAATCCCACAAAAGTCAATGCATTCTTGTCTCTGAAGATCAGCTTGGCCCACGAGGCCTCCTTGTGTCACCACGCCTTAATCATCATTTTGATGCAAGTTTGTTAGCCATGCACCCAATGTCTAGAATGCCAAGGCCCCCACTATCCCTTTGGCTAGTGTAGATGGACCACTTGATTTTAGGCACTTCCCTCCTATTGTGGTCTCCCATCCAAAGGAAGTTTCTGCAAATACTTTCTAGTTTGGACAGCTATTGGTCTTTTGGTCTCCAACAAGAGAGGAAGTAAATGGTCCAGGAAATGAGGAACATGTTGATAACCATTGCACGACCAGCAAGATTGATTTGCATAACTCTCCAATAGTTTAACTTGATTTTGAGTCTAGCTAGGACCCAATTCCATTGCTGCTCCAATGATATACCAAAGCCCAAGGGAATCCCAAGAAGCCAAAACATATGGCATGGAGAAATATTTTGACAGACATGTTCAAAGGAAGGTCAGGATAGACCCCAACAATAGCTCTAAAAGCGGTCTTTGAGTGGTTGATTTTGGATCTAGAGGCTTCACAGAAAGTCTCTAGGCACCTTGAAAACGTGTGTAGGCTGGTACTGTCATTGTGGACAAACACATTCATATCATCGGCAAAGAGCCTTATGGTGATCTGGCCATGGTCACGGGGCAACCAGAGGCCTTTGATATTACCTACTTCCACTTGTTGTTCCACTAGCCGGCTAAGCCCTTCCGTGGCAATGGCAAAAAGAAGGGGAGCCAATGGGCACCCTTGTCTAATCGATCTTTTATGTTTGATCACCTTCAAAAGTTGGCCATTAACATTAATTTGGGTCGACGTGTTTCCCAGAAGGGTTGCTATCATCTTGGTGAATTTCTAACTGCATCCGAGATCTTTAAGACTTTGCAAAAAATAGTCCCATTCCAGCCTATCATAAGCTTTGTCAAAGTCGATCTTCAAGAAAACCACATCTTTTCTTGACTCGTCTGCAAAGTCGAGACTTTCCCAAATATCTGTAATGGCTTGCAATATTGACCTGCCTTTGACGAACCCTTTTTGTTCCTCGCTTAACCACGCTCTCACATGGCTAGAAATTCTATTGGCTATGACTTCAGCAATGATTTTATATTCCATTTGAAGCATCATAATTGGATGCCAGTTCTTGATTTTATTCTTTTCCCCTATTTTGTGGATTAACTTGATGATGCCATTGTTGAGACATGTCGGAAGTGCACCAAACTCAAGCGCATCTTGCCTAACCAAACAAAGAGGGGTGGCAATCACCAACTTGAAGGACTTAAAGAACTCATTAGTGAGCCCGTTCAGCCCTGGGCTTTTCCCACTAGGGAGGGCATCAATGAATTCAATGATTTCTTCTTCCGAGATAGGGGCATCAAGCAAGGATCAAACGTTGTGTGGGATCCTATGAGAGGATACCCTAGAGATGGCTACCATGCATTCCCGTCTATGGTGGGAGAGGGGGGGTAGTGATCCCCAGGAGTCTCGTAAAGTGCTCTTCAATGATTTTGAAATTTTCGACTTCCGTATTGCATACATCGCCATTTGAGTCTAGAAATAGGGGGATGGATTCTCTTATATGTTGTTTCCTTTTAAGGATGTTGCACATCTCTTTGGTGGGTTTGTCGGATTTGCTATCCCACCACTCCTTAAAGAATATTTGCAGATTTTTCCTTTGTATTTCTTCCTCATATCTCAGCAGCACTCTGATTTTTCGTAGACCCTTCTGGAATTGAGCTTTTCCTTTTTTCACCTCCTCCTCAAGTCTCCAGATTCTATAACTTAGAGCTTCTCTACAAGCATCCGGAACAGTCTAGAGCATATTCTTTGCTCTTATCATGATCTACCTTGACTTTTTGCCGCACATCTCTAGCTCTTGGTTGGAGATGAGCAGGAGACAAATGCCTGCTTCCACACTTCAGCAATTTCTTGATGTACAGAGGGGAGAGAGAAGGAAGTTGAGCATGCTTGAAAGCAAGGAGCCTTACGGGTTTTGGTGAGAGGTTGGAAAGCGATAACGATCGGGTAGTGATTAGAGATGACCAGGTTAGTGTGTTGCGAGATAGAAGGACGGCCCCACTGATGAATAATGTTCTGAGCAATGTAGCTTCTATCCAGTCTAGCTTTCCCCAAGTCCTCACCCGCTTGGAGATTTGACCACAAAAAGCCATTCAGTCTTTGAATTCGACCAGATCCAAGTGCAGTTTGGTTTTGTCCCAAGTTTCTTTCTCATGCCTGTCAATGACACGGCCCTTGTTGTCTCATCTATCCACAGGGTCCTCCACCATGTTGAACTCATTGCAAATTAGAACGTTGTAAGGAAGCGATTCCAAGGAGGTCGAGATGTCCAATCTCTCCACCTCCCAATTTGGGGCATACATAGAGACAAGCGTGAATTGGAAGGGGGCACCAAAGGAAGCGGAAATCCATCGATGGCTCTAATCTTCAATGGAGTTCTCAAGCTTTTCAAAGCAGAATTGGATTATACCAATTACCATCCCACCGAACCCCCGGGGGTGCGTCATCGAGATCTAGATATGGGTCGGAGAGACCTATCTAAGACGTTTTTGGAGGTCTGCTTCATCAACTTTAGTCTCTTAAATACAGATAAATTTGGGGTTTAGGCTAATGTCACGAATCCATTGACCAATGATGGTTGCTCTTGAGGGGTCCGTCAGCCCCCTAGCATTTAACGAGATGATGATCATTGTCGTGTGTTACCCTCTTTACGGGAAGGGGTCTTATCCTTTATCCTCTTGGATTCAGCTTTCTTTTTCACTGGGAGGTGTGTCGACTTAGTAATTTGCTTTTCCAGGGTAACTTTATAAGTTTTTTTCCCTTGTCGGAGGCCTCTTGTTGGAATAAACAGGAAACCGTTTCCAGAATAGTCAATCAATGATGGAACTTTCATTATCCATATTCTCTTCATTACTAGTGATAAAGCCATCTTCTTTGCTTGTAGTGTAGCCCTCCTGATTGGTTTCTTTGTTGTCAGGGATCTCTAGGGCTTTGTCAGTGGTGTCCACCTCGAACTGGTTCCTATCTGGGTAGTCAAGCTCAATGATCTCCTTTCCCAGATTGCGATACAAGTTGTTTGGGGGGATATTTGGAATACGATTTCTCTCATAAGTCGCCCTAGGCTTGTTTCCCTTCTTCTTCTAACTTCTCTGAACCTGTCTGAGTTGGGTTCTCAGTTTCGGAGGCCCTTAACTTCCTCTTCATTCATCGGGCAATTCAGTGTCCCATTGTTGTCTTGAGTTTTTTTGGGTGCTTCTTGTGTTTGTTTTCTTTTTTGTCTGAGTGGGCAATCTTTGATCCTCTAGCCTTGTTGGCCACAACGAAAACACGTGTTAGGTAGGTTTTTGTAACTCACGTCTTGTTCCCAGACATCCCCTTCGCCCAGATCCACTTTGATCTTTGATGGAAGCGGCTTGCTGAGGTCAGCCTCAACACATATTTGAGGGTGCCAACAAGCGTTGAAAGAGTGCCTCGCACTTTCATAAATGAGATCACCAACATCCTCCCACGAGGCCAATGGATTGTCGAGACCATGACGAGGACCTCGACTCACACATCGAGGATAAACTTCCAAGAAGACCTCGAGCCTCGATTCCTTCTATCAAATGTGAAGAAAAGCACGAAGGACACATACTAACCGTCAATCAGCTAGTCCCGATAGACCCCATGTCTTGCGATGGGCACATAGGATGGGAGGAGGTGATGCGTGCACTTTTTCTTGATGCTATTGAAATTTTTGACCTTTTATCGAACATTCCTTATCTTCCCGTCACATTGGCTCTTAAATTCACTTTGAGTGCTTAGATTGAAAGTATTGAAATCTTGATTTCTGAAACTGAAGACAAAGCTTATATCACTTAAGCATAAGCAAATGAGCTCCACAATGGACATCTAACCAGGGCACAATGCGATGGATGCCAACCCAATCTGTGATGGACGCGTAACGTGTAGTGACGTGCCTCCCCCTTGCAAACTTTAGTTCATATAAACTCACACCAATTTTATAGCTTCAAACTCTCGATGTTGTGGAAGAATCCTGCATCTGTTACCACTAAACCGACTTCTTTGATCAATATTTCTCCTTTCACCAAAAGAGCATAGAGAGTGAGCGCTCAACCTTTGTCTCTATCGATAATGAAGATAGACCAAAGATCATTGAGCGCCGTACTTAAGCGCGAGGGAACTCTAAAGAAGGCTATGTAGTTTTGTTTATACCTTATGCGCTTTACTAAAGTAAACTATTTTTTCTTTTTTTTTTTTAATGGAGGTTCAGCCGAAGCCTACTCCCTTGGACTTTAACTTTGAAATTGCAACTGTACAAGGAAGGGCATAGTACCCATGGACCACCCTTATCCCACAAGAACAGAGGTTTAGACCTTATGCGCTTTACAAGTAAACTAAATTTTGATTGGAAATAAAAAGTGAACATTAAGAGATGGGTTTGCAAAGGTGGAAATATCTTAAAGCGTCATTTTATACAGAAAGTGGGGGTCGTAATTTATGCGGAAAACTTTACTCTCTACAAAATAAGGAGAGACTTTATGGCAGCCATCTCTAAATAACTTCAAAGCCCAGTTACCGAAGCCGGACTTTCTAAGGTGTTCTTACCTGATTAGCACCCTCACTCCCAGTAAAGAAAAAAAGGGATATAGCACCTTTGTCCTACCATCCCTTACAAGAGGTAATGAACTGAAGCGTGTAAAAACATCACACACACACACACAAAAGAATCTTCTCTCTCTCTCGCTCACTCTCTCTCGCTCACTCTCTCTCTCACACACACACACACAAAAGAATCTAGCTGATTCTATTGTCTGTTCCGTTGCATCAAAGCAAGTCCTCAATTGTTTGATCTAATTTGAAAATGACTAAGGATACAGGGTTTCCTCTTGACGTTGTTGTAGGCTTTTCTTTTTAGGTAGGTTATGCTTTTCTTCCGAATGTTTTAATTTGTTTTGAGAAAGTTGTCAAGCTAATATACAACAAAAAAGAGAGTTTCTCCACATACAACTTCAGCCGACTCCATTAGAAGTCACTTAAGAAAGATCATCTAGCATTGTATATTGATATTTGGACGGAGTGCCTATCCATTCTTAAAACCTCCAAGTCTTGGAAATTGTATGTTATGGGGGCTATGCATTTTTTTTAGTACAAAAAATCCACAGAGAGAGGACATTGCTTTATATGAAATAGAATTTAGGACGCATTACTGTAATTTCATACAGAGATATTTGTGATTGTAATGTCTCCGATTTTGAATGGGTACAAAATCCATTGTAGAAATCATAAGAAAGCTAAGAGGACAAACCGCTTCAATTTTAATTTTTGTAGGCTATTCTCTTTTTTTTTTGTAAAGGAAGTTAGGCCTTGGTCTATTCTCCTGGATTTTAATAAAAAAAAAGCAAGAACAAGTTACAAGTGAATGGGACTAGTGCCCTTGAGACCCTCCAAATCCCACAAAGCAGGAGTAGAAATAGAGAGGACATTGCTTTATATGAAATAGAATTTTAGGACGCATTACTGTAATTTCATATAGAGATATTTGTGACTGTAATGTCATACAGAGATATTTATGATAATTTAGTACTACGTATCAGGCCATTCGGGATGGTCCGATTTTCAATGGGTACAAAATTCATGGTAGAAATCATCAGAAAGCTAGGAGGACAAACCACTTCAATTGGTATAGTTGTAGGCTATTCCTTTTTCTTGTAAAGGAAGTTCTGCGTTTATCTATTCTCCTGGATTTTAATAAAAAAAGGAAGAACAAGCTACAAGTGAATGGGACTAGTGCCCTTGAGACCCCATGAATCCCACAAAGCAGGGGTAGAACTTACAGATCTAGAGAGTGTTACAAAAGAGGTTAACAACCCCCTCGTCCCCCTCATGCGGGGCCCACTTAGGTTTAAGCTTGTTGTCCTCGATGAGAAACACTTGATGATGCCTAAAGGGTGGGGACCTCTCACAATTGCAGATTCTTTTGCCAAGGAAGAACAAAGACTTCTCGATCGACCACTCTTTAGGAGGTAGTCCAAAATTGTAGGCACACTGCTCCCTCCACATCTTGCAGAGGGTTTCCCCTCTTGTAACATTCCACAGTGCAACTGAGAAGTCAATTGCTTCGCCTAGAAGTGTTTGCTTCCATGTGATTTGTTCTTGCAGTCTCAAAATATTCCCAAGGGTGCGGTAGAGCAGGAGAGACTTGGGGCACGTGAAGAAGATGTGATGCAGATCCTCAATGCTACAACAACATCATTTGCACCACGACAGAGCCCCACAAATTTTGCTACCCTTTAGATTTTTCTAGATACCATGGTGGAGAATTTTCCACATGAGGACCGACTTTTTGATCTCGATGAGGGGATGCCAGATAGACATGAACTTCAAATCCCAATGCAACCTTGTCCAAGTCAGGCACCACTTCGTGTTAAGCATGATATGATAGTCCGTCTTCACCTTGATTCTAGGAATTTTGGACAAGCAATTTCTGTTGTGACAAATAAGACCCTCATGGCATGGCGGATCTCGCCCAATGAAGATTCGGGTTTTTGACCGTTCCCATGCAATGCATCTGCTCTAAAAGAGAGTCCATTCTTCATAGTTCAGTCTTATTTCAGGCTCTATGTCCTCAAAGCTGACCCATTGGCCAATTTCTTGTTTCCAAACGTGTTTCCGATGTATACAACCCTTTTTCCAAAGCCTCTTAGCATTTTGGAGGTTCTAGGAAGCCATACCCTATGGCCGTGATTAGAAACTAGATTGAGTCGTTTTGTCTGATACCGGTCACCCATTTCCAATCTTCTCTAATTGTCAATCGCGACCGACACAGTCAACGATTGCTTGACCACGATGGACAGACCCTTGCGAAGGACCTGTCAATCGCAATCGACCCATCAATGGCGACTGACAGAGTCAACGACCCTTTGACCATGACCGACTGAAAATCCGAGCCACATGTCAATCACCATTGATCCATCAATCGCGACTGACAACCGCGACGGACCAGTCAATCGCGACCGACACGTCGATCGCGATTAACCTATCAATCGCGAGTGATAGAGCTTGCGAACGCGATTGAAGGGAAAATTTGGCCAATTTTTTAGGGCAAAAAATAGTGGGCTATTCTTGACAAAATTGTGGGACAATACTAGGGTTCATCATTGCATTGTGAGGCCATTACACAAAGGATTTCGAGAAGTCCTGTTTGCCTGCTAACCTGTTTGAAATCCTGATTTGGCCCCAAAACCCTGAGTGGACATAACTTCCTCATACAAAATCTGATTGCGGTGATTTCTGTTTTGTTGGAAAGCTCGTGGGGAATACAACCAAAACTTCCACTGGTTACAGTAGAATTAATGTCAGGATTATTAGATAGGATAATTTGAAGTTGACCATATCTCGGGGTAGGAAAAAATTGAGGGTCCCTTGGGATTGTTTTCCATAAAGGCAAAAGGCAATTGGGTCTGTGAATTACATGCATGAAAATGATCTGTCTGTCAACTAAATTCAATTCTTGAGCTAATTGTGGACTTTTTCAGGTACTTTGAGAGCATCGAAGGTGTTATGGAGTACCCCCAAGAGAGGTGTGAACCACCTCTTAGTTGTGATTAGATGGGCTCATACATGAATGCCATGTGGCACCCATGTATGAAGCCATGTGGGGGGATGACTCACCATTATGGAGAGAGAGAGAGTAAGGCTCTGATACCACTAACATAAAGCTCCTTTTGCTTCTCTACCGCTATGATCTCCGTCCGCGAGCACACACACAGAGCGTTCCATGTTCTGCCTCCCAGCCATGCCCGAGCCATTCTCACTTTCTCATAAGAGTGATAATCTTATAATCTTACTTAGATACTCTCTCATATATGAGATCCTCTTAGTCTCTTCTACCATATGATATTACTCCCATTAGATGCCATGTGGCATGAGTACCACCTCACCCAAGAGGATATACATCCATAATATGACAGGTGTCAGGCTCCGATGAGCTTCCCAATGAAAGTCGTCTCCTGCTCAGAAATTGCGCCTCTCGAGGTCACACACGGAGATCCCTTCGAAAATGTGCCGCCCAGCCACTTTTGGAGAGTGGTCTTCAAAAGGCTGGATACAAAGCTTAGCATGAGTACGGCCGAGCATCCACAGTCGGATGGGCAAACAGAAAGGGTTAACCAAATCCTAGAGGATATGCTTCGAGCATATGTGAATGAAAGGCAAACTAATTGGGAAGAGTACTTACCTATAGTAGAGTTTGCATATAATAGTGCCAAGCACTCTTCCACTGGGCATAGTCCATTTATGCTTATGTATGGGTTTCAGCCAAGGGCTCCTTATGCAGTTGGCTTGCAGAATGAAAAAGTTCAAGCTGCAAAGGACTTCTTGGAAGAAATGAATGATATGCTTAGACTTGCTAAGGACAACATTAGGAAAGCTCAGGATAGGGCTAGAGCCTATGCTGACCCTCAAAGAAGAGATATCAACTTTGAGGTAGGAGAGCAAGTCTATCTTAGAGTTCCATCTAGGTCTGAAACCATGAAGACGGGACCTTGTCCAAAATTATCTCCTAGGTATTCTGGACCTTTCCGAATACTTAAGAGAATAGGAAACATGGCTTACCAGCTCCAACTTCCAGAGAATAGTCAAATCCATCCAGTTTTTCATGTTAGCCGACTTAAGAAAAGGCTGGGTGAATCTGACAACCTCATTCCAGATAGTGAGGTAGTAGAGCCTATTTCTGTTCAATCTATTCCACATGAGCCAGAGAGCATACTACGCACTCGAGAGAAAAGGACGAGGAGTCACTTGTATAAAGAGTGTCTAGTAAAGTGGAAAGATAGTTCAGAAGATAGTGCCACATGGGAGCGGGTTAGCACCCTACAGAGACGGTTTCCCAGTTTCAGTTTACCTTCCCAAGAGTTTTCTTAAGGGGAAGGATATGGGGAAACAACACGGAGACAGGACCATGTATTTATATACATGGGGATATAGTGGGAGTGGTGATACTATTATTTCTCTCTTTCTTTTAGACCTTCCAATACCATTTTTGAGGACAAAAACGGAATCAAGGGGAAGGAAATGTTATGGAGTACCCCCAAGAGAGGTGTGAACCACCTCTTAGTTGTGATTAGATGGGCTCATACATGAATGCCATGTGGCACCCATGTATGAAGCCATGTGGGGGGATGACTCACCATTATGGAGAGAGAGAGTAAGGCTAGGACACCACGCGGCTGGGCGGCACATTTTCGAAGGGATCTCCGTGTGTGACCTCGAGAGGCGCAATTTCTGAGCAGGAGAGGACTTTCATTGGGAAGCTCATCGGAGCCTGACACCTGTCATATTATGGATGTATATCCTCTTGGGTGAGGTGGCACTCATGCCACATGGCATCTAATGTGAGTAATATCATATGGTAGAAGAGACTAAGAGGATCTCATATATGAGAGAGTATCTAAGTAAGATTATAAGATTATCACTCTTATGAGAAAGTGAGAATGGCTCGGGCATGGCTGGGAGGCAGAACATGGAACGCTCTGTGTGTGTGCTCGCGGCCGGAGATCATAGCCGTAGAGAAGCAAAAGGAGCTTTATGTTAGAAGGGTACCCGAAGCAAGAGTAAGTGCGAGCTTGGGAACACGCTTCCTGGGCATACAAGGGCAACCAAGGGAAGAAACTTAAGGTTGGAACTTCTCAACACCCTCTGTCAATCCCTAGCATAGGCTAAGTACAAATAGAGGTTTTGATTAATTAGGAACAGTTTAAGAACAACCAAGTCCAAGAACTCTAATCACTCAAGTGCAAGTGCTAGGAGATTACAATTGCGAAACAAATTAAGGAGAAGAAATTAGATTGAGTGACCGCACTCAAAGTACGATAGAAACTTAAGTGTTCCTTGCGACGAAGATTAATTGGACAAGAAGTGACACCCTAAGAGCAATTAAAAAAGAACAAGTGACTGATACAAAAGACCTCAACAACGCAAAGTGTACTTGGGAAAAATTGGGACTATCCAATTGGGCTTATGAACCTTAGATCAGGTCGACACCTAGGGAGAGATAGACAAAGTCTTAGATCGTCAGACGCTAGCGTCAATCATACTGCTAGGTCTTGGGCCCAACAGCTGAGCCATCATTCGTATTACCCTAGCTCTGAGACTAGTGAGTCTGAGATGTCCCACGGTATGGAGAGACCTACAGGAAGCTCCGGAGTGCCATATTTACATAGGGTAGAAGGCCCTTACAAGACGCAACTCGAATACCTTAGGACCAACCGATTAGGTGCTAGCATCTATGAGGACGGCCTAGGAAGATCTGTAGTACAGATTAAAAACCCTGACCAATCCATTGGACTAGAACATCCAGCTATCAAGTTTGAAAATGGAGCATACCTGGATAAAGAAGGAACCATATACGTAGTCACCAGTCATCCAGATAAGACTGATGAATTTGGGAATGTGGTCTCGGAAACGGACTTAGGTGACCTAGAGCAAGGAAACATGGGCGAAGAACCTAGAACCCCCCGAGGTAAATCTGTTCTTACTAGAATCCTCAATCCCGAGTGGGTTCCCCAGGACCACAAGAGTATAGATCTGCTTCTGAACCGAGAGACTGACGAAGCCTTTTGGAGGTATAAATCTGATCGGCCAAATGATATAGGAACAATCATGATCTATGAGTTTAAAGATCCAGATAGCCCAGGCAGAGTGACCTACCTAGATCACGCTTCAGAGAGGATCTTTGTGGTTACAGAACATGATAGACATGCTTACACTTGGATGGGTGAGTTTATTTTCCCCCAACCAAAATCTAATGTGTCGTTTGGTCACCCGGGAGCTGGAACGTCCCATGCTCATGGAGTTCAGAGAGACATAAAGAGAGACAGACCTGAGGTAAGCTTTGCCAACTCCTTGGGAAGAGGAAGAACGAGAACGGAAACAAATAGAGTGGAACCTGAGGGTCATAGAGCCCCAGGAAACCGAAGAAATGTCGATGATTTTCCTTTGCCAAGACCGAGAGAGCACATGAGGACCCTGAGACCGACCCAGCTAGTTAAGTCCATGAAAAACTACTTCGATGGCACTGGAGATCCCTACGATCATGTGGCTGAGTTCAGGCAAGTCTTGAGAGCTGAACAAGTGGAGGATCTATTCACGTAGTACAATGCCTTTGGTCTAACCCTTAAGAACACAACCCTTACGTGGTTTCAACCATTGAATGAGAGACAGTTCAGGAGCATAGACCAACTCCTAGAGGCTTTCATTATTGAATTCTCTAAGAGTGGCATAAGGCATAATACCTCCTCATTGATTCACAGCTTCAAGCAAACCCCTCAAGAGACCGTGAGACTTGCAGGAAGAAGATTTAGGCAATATCTTGAAAGATGCCCTGTTTCGGAGCTACCCACACCAGCTAAGCAAGTGGCTTTATTCTTGGATGGATTGCTAAGTACCAAATTGAGATCTTATGTGTACTTGAAGGACCCTAGGACCATAGAAGAGTGTGTACGCATGTGCATTGACATTGAGGATAACCTAGGGGAGGAACTAGAGCTTTCAAAAATCTACAAAGATTCCGATAGTGCTTCTAGCCTCTCTTCCTCACAATCCACATCCATTGAGGAACTTTCGGAGAAAGTAGCTCAAAAACTAGGTGTCTCTAGTAAACAAATTCCTAGATTTGCCCTAGTAAAGAGGTGCTATACTTGCGGTGGTGACCATATGGCGAACGCATGTCCCATCATGGGTCAACCCCAAGTGAATCCTAGCAGCCAATATTGCACCATAGAACGGAGATACACAAATCACATAGCACAAGATTGCCCGTACAATAAGCAAACAGTTAGACAAACCTACCCTCAGCCCTATCCACAACAGGGAAGATACCAGAACCAGTACCCCCCACAACAATATGGTAGACCGCAGCAACCCTATCAACAACCCTACCAAAACCAACAAAGACCACAACCTGTGTTAGCTCAACAACCTCCAAACCCAGCTAATGTGATTCCTGTAAAGTATGCAACAGCTGAGGAAAATTTGAATAGAGCTATAGTGCCAGTAACACCACTGCTTTCAGAAAGTGATCCTAGTGACCATAGCTTTGATTCTACACATATTGAAAGTCCCCAGGCTTACTACATGCAATCTCCTGAACATGGTGAGTCCTACTACAGTGAAGAACCAGGCGAACCTAGTTGGGAGCCAGAGTACACAAATGTAATGTACACAAACCCTAACTCTAGGCCCCAACCTAGGCAGGTAAGACCTCCATCCCCTAGAGGAGCATGCTACAGATGTCAAGGAGATCACCTCATTTGTGATTGCCCCTTATCTCCACCTACACAACCCCAGTCAGTGACAATTCAAGGCTTTTGCCAAGATTGTGGAAAGGAGCATCTCTTACGAGATTGCCTTAAGAATCCTAATAATATGCCAAAAATAACTCCAATTAATGTTATTGTCTTAGTTGTAGACTCAACAGGAAATGTCACTTCCACTGCACCAGTGCAAGTGGTCACTAGGGCCCAGGCTTTGCAACAGAACCCAGGAATAGGTCAAGAGAAGAGTGCAGAGGTTAGTGAAACTGAGAGCATAGCCAAGAAACGGTCGAGAGCCTGGAGGGATAGTCGAGAAAGAATGAAAAGACAATGGTCTAAAAAGATGTGCGACTTAAAAGAAAGCATAAGAGAAACAAAAGCCAAAATTGTTGAACTCACCTCTCAAACAAACTCTCACATACCACCACCACCCTCACTTCCATCACCATCTAACCCACCATCTGTCCACCTACCTCAGACCATCCCACCACCCCCTAGAGTAGGATCAGTGTTAGCTGACCCCACTCTTGAAGACATAGACATGATGCTTAAGGCATATCAGGCCAAAATCCAAGAAGGGCCAAATGTGACGGATCATGACAAGTGCTACCCTAGAGCTGACCTAGAGATAGAGAGAACCAAGCTATGTGCGAAAATGGTCGCATTGGCTCAGACCATGTTTGAAGCCAGTCGCCTTTTCAACTACTCAGGCTCAGCTAAGACACAATTGCACTTGGATGGACTCCTGGAGAAGTTAGAGAGTATAATTGCAAGATGTGCCAAGGAAGTAAAAAAATCAAGAAAGAGATGAGGCAAGCAAAAACATAAGCCATCCCCCACAAGAAGCTTATGTGCCCAATTCCACTAAACCAGACACCTCCTCTTCTATGAATAGGTTCACTCCAGAATTCCTACGAGAGATTCAAGAAGACAAATGGGCTAAAGAAAGTGAAGTCCCTCCTCCCATTGAACTTGTGGATGACACGCAGGATCAATTCCCACAAGATATCCCATCCATTTATGGAGAGCAGGAGAGCACCCAGTCTCAAGAGAGATTAGACTTTGAGTCTAATTCTTTACAGGAATTACCCCATTTCACAGGCCCATGGGAAGCCAAGTCGACCTGTATGAGAGCACCCACCGTCATGGTAAGAAACGAAGACTCAGTCATACCTAGGAATACGGAAGTAGTGAAAAACACTAAAGTGCAGTGCAACCTCACTTTAGAAGAGCTACTCAAAGTTAGGCCAGAGTTATGGAAACATGTAGCCAAACAAGTACCAGAGATAGCAAAACCTCGTTCCCAGGTAGGTTCTCAGAGGACAGTGCCAGAAATTCCTCTAGACAAGATAGGAGATATGAGTGAAGGTGAAGAAGGAAACACCTATCTTCCCATTACCCATCATGGGTAGACAACCAAGGCAATTCTGGACTCAGGTGCAGGAGTTGCTATTGCTACCACTTCCCTATGGAAGCGGTGGGGCAAGCCAACACTCAGGCCCACGAGGATGAAATTGCAAATGGCTGATGGCCACATAGAGAGGCCTTAAGGACTACTTGAAGGAATAACTCTCTACATGTGGTGTAGAGTTTGAGCACACGTTTGCTATCTGTGATTTTAGCAAGAATCATGCATACGAGATGATTTTGGGAAGACCATTTATGCAACAGTTGCAAGTGGTCCAGGATTGGGGAACCAATTCCTTGTATTTGCAACACTTAGGTCTTACGACCAAAGTCAATCTCAAAGATTACTCTCATAGAGATGTCCCTCCTATCCAATGGAATCCCATCCATAGAGCTAAAGATGATACAAAGTCGGTGCACTCCATAGGATCAGGATCCTCATGGATGCATGAAGACACTCACTTATGGATGTGTAAAGTGGCAGTAGAAGAGGAGAAGAGAGAAAAAGCCAGAGAAATAGGTGCAAACGAAACACATATATCCATTCAAGACCCAGCCTATGCACCTGTAGTATTTCCTGATGAAGAATTTGAACCCCATGGTTGGGCAGAAATTTTAGCAACCATGGATGTAGCCATCAATGAAGAACAATGGACACCCCACTGTGATGAGAATGGCTATGACATTTCAGTTTTCTCCATAGAGCCAATCATGAGAGATGCAGTTTTAGAAGAATGCGAACCTAGCCCTGATGCATTTAAGGATGCGAGCGACTCCGACCTAGAGTCAATCATTATGGACCCACCTTTTGCATCAGATGAAGAATACTTCTATGAAGTAGAATTTCAACCCCATAGACACGGAGAGATAACAAATGATGTAAGGTTAGCCACACAAGTGACCCCTAAGGATGAAGGAAAGGAAAGAAAAAAGAGAGAAGTCACACTAGAAGAGGAAGAATCTTTGTTTGAGGTCTCGGAAAATTTTAAAAAGTATGAGATAGATGACAGGAGAGTCATGATAAGAATGCCTAAACGAGAGGCACAATCAAGAGAAGCCTATGATAACAAAGAAACCACCAAGAAAATAGTAGTGGCCCTAGAAGAAGGAGAGGAGAGATGCACGTACATAGGCCATGACCTAATAGAGGAAGAAGAGCATGCGTTAATAGCCTTGCTAAGAGAATACAGAGATGTATTCGCTTGGAGTTACAAGGATTTGAAGGGTGTTGATCCAGACATATGCTCACACACTATCCCCATGACCTCAGATGCCAAACGCTCCAAGCAAAAGCCATACACATATAATGATAATTATGCTGCTAAGATCAAAGAGGAGATAGATAGACTGGTAGAAGCTGGATTCATCTATGAATTGAGCACATTGAATGGGTGTCCCCCATTGTTGTGGTGCCCAAGAAGAATGGCAAGCTGCGTGTATGCATTAACTTGAAGAAGGTCAATGCAGCCACAATTCGAGATAACTATCCGCTCCCTATCACAGAACATCTCTTAGAAAGAGTAGCAGGCAAGGAAGTGTACAGCTTCCTTGATGGATTTTCGGGTTACAATCAAGTAGCCATAGCTCCAGAAGATCAGCATAAGACAGCTTTTGCCACAGAGTGGGGTATATTTGCCTTTCGTGTAATGCCATTTGGGCTCACCAATGCTCCTGCAACCTTTCAGAGACTGATGTGCCACGTGTTTAAAGAGTTCTTGAGGAAGAATTTGGAAGTCTATGTTGATGACCTCTATGCTCATTCCAACATTAGACAGACACATATACCAGAACTCAGACAAATCTTTGACAAATGCAGAGAATATCAAGTCTACTTGAACCCAGAAAAATGTGTTTTCATGGTCAGGCAAGGCAAGATTTTAGGACACATAGTGTCAAAGAATGGCATATCCACTGATGAAGAGAAAGTAAGAGCCATAGCAGAGTTACCTAGGCCAAAGAATGTCAAGGAAGTACAAGCTTTCATGGGGCATTGTGGTTATTACCGACGGTTTATACACATGTATGCCATCATAGCAAAGCCTCCGTATGGACTTTTGACTAACTTCGAGTGGACTATTGAATGTGAAAACTCCTTCAATGAGCTTAAAAGGAGATTGTGTTCAACACCAATCTTGACCACACCAGATTGGAATAAGCCCTTCCATGTTCATGTGGATGCATCCAATTATGCTATTGGATGTGTACTTGCACAATCTACGGGCAAAGGCAATATGGATCTTCCAATTGCCTATGCTAGTAGATAGTTGAATGCGGCTGAACGAAACTATACAACCACTGAACGAGAAGGATTAGGCATGGTATATGCAGTTAAAAAGTTTAGACACTATTTGCTTGCAAATAAGTTTAAATTTTTTACTGATCATCAAGCACTGCTGTACTTGGTAAACAAGCCATGCAATACAGGTAGGTTAGTAAGATGGTTTCTCTTACTAATGGAATACGACTTCGAGGTTGTGGTAAGGAAAGGGAAGACCCACTTAAGAGCAGACCACCTCTCTAGGCTCACATCTGGAGAAGCCGCACAAGGAGTATCAGATGACCTTCCTGATGCTTACTTGTTTAATTTGAAAGTTGTTCCTTAGTGGGATAAGCCATTAGTGGTAGTATTGACATACGGGCCTAACCACCCAGTCATAAACACTCAAGGTAGAGAGGTAGTAAGAGCCCAGAAGTACCACATCATGGCAGGAAGCATGTACAAACAGACAAACCAAGGGATATTGGCTTGGTGTGTGGAAGAGGATGAGTACGCTAAATGGTTGCAATTGGCTCATGTAGGTGCATTAGAGCAACACTATTCAAAACGACGAACCCTACAGACACTAAGGAGACTCGGAGTGCATTGGCCTACTATGGAAGCTGATGTACATAAGGTATGTAAAGAATGCCCAATCTGTTGCACTAAACCACCGGTGGAACATGCCACTCTATATCAAGTGTCCATAGTGCCAGATTGGAGTGAACCATTAGTAGATTTCCTGAGGACGAGAACATTTCCTCAAGATATGACACTGGCCAGACAAAGAAGTCGAGAACAAGAAGCCCTGGATTACTCACTCATTGGTGATAATCTATACAAGCGTGGTAAAGATGGTTACCTGAGACTATGTGTCCATGAGAGTGAATATCTCAAGATCTTGGAAACTTCACACCAAGTTGTAGCAGGAGGACACTTTGGACTAGATCAGGTGATCAAGGCAATACTATTTGCGGGCTTCTGGTGGCCGACCCTTCACATGGATGCACATACCTATGTGAAACGGTGTGATGTTTGTCAAAGAACTCAGTATCCTATACGCAAAGATGAGATGCCACTAAAACCTATGATGGGTGGACGTGCATTCTCTAAGTGGGGAATAGACTTTGTAGGCCCTATTAATCCCGCAGCTAAGGGTTCACATGCTGAATACATCATTGTCGCAACAGACTATCTAACAAAATGGGTTGAGGTAAAAGCCACAACAAAGAATGATGCTCAGACAACTGCTAAGTTCCTATTTGAGAATGTGTTCACAAGATACGGGCTACCTATAGAGCTAGTAAGTGATAGAGGCACTCACTTCTTGAATGAAGTTATTGAAAATCTGCTCCAAGAGTTCTTGGTAGTACATAAGAAGTCTGCCCCCTATCACCCACAAGCTAATGGCCAAGCTGAAAGCACCAACAAGATTCTATGCAATGTGCTTACCAAATTGGTAAATAATAAACGCTCTGATTGGGACAAACAGCTACACCATGCTGTTTGGGCATACCGAGTCGCCTACAAAACGGTACTCCAAGCCACACCCTTTCAGATGGTATTTGGCCAAAATGCAGTGCTACCGTTGGACTTCTTAATACCTACATTGAAAGTAGCACGAGCGTGAGTGGACGGGTCATGAACTCTCTTCGAGGATTATTGACCTTGAACGATTAGGTGAGACCAGACTAAGAGCTTCAGCCGGAATATATGCAGCCAAGAAAGGACAGAAGGCGTACTTTGATGCCCATGTTAAGGATAAAGGATTAAAGGCCAGAGACTTAGTGTTGGTATATACTCTAAAACAACATGTGAGAAAGCTAGAAAAACGTGGTTACGGACCCATGATCATAAACAGGATTTCGACTAGTGGAGCAGTACAACTGGCCACTTTAGAAGGCGATATTCTCCCTAGCTACATCAGCGGGTGTAGAGTCAAGCTGTATCAGGAACCTCTCACAGAAGAAATGCTCAGTCGACTCAACACTGCTAAGAAACGCAAAGAAGAAGAAAAACGAGTTTGAGAAGAAGCTCAAGCAGAAGCTTTAGAACGCATCAGAAGGATGAAGTTGAGACGGCAGGGTAGGGATCAACCTAGGACAGGTGCCTATGAGGATCCAAGATATCATGTGGCAATGTGTGAAGTCTCAGGAATAAGTCCCCAAAGAATAATAGATCGACATCCTTTTTTGACTTTAGAGATAGGACAAGGAGTTAGTGCAAAAACAGTGCGAGAATTAATTGACTCAGGTGCAGCCACTAGTGCGGTGAGACTTTCTTACTGTCGAGAATTGAAATTAAAAGTCAATCCTATAGAAGCATATCTCATAGGATTGGGAGGTGTGGAAACCCCTTGCATGGGCGAGGTGGAACTTCCCCTCTCCATTCAAGATGTTCCAATGAAAGCTAAGGTACTAGTGTGTCAAGATGAGGATCTCACTGAGCCTATGGTCTTAGGTCAAGACTGGATCTATGACCATGGAGTCAACTTAAACCTAAGAAGTGGACTTCTTCAGGTATGGGTGAATCAGAGTCGAATTACAGTTGAGTTAGATAATGGAGCACTCAAGGAACTAGAAAAGGCACAGACTCCTGGTCCTTCCAGCGGTACACATGAAGCTGACCTTGCTGTTCTTGTCCAAAGCTATGTGATGCAGAGGAATGGAGATCTCAATAAAGAAGTCAAGGCCTCGATGGAACTCCCTTCTTTTCCAAAGGCCAGAGGGAGGCAGCAACCAAAGGTAGATCAACTACTGAAGACTACCTATGCAGGAGACCAAAAGAGATCAATTACTCAGCCATTGAAACAATTGTGGGTGTGAAAAGGCGAGCTGCTTACTACAGTCAAGTCACGACAACTATCTCAACTTCCTATTAGTAATCAACGACAGGATACTAATAAGAGGACTTCCAAAACTTCTTTTGAGAACGTGAAATCTATCTAGGTACCCAAGAAGTCGATGAAGGCTGGCCCACAATCAAGACAAATTTGGGTGCCTAAGGCTTGCTTGCGGGCTCAACTAGTCACGCACAAATCACATCATACACGACAGGGTTCACTCACTCAAGGAGCTGTTACCCACTCTTGTTTAATACGCACGAACACACAGTCGCCCAGAAGCACGCACAGACTCACTTGTAAATGGGTCCCAAAAACGCATCATCCCCAAGCAGAATTACTCATAAAACCCTCCAGAGTCCCCACAAAACCAAAACCAAAAGCCATCCATTGTGTTTGGCAACCTAAGGCTTGTAATAAACCCCCCGACCCCCATTTGTAAATTCATCTCCACTGGCTAACTACATCACTCATACACTGCATCTTTCCATCTAGCTCCTAGGACTATCGATTCATTAACTACAACAACAGTCATCGAGCACTCACTAACCCACTAACCCATTACTCACCTCATGATAATGTTGTAACGGGGACAAAAAGTGTTCTATCTTGTCCATTACAATATTAACGCATGATCTATATTCTCACAGAACTAGCAAGCAAGCAATAACAATGGCATAGATTGTGGACATAGAAACCCTCCTCTTGGAACCACCACTCACTGAAAGGCCTCAAGAACTTCAAGCGGTGCATGCTCTCCCTATTCAGGACCCTCCTCAGGGACACACTTCTCAAGTGGGGAAACATGCTCATTGGTTTAGTGATGTCGTAGGGCCATTGGGTGATGGCACCTATTTCTGGGAGGCAGAAATTGAATTCAATGGCAAATGGGGACGTTATCATTTTTTTCACTCGCGAATTTGAAAACTATCAGAATGCAGAAGTAATGCGATCGGTTTGGACCAAACCGGGATTGGATAGCTACTTCAGAGCACATTTGCCTAAGCCAGATTTTCTTCGGTGCTCCCACTTTATCAGTACCATCACTCCTAGCAGGGCCAAGGGAGGTGATAGTACTTTTGTGCTACCCTCACTATTGCCAGGCCACGAACTCAAGAGATTCAAACTGACCCTCAATTTGGTACGAGCAGCATTGAACATGCAAGGAATGCATATTCCCACTGAGAAAGAACTAATGGTTCCAGGCAGGATGAAGCATAAAGACCTCAACAAATTGAAGGAGATGGTCGCAATGACACCTACCATTGCTCTACACCTACGAACTATCATGCAACATTTTGCTTTTCCTGCCCAAGAACGGTTCACTATGCCACCAAAAAAGATATGGTTCAGCTTGTACTTGGCGGAGACAGAGAACCTCACCATCAACATACCGCACTGGATCATCGATCAAATACACCTACCCCATCAACGGTGGAATAAGAAACAGAAAAATGTACTTCATGGATATTGTGCTCTCACAAGAATAATTTACAGGTGCTTAGCGTATGACGTGCCCATTCAAAGAGCACTAGTATGGTCCAGGGCCCAAGAATTCCAAAGACGACTATCAACGGCGGGCCCTCCATCCAAGAAGATGAGAGGGGGAGTTCAATTACCATGCGCTCAACCAAGGGGAGCCACTACCACACCCGAGGTGACTCCCCCACAAACGAGGCGTGTCCGACCATTCACCATTCGCCTACCTAGACCAAGTGCAGAAGGACCCAACCTGGTGTTTCCTCCTATTCCTTCAGATTGGAATTCCCTCAAGGTTACACCCTTGCTGATCTAACAGATGAAGAAATCGCCCGTTTGATCAATGAATTATAACCTAGAGACAGAAGCGGAGCAGACCCAAGAACAACAACCCATGACTACAACTTCAGCCCCGACCCAACCAGGAGTAGTAGAAGTAGAAGACGATGAAGAAGAGACAGAAGAACAAGAGGCACACGAAGAGTATGATCAAGAATATGAAGAACTTTCAGAACTAGCAAGTGCCCCGGCATACTCGGCCCAAATAAAAAGATTATACGAAACCATGAAGCGAGTCCAGGAGCAACACAAGCTGTCGCTCGAAACAGGAAAGATGATCATGAGCCAAATGTTAGCCGAGGAAGGTGTGGATGACATGTTCATCGAATCAATGAACTTGCACGCTGACGCAGTGGGCTTAGATGAGGCTATTCATGCAGCCATGTCTTATATTAATCGATTTGAGAAATGGGTACCTACACGTCCCATGCGATCTGGCAAACAAATACACATCACTGTATCAGAACCAGGAGGCAACACACAAACAGAAGAACATCAGGAGGAACCACTCTCACCACCCACCTCACCTCTCAATACACATGTCACCTCACCACCTGGCACTACCACACCTATTTCTGCCATTACCACAGTTGTCATGGGAATTCCTCTCTCTCCTGGAATCCAAGTCGGAGGAGTTACCATGCCCACCTACACAACACTCTTCACAAATATCACATCCACCCCACCCACTGTTCCCATCTTTACAGTCACACACACATTCAACACAATGGAGACATCACCAGCCACAACACCACTCCCACCCCCCACACAACCTCAATCTCCCATACCCCCTCCACCTACCTCACCACTTGACTCCATAGCATTCACAACTCCCTTCCCCTTCCCCATACCCCCTGCATCTTCATCTTTCTCTGCATCGTTTAGTGTAAATAGTATATTCATAGCATTACATCAATGCGTGTATCAACTTTAGAGTGAGTACCAGGCTTTAGAAGACCGTCATCATCAGTTGACGACGAATCATCAACAACTACAAAGACGGCTTACAAGTATAGAGGAAGAAAATGCAAACCTCAACCAATGCTACACCACTCTCGAGCAAGCTCATCAAACCCTCCTGGAGACACCCCAACCATCACAAGAGTCAGGCGTCAAACAACTCGAAGCCTTACTGGAGGTTTACCAAACAGATAACCTGAGAGTCCGGCGAAATTTAACTCTACTCCGAAAACACATGGCTACAGCCCTTGAAGAAAACAAATGTTTGCAGAAACAAAACGAAGAAAACCTGGAAGCTGCCATGGAAGGCTCTCCCCATGAAATCGACCCAGAACAATTCAAAGCAGTTCCCTCAGAAACCATGAAAACAATCTTGGAAAGCTATGCGGATTTATTAGAAGCACATGATGATTTGGAAAGGGAACGAGATGAACTACATAGCCAGCTCAGGGAACAGGAGGCTCACCCCAAAGTCATAGAAACGACCTCGACTTCAGAGGAAGTAAAGGCATTGACAGAGCAAGTGGCGGAGCTGTAGAAAAAGTTACTGGAATATGAAAGGCAGCCCTCTCCAGTTGTAGAACCAGAGCCTGAGGAATTAGTACCCATTGAGGTGGACAAAACGTATGAGGAACCATATGTTCCTATGCCGATGCCAGGTGGTGCACAGACCTCAGAAGGAATGGACACCTTAGAAGTTGAAGTACCTGAATGGCTCCAGACACTAGAGAAAACAGCAACAACCCATGAAGATCGAGTGGCAATTCAAATCCAATCAATGGCAAAGTTAGAAGACACCATCATAAAGTCAGAATATTTCCGCAGCATGTCTCATCATAGATGGATCGGCACCAACGACGATCAATATGTGCCATATTGTGTACTCCTTGCAGATTACAACGCAGAGATTCAACGCAGATGTGGCAAACCTCCAACTTTCGCCACACAATTTGGGCCCAATGATATCCCAGAAAGTGCTAAGAAAGGATCCATTCATCAACCCACCTGGAGAATCCGTCTTCTCGAGACCTACCCAGAGATGGTTCGTACTTGGACTAACATGCCACTTTTTATTAAATACAATCCTTGTTATGTTCCAGTCTTCCGCAGGCGCACTTGGCCAGAGTTTACAATTGTCGTCGGTTGTGCAAAGTGGTTAAACTATGTTTATCTAGCACCTCCACAAGGCCCTCCCACTGTGAATTATATGATTTCTACCATCCGTAACTGGAGCACTCGACTACGGAATACCCCCGATGTGATGGCCCAAGTGTGCATGAGAATCTTTGAACTAATGCTAATCACATTCAGGACATTCAAGAATATTAAAGACCCCCACTTCTCAGGTGTCAGATTTCTTACAGGAAACCAAGATCTGGTATACTACATGAGCACCACCCCATCAATAGAGGTAATATATGCTTGGCACGCCAGAATAAAGTACCTCCCAGCTTGCTTTAAACAGACATTCGAGGAGATGTTCATAACAGGATTCTAGGAATATCACTCAAAAATATTTGTACCCAGGCCCTCACATCTCCTCCACTTATTTGTTGTGGAGAGAACCATCCATTCAGAACAACTGCGGGTGCCACATCCCGACGTACTAGGACCAGTGAATTGGGATGCATTGTTAACAGATCTAGCACGGGGGCTACGATTAGAAGAACACCACCTCGCCGCCGATGTTGTTCAATATTATGTCCAATGCATAGCTAGACAAGGGTCTGTCAGAGACGACAGACGCGAGAGGGGGGGGGGGGGGGTGTTGGCAGTAGTCAAGGAACCGAAGGAGTCACAAGACAAGGAAGCCTACAAAGGGAGTCGGAGCGAAGAGATAGCACAAGTAGGCACAGTAGTCAAAGAAGATCTAGCAAGTAGGCCATTTAAATTTTTCCGGCATCAAAGAGTTGGGCACACAAGAAGAAGGAGAAAGTAGGGAGCTCCAGGAAATGTATGTCAAAATGTTAGAAGAAATCCCTACAAAAATAGTGATTTTCATCACTAAAAACCATTGTAAATACCATTTCATATTTTTGTAGCTCCATTTTGTGCAAGCCAAGGAGTCCTTGAGCTTGAGGAGTTTTAGAAGTACCTACCTATCAGTTTTCACATTTTTTAGACTCCGTTTGAGCCTCCAAATAGGATAGAGAACCTAGTTTTTAACTAAGCCAGACACTAGGTCTGGACAAGGCCAAAACCTAGTCAAAAACTATAAATAGAGCTACAGAGCTCATTTTTGAGCTTAGCTTGTAATTGATTTGAACTTGTAAGAGCTTTTTGAAAGTAATCTAAGAACTCCATTGCTTCTCACTCTTTGTCTTGCCTTGTGTGCGCGTGTGTGTGTATGTGTGTGCATGTTTGTGTGCTTCTCACTCACGCACTTGTGCCTTCACTTGCTCACGGTCATCATACCATCCTGTCGTCTTCCCGGATTGACATTAAAGGAGGTGCTACTCATCACTGAGCTACATATGACGATAGATGATGCCTTCAAAGATTGAAGTATAAAATCCCATTCGAGTTTATCATAAGCTTTGTCAAAATCAAACTTGAGGAAGAGAATGTTTTGGGCTTCCATAATCACTAGCCTCACAAAGATCAATGATGGCTTCAAGGATGGAAATACCTTTGATGAATCCTTCTGTATCCTCATTGATCTATGTGGAGAGATGGACTTCAATTTGGTTGTCAAGGACCTTGGCAAAGACTTTGTAGCCCGTCACCAACACTAGAACATCTTAATGTGTTTGGAAGAACTTATAAATGAGGTCTTTGAGACCTGGGATTTTACCTTTGAGAGGGCATTGATAGCATCAAGGATCTTCCAACCAGTGAGAGGAGTATCAAGAAAGCGCACAATGTCTTGTTGAATTTTTTTTTATCTAACTCTCGAGATGATGGCCATGAAATCATGTCTCTAAGGATAAAGTAGGGTAGAAACCACGAGAAGTTGTCTGATGTGATTGACAATCAACTCGCAATTATCCTCATCCAAAGTGCATTCCATCCCACTATTGTCAATCATGTGGGGAAGAATGTCTTTGCTTTGTTTCTTCTTTAGGGGTTTGCATATTTCTGTAGTCAAACATTTCTCATAGAGATACTTTGTAATCTTTTCAAGAGATCATGAGTGCCAATTTTGATATCTTGAAGATAGATAAAATATACTTCTAGTATCTTTTCCAAAAGCCATTGGCCAATAACATCTACTCCTGAGGTTTTAGTAAGCCCTCGGACATTAAAGAAAAAGAAGATCATTTTTACTGCTATGGGAGGGGAATTTACCTTTGATAGGATTCTTCTAGAGGTTTCCTTTCAATTTGGATCATCTTCTTTGCTAGTGGTATAGTCTTCTTGGTTGCCCTCCTTAGCCATGGCATAGCCCTTTATAACTTTATGGGCGTTGGTATCTTTGATTTGACTTATCCCTCCAAGATATTCTAAGAGCTTGAATTCCATTTCCAGTCTACTATTCCCTTGGGCTTGTTTGGAAAAAAACTCCAAGAACCACATGACAAGAACATGGTTGTGTGCAAGACCTACCACATGCGGATTTGGAGAGCCTAAAAGGCCATTTCTTCATTTTGTCAAATGTGTAATTTTGTAAGAATGAAGAGTTGTACATACATGTAGAGTAGTATTCTTGAACTATGGAACAAAAAGGAGCGGTCTTGAGGGAGCCAATATAAAAGGTTAGTACGATCATTTGTAAAGACTCTTTGTCAAGTGTAGTTAGTTTTCTCTTCTTGCTACTCGTATCTTGGTTTTTCTTTGCATTTTGAGAGTATACATTGCCTCATTGTGGGTGATGACACTAATTTCATGTGTGTTACAGTATTATCTAACATGTTTGCATTATTTTGAAATAGTTTTAAGCGAGAGAGAGAGAGAGAAGGAAGGCCCCTAGATTGAGAGAGATGCATAAGGAATGCCCGTACTTTGACATATGAACAACACACTTTTGAGACATGGTTAAAGGACAAGAATGGCATGTGACATTTCCACTTTTTTGAGTCATTTCTCTATTTTCTGCCTTCATCAAGGACAGGCAACATGCTCTTTAGAAAAAGAGAAATATTTCGTTTTGAAGGATTTGCTAGATTTTTAATGAACCAAATCTCTCCATGTAGCCATAGCATTTTGAAGACACCGCCTGTTTTCATAGAGTAGAGTTACCATTTGCCTGTTTTCATGGAGTAGAGGTACCCTTCATAGACACAACTGATGCACAGAAATAGAAGGAAACTTAGTGATTGTGACCGTTAAAATCAAACCTCTACAAGGGGTTTCTGCAGGCTTCCTAAACCTACAATGGATTGGCTACATAGAAAAATGATGCTTTATAAAGATTAAATAGCAATGTACAATGTGTTCTAAAAGAAAAAGGAGGGATTTGAGTATTTTAAGTAGTATTTCATGGTTGGTTACATTTTCCAAAAATATGATGATATTATGACTGTAATTTGAAGGCAAGTTGAACAAACAAACAAAGAGATATACAGATGCTTCCTATTGTTCTTTGAATTCTCAAAAGCAGGTGCTAGATGGTTAGATCTATATAAAAAGAAAAATAAATCATGCTTAGAAATTTGTGAAATAATTAGTGAATAGTAAACCCAGGTGGAGTTTTTATAAGGGCACGATCAGTCCATATGGTTTCTTGTATTCCGAATGAATCCAGCCATACTTGGCGATAGAAATACATATTGGGAGGTTTCAAGTACTATTATAGAATATGGATTGAGGTGCATTTTAGAACATCCAAAACATAAAATAACCATGAGATGATGAATCATGAATACACGATGTAGTAATTTCCCATTCTTCATTTTTCATAAGTTTGGTAGATGCAATCTTAGAAGTAGGGGTTTCTAGAACAACCATACTAACCTCTTTTCTATTTGCCTCCTTAGGAGTGAATTCACAAAAATTCTTGATAGTTTGTTCATCATTCTTATGATACTTGCAAAACTATTGGCACATGCATACATACATATGCACATGCATATGCATACATACATACGCACATGCATACACACACATACACATACACATACACACACATATGTATACACATGCATATACACATGCATACATACACACACATAGAGACACACACATAAATATATACACACACATACACTCACATGCATACACATACATATACATACACACACATATGCATACACACACATACATACACACACTGCATGTACACATATACACACACACACATAGAGACACACATAAATACACATGCATACACACATACACATATACACACATATATATCACACATACACCATACACATACACACACATATGGATATACACATGCACATCAATGTTGTAACATCAAGCTTACACTATTTTTGAGGTGGATTTGTTCTACTTCATCAAACCATCATGTGGAATGTACCAAAGTTTCAGAGTTTTTTTATTTGTGCTCATTTTTTTGTTATTTTTCATAAGGATTCTTTATGGATCATGTACTAATGTAAAAGCATAGAGTTTTACACTTGTAAAAGGAGAGCTAAAATTACACAAATTTGAGCTTGACAATCAATCACGAAAACATAGATCATATTAGATCTTCACTATTCTTAGATTGTAGGAAAGTGAATTGATTCTCTTCAACAACCCATCACCCCTTGATTCAAATTCAAAATCTACTTGTAGAAGTTATGGAACACTTCAAGATTCTATATAAACACTTCAAATCACTTTTACATTGCATTGAAGTAATATACATACACTTTGGGTCATCATTGTGTTGCTCCTTCATTTCTCTACACCATTTTCTTCAACAACAGTAAACTTGGAGGGGCTCCTCCACTCTCTACAGAGCTTCAAATTGGATCACGGAACATTCATTGGAAAGTTATTAATGTAAAGTTTATGCGCACTTTTTTAGTAGAGTTTGAGAATTGCAATTTTACACTCTTTGGGCCTATCTTTGCACAGCCTTGAAAAATCGGGGTACCTCTATTGAGTGTTAAGTTCATTCGAGAACCATATATTGCTTATTACTTGTACTCTTGTGCATTTTATATACTCAACCCTATGTATAACCTAACTCCAAAAGGAATTTTTCCAATTTTAATCTTGCTAGCTGCAATGAGCATCTGAAGTTGATTGTTTCATCCAAAGATAACATAATTTTTGACCTAGTTAATGTGTAAACCTATTTTCTTTTTGTACCAACTCTTTCATCTTGATGCTCCAAAGTACATAGTGGATTTTATTTCACTATTCACATTCTTATAATTTCTACTTAACTCTTCAAAAGCTCAGGGTCTCATCCTATTCTAGTTGGCCAGACCAAACTTCATCACTTGGGAACCCACTTTTCTACCTCCTACAAGCTTCTCCAAGTTCTCTCGGTCTACACACACATACACATATACACACACACTCACATGAATCCATATACGCACATGCATATGCATACATACATACACACATATATACACGCACATATACATACACACATATATGCATACACACACATTTATACACACACATGTACACATATACACACACACATACACACATATACATACACATGCATGCACACACATACAGAGACAAACACATAAACATGTTGATATATTTTGGTAGTTATGTGTGTGAACACACTAGGATTGTTGGCACACTTTTTCCCCTCTTTAGGAGGTTTTCATCATAGCTTGTATATATGCCTATAACCCTAACGGGTCACTTATATTTGTACATTCTCTTGATAATACATTTAGTATTGTGTGTTGTGGTCCAATCTTCTTCTCCTCCCTTGTGTCGTTTGCATGTTTCCATAGACCTCAAACTCCAGCAATTGGTATTAGACCAGGTCGTTGCTTCATCTAGGGTGTTATCGACACCCCTCTAGTCACAGTCTCAAAATGGCATGAAAATTGGTGAGCGTACTCGGGGCGATTAGTAGTTCATAATAACTTCATTTTGTCATGTGGAAATTGCGATTTGAGGTTGTTTTCACCTCCGAATGCACTATGGTAGTGCCTATGCAGGTAATTTTGTCTTTTTGTGCCAAACATCTAAACATGTTTTGGTTCGCCAATATAAGCACCTCAAAGTCTGCTACATGTTTAGCAAAACTCAATAGGATAGTTTTGTTCAAATTTTTGAGATAAAGTCATCTTTTTGCATCATGGTATTTTAGTTAGTGGACATGGCTAAAATCACTTATGTATTTCGTATGTTGTCTATTGAGGATAAGTTAGATGATACCAATTACCCATTATTGGTATATATGATGTGTCATGTATTGGTTGCAAAAATGATTGTGGAATATTGTGCAAGGTGTTAAAAAACATCCTACTATAACTAGAAATACAGTTATTGAAGCAAATGTGGACGGTGTTGAAGATGATGTTCTTCATGTTCCTATTCCTACTGTGGTTCCTACTACAACTACTATAGAGCAACCTCATTGGGATGGCATAGATGCTGAGACACATGGCTTTGATACTCTTGTCTGTCAAACATGCCATTATTCCTCACATTCGCTCCTACACAATAGCAAAGGATGCTTTGAATACACTTACCACTTTATTCCAGGCAAGGAATGAGGCTTGTATTGCTAACCTCCAAAAATAGTTGGAGATTGAGCACATGAATGAAGGAGATTCCATGGGAAATTTTTTTCATATGATCAAAGATTTTAAAGAGCATTTGATTTTAGCACATGAAGTTTGCTAGATTGTTCACTTGTGGAGACTATTTTGAATGGTCTTCCAGTTTCATATCAGAGTAAGGAGATGGTAGGAAAATGCTTCACAAATCTTGAGTACGATTTGTAGTAAACTAAGGCATGAACTTGACTAATACTTGGCCTAGTTTCACATACGTGTGAAGGTGGGATATTCATTAGGATGACATTTTTTATGAAAAGGTAATAGGATTCTATACATGGATGATGAGGGAGGTAATGAAATTGTCCTTGTGGTCTATACTAAGATATTGAGTAATGTAATTTTGCATGAGAAAAATCTATTCCACAATGATTTCATGCTTGAGACATTGGATACATGGATGATGAGGGAGGTAACAAAATTGTCCTTGTGGTCTATATTAAGATATTGCGTAATGTAATTTTGGATGAGAAAAATCTAGTCCACAATGATTTCATGCTTGAGACATTGGTTAATTCCCTATCTTCTATTTCAAATCTCATCCTTATCCTTCTTCCACACATTCAAGAAAAAAGTTTCCTTGCATGAGTATGTTCAAGGGACACCAAGGAACTATAAATGAAATCATCGTATATAAACTAGTACTATGAAGAAGACCAATAATAATAGTTTGAGGAAGAGGATTTGGAATTTCCAAGCTTCATTATTGAGAGTCTAAATGATTTTTCCTAGTTTTTGGGAAGTTGTCATTTTAAACCGTTTCTCATTTCTTTGATCTTTTAGCTTCTACACTTCTCGAAAGGAACATAGTAATTATGCTTCTTTCTAGACAAAATTTACTTATTTTTTTTCCATTCATCATATATTAATATAACTCTTCATATAACTCCATTTTTTCTTGGGTCCAATCTATTTATTTTTAAAACATATACTTGAGCAGTTTTTGATATTGAGCTTCATATCTAGCTCTTTCCTCATTGCCACTTTAGAGATAAACATATACTCTTTCCTTCATTCTCATGGGTGGCTGGTGTGTTGACTACCTCAATCTCCTTCTTCTAGTTTTTAATTTCTTATTTAGTTACTTCAGTCTCTTCAAATACAATCTTTCTTGGAACATATACACACACATACATACACACACATGTATGTGTGTGTGTATGTATATATATATATATATATATATATATATATATATATATATATATATATATATATATATATATATATATATATATATATATATATATATATATATATATCCATAATATGTGTGTTTGAATGTGTGTGTATTTTTCGCCTCCTAGATCCTTTATCATAATATTTAGGACTTTTGCATGGCATTATAAGAAAATTGTTCCTAGTGTATGCATGGATTTGTAATGTACCCCTATTCATGTGTACTCTAGATATGAAATTCTCTTCATGGTGCATCATAAATTTTTTAATTAATACACTTAAGTGGTTGCCTGGTTTCACTACTAAAGCTCCTATCTATATTTATAATATGTTGATGTACGTAAATCTCCATATTAGGTGGTACTAGGTTTCACATCTACATCATTGATTTCCTCTTTGTTTGAAGATTTTGTTTTATCTTCATGAGAATATAATATCATCTTTAATGTCATAATTGCAAAAGCGTGTCCCCCTTAGACACTTGAGTGATGAACTTCTAACATATCCAAATATTTATCTTCAAGAACATAAATTCGAAGCTAACCATCTACTCCTCTTATATGCTTTGCCAAATATATATCCACATAACTTGATGTATTAGGCCAATATGCCCCTAATCTCTGTAAATTATTCAAAGTGACTATCTTTGAAGCATGAAAGCATGTGTCCATTCCATATGCCTTCTCCAAATTGTTTGACTTCTCATCATCTAGAACACAATATTCAAATACTACTTGTCCATTCATATGATACATATGCCCTGTTATTTAAGTACAATTTCTACTTTGTAAAATCATATATTCAAAAGGTTTTGTTTGATAATGAGGACCATAAGTTTGATACGTAGCAAATTTGGGTATTCTTTCTAAATTAAATAGATAAGCATCACGAAGAACATACCCCTAGTCTTAGAATAAGATCGATAATAAGATAATCCTCCCAACCACTTACCTAAATGCTCATATATTCTCATTCTCTCTTTCTCTCATCTTCCATGAATGGAAATATGTGGCCTCTCAGATTGGTAGCACATGGCACTCATGTGAGAGTCCACCAATGCATATTTCTAGGAGAATTCACACACTCATCCTCAAGGCATCTAATATATTCACATAACATCTCCGTCCCCTTAATTCCATTTTTGTCCTAACAAATGGTGTTGGAAGGGCTTGGATGAGAGAGACATATGGTAATAGGAACTCCCACTAGATCTCATGTATGTGAAGCACATGGTCATATCTCCGTGGTGTTTCCTCATCCTTCCCCTTAAGATGGCGCTTGGGAAGGTAACATAAAATTGGGAAAACATCTCTAAAGGGTGCTAACCTGCTCCCATATAGCACTATCTTCTAAGCCACCTTTCCTTTTTACTGTGCAATCTTTATATAAGTGAATTCTTAGCCATTTCTCTCGAGTGTGTAGTATGCTCTTAGGCTCATGTGGAAAAAATTGAACAAAGATAGGCTCTACTACCTCACTATCTAGAATGATATTCTCACATTCACCCAACCTTTTCTTAAGCTGACTAACATGAAATACTAGGTGGATGTGTTCTCTTGAAGTTGGAGCTTGTAAACCATCTTTCCTATTCTCTTTAGTATTGTAAACGGTCCACAATACCTAGCAGATAGTTTTGGAAAAGGTCATGTCTTCATGGTTTCAAATCTAGATGGAACTTTAAGATAGACTTGCTCTCCTACCTCAAAGTTGGTTTCTATCCTTTGAGACTCAACATACACTCTATCCCTATACTAAGATCTCCTAATGTTGTCCTTAGCAAGCCTAAGCATATCACTCATCTCTTCTAGGAAGTCCTTTGCAGCTTGGACTTTCTCATGCTACAATTGACTACATAAGGAGCTCTTGGTTCGAACCCATACATAAGCATAAATGGACTTTTCCCAATGGAAGGGTGCTTGGCACTATTATATGCAAACTCTATTATAGGTAAGTACTCTTCCTAATTAGTTAGATTGGCTCTCAAGTGATGAAATTTCTCTTTCAAGTTTCCTAGAGGCCAAGAAAGTTGTTTCTCTTTTTTGATATAGTTTGAAGTTGCACCCCTTTTGGTTTCTACTTCTTCGGGTCTCTATTGGTGTATTAACACTTTGGACACTCTTGTTTAGCACACATTGCTCTTCGGATGCAAAAAAATTTAAGACAATTTCTCAAGATGAGAAAGAATCAAAAAGAAAATAAATGCCAAGAGTTCTACAATATAACTGTAATATTTAAATGGAGATGCACTCACAAAAAAATGAACTAGAAATCTAGATAAAGATAGGTTTAAAATATCATTCCTTCAACATTCTGTGTCAAGCTCCATTTGAAGTGATTAAATGTTGCAACGGTTCACAAAGAAATGAACAAAAGTAGGAACAAAATCTAAAAAAGAGTGCTTCCTTAATGGAACAACAAGATAGAAGATGAAATCTATGAAAACGAAACTCCAACTTAGAAACACTACAAGACATTAGAGGGTGTAGCAATGCCCTCAATGTCTTCTACAAGTAACACACATAACAAAATGGGAGTACCCTCACATAAGCAAAGGTTAATGTCGGTTATGCCATACCACTTAAAAATCATTGCTAGCAACATCACACCTTAGTGATGCTTGGTGTTTCAAAGCATCACATAAGTGACAGGCATAACAAAATGGGAGCACCCTCGCATAAGCAATGGTTATTGTTGCTTAGGCAATGCTACTTAAAGAGCATCGCTAGCAACATCGCACCTTAGTGATGCTTGGTGTGACACTTGCAAACTACATGTGACACAAAAGCATCACATAAGGGATGCTATCTATAAGACGAAAAAACCATCTCTCCATGCACATTTGTGTCGGGATCATTCAAAGGACCACAATAGATAGCAAGAGAGAGATAGAGATAGAGGTGAGAGAGAGAAAGAAGGAGGAAAAAGAGGTACATATACACACATACATACACACACATGCATACATACATACACACATGCATACGCACACACCCCAAGAAAATACACACACATGCATACATACATACATACATACATACATACATACATACATACATACATACATACATACATACATACACACATACATGCACACAGACATGCACACATACATAGATACACACATGCATACACACACCAAGAGAGGTATGCATACAGACATACACACACATGGATACATACATACAGACATGTGTATATCATACACACATTCACAAACATATATACACATCACACACACATGCATACATGTGTATACATACTTATATGCATACATACATACATTCAATCACAGATTCATGTTGGAAGATCAACCTTACACTATGCTTGAGGTGTATTAGATCTATATCAAAAATTCGTCATTTGAATTGTGTCAAGGTTTCCCATTGAAGAGCTTTTTATTTGTGCTCATTTTTTGGTATTTCTCATAAGGATTTTTTATTGATCATTTACCAATGTAAAATCCTAGAGCTTTAAACTTGTAAAAGGAGAAAAGGAGAGGTCAAAGTACACGAATTTTAGGTGCTTGAGCTTGATAATCAATCAATTATCAAAAATTAGATCATATTAGATCTTCACTTTTCTTGGATTGTCAGAAAGTGAATTTATTCTTTTCAACAATCTATCCTGCCTTGATTCCAATTCAAAATCCACTTGTAGAAGTCTTGGAACACTTCAAAAGTTTGTGTAAAGACTTTAAATCACTTGGACTACATTACATTGAAGCACTATACGTACACTTTGGGTCATCATTGTGTCCCTCCTTCATTTCTATGCACCATCTTCTTCAATAATAGTGAATGTGTAGAGGATATTGCTCTCTCTACAAAAATTAGATGAACAAGCATGCATTTGAAAGGCATTAGTGTGCAGTTTTGGTGTACAAATGTTCAAAGAATTTAGTTTAGTAAATTTTGAGAAATCGGATTTTTACTCTCTTGGGGTCTATCTCTACATGGCCCTGGAAAACAGGTGGTCCCTCTGTTGCATGTTAGGTTCATTCCAAAAGATTATATTTCTTATTACTTGTAATCTTGTGCATTTTAGATACTCAACCCAATGTATAACATTCCTCCCAAAGGAATTTTTCCCATTGCAATCATGCTAGTTGTTATGTGCATTTGAAGTTGATTGTTTCATCCAAAGATAGCAAGTTTTTGAACTAGTCAATATGCAAACCTATCTGTTTTGTACCAACTTTTTCTCCTTGATGCTCCAAAGTAGGTAGTGGATTTTATTGAACTAATCACATGCTATAAGTTCTATTTGACCTTCCAAAAGCTCAAGGGCTGGTCCTATGCTGGTTCGTTAGACCAAACTTCATCACTTCAACTCACTTTTCTACCTCGTACAAGTTTCTCCAAGTTTCCATATCAAAAGAAGAAGAAGCAAAAGAGCACTCGCCAATATGGGATTATGAAGCAGAAGTTTCCATTGAAGAATCAGATGATGAAGACCAAGACCAAGGATCAATTGCAAATTCACATGCTAGGGATTATGACCCCATAGTCCATGAAGATAGAGAAATCCCCACCAATAATAGCTTATGTGAACAATGCATCTATCTCATGCAAGAATAAGATGTCCCGATCTATTTTTTATGAAGAAAATGGGACCACATAAGGGCATGAGCAAAGATGGAGGAGATGAACGCTTAGGGAATGGCCTAATATGGTAGCCACCTTTGATCACGTACCAACATATGTACATTATAATGCAGTTTTCGCAATGTTTACCATGGACATCTTATGGCAGCATGCACGTACAACAAAGGAACACCAAGTATTCGCTCAAGTGTTTGTGCACCACTATAACGTTTTGGCAACAACAAGCGATGAAAGTACCTGATACGATGTTTGAAATGCTTATAAAGATATTAGATACCCTAACAGGCTGGCCGACTATGTTTAATTCTGTTCCTTGACATAAACCTTAGAGGCTTACGATGCGACATTACGCCACTCCTATTTTATTTTAGTGATACCAATGCCTCCTCACTTATTATAATAGGTCTCAATTTTTGGATAGCCATCATATGGCCAAACTCAAAGAAGCCTCTCACGTTGGTTTCTTTAAAAAAGCAATCTAAGATAATTTGTAAACTACCTTATTGCCACATGCAACATTTTTACGCTATCCAACTAGATATTGCCCATTCCAACATGATACCTATCACACTAGGACCCAAAGCAAAGAACGGTAGAATTGCTTAATGTTCTTGGCAAAGAACCATTCTCAATGAGGTCAAGAAATGTGCATGTCCACGAAGAAAATGTAAACCCCCACTTGCTCCAACAAAATCCTATTGTGGATGATAGAGTATACGAGGAGGGAGTTCTTGCAAAGTTCTCATAGTAAAGTAGAGGCTTGAAGGCAAGACTTTTCTCTGATCTCCTTCTTTTTGTGGAACTCACATGGTGTTTGTGAGGTGTCCCAACCCCATGTCCACGTAAGCGAAGTGTTTTTCCATGCTTTTCTCTCATTTTTCTTGCCTTAAAGTGCTTTTGTGTGGTCTGATCTTCGTCTTGAGTGAAAGTTCGACTTCTATAGTTTTGTGAGATGCATCATCATACACTTGAACAAGGTAAGCATACTTAGATTGACAGTTTAAAGTTTTTTTTTAAAAGAAAGGAAGTTCGGCAATAGCCTACTCTCCCGGACTTGAATTAAATTAAGAAACAAGGGTACAATGGAAGGGGACTAGTGCCCACGGGACCCCCCAAATCCCACAAAGCAGGGGAAGCTTGATTGAATCCTAGATTGCATTACAGAGAAGGTTAATCACCCTCTCATCGCCCTCATGCGGGGCCCACTTGGGTTTGAGCTTGTTATTGATCAAAAGTAGGACTTGATGGTGCCTGAAGGGGGGGGACTTCTTACTGTTAACGATCCTTTTGCCCAGGAGGAATAGTGATTTCTCGATCGACCACTCCCTTGGGGGGTCGCCGAAGCTGAGGGCACACCTCTCCCGCCAAATTTTCCACAGGACTTCCCCTCTGATGGCGTTCCAGAGAGTCGCAGAGCAGCCTATTGCTTCTCCCAAAAGGACTTGTTTCCAACTAAACTGTTTTTGAAGTCTGATTTTCTTTCCAACCGTCTGCCAGATTCTGTAGGAGTTGGGGCAAGTAAGGAAGATGTGTGGGACATCTTCGATAGCGCGGTGGCAGCGTTTGCACCAAGGAGAGATCCCACAAAGCTTGCTAGCCTTATGGTTAGTCCAAATTCCTCGATGAAGAATTTGCCATAAGAGGACAGACTTCTTAATCTCAATAAGGGGGTGCCAGATACTCATGAATTTCATGTCCCACCGAAGCCGCGTCCAAGACAGTCACCACTTCTTGTTGAGGCTGATCTGGAGATCAGCCGTTTCTTTGATGTTCGGGATTTTGAGAAGGCTATTTCCATTGTGCCATTTGAGACCAAGCGCGTTTGGTGTGTCGTGTCCCATGAGTAGGCGAGTCTTGTGACGATCCCAAGCGAGGCATCTGCTTTGCAAAGTGTTCCATTCTTCGTAGGAGATGTTTATGCGAGGGTCAATATCCTCGAAGTTGACCCAGTTGTTGGTGTCATGTTTCCAGAGGTGTTTCCATTTTTTGAATCCTTTGTTCCATAGCTTCTTGGCATTTTGAATGTTCTACGACTCCACACTCCGGATGCCATGTATCGGAAACCAGATAGAGTCGTTTTGTCTGATTCCGGCCGCCCACTTCCAATCCTCACTAATTCTTGTGAAGCTTTTGACTTTATTCCAGCCCTTCCAAAGGGAGCACACGAGATTGGAGCCTTTCGGGAAGACGGGGATCGGGGAGAAAAGCAGGGTCATGATGTCAAGATTCTTCCAGTTCGGGAGCCCTGTGAGGGCCAACTCCTTCTTGTTTCTGAAGATCAGCTTGGCCCACGAGGCCTCCCTATTGCACCAAGCCTTAATCATCCATTTGGCCGCCATTTTGTTAGCCATACACCCAATGTCCAGGATACCAAGCCCTCCGCTATCTCTAGGGCTAGTGCAGATGGCCCATTTGATTTTAGGCACCCCCCTTCTGTTATGATCGCCCGTCCAAAGAAAATTTCTACAAATACTATTCAGTTTGGACAGGCCTTGCTCGTTCGGTCTCCAACAGGCAAGGAAATAGATGGTAGAAGAGAGGAGGAACGTGTTGATAACCATCGCACGCCCAGCGAGATTGATTTGCATACCTCTCCAATAGTTAAGTTTGTTTTCGAGTTTAGCCAGTACCCAGTTCCAGCGCTGCTCCATAGAGACGCCAAACCCCAAGGGGATTCCAAGAAGTCGAAAGATTTGGCCCTGCGGTATGATTTGACAGCCTTGATCAATGAGAAGGCCAGGATGTTGTCCCACAATAGCTCTAAAGGCGGTCTTGGAGTGATTGATTTTGGATCCAGAGGCATCACAAAAGGTATCGAGACACCTCCAGAAAGTCTCCAAGCTGGTATTATCATTGTGGACGAACGCGTTCATATCATCAGCAAAGAGTCTCATGATGATTTGACTGTGGTCGTGAGGCAGCCGGAGGCCTTTGATATTGCCAGCCTCCACATGATGAGCCACAAGTCTGCTCAGCCCCTCAGTGGCGATGGCAAAAAGAAGGGGGGCCAGAGGGCACCCTTGTCTGATCGATCTTCTAAGATGGATCGCCTTCGAAAGTTTGCCGTTAACATTAATTTGGGTCGTTGCGTTTCCGAGAAGGGTCGCGATCATCTTGGTGAATTTCTGACTAAGTCCGAGGTCTTGGAGGGACTGCAGAATGTAGTCCCATTCCAGCCTGTCGTAGGCTTTGTCAAAGTCGATCTTGAGGAAAACCACATCTTGGTTGGACTCATTTGTGAATTGAATACCTTCCCAAATATCCATAATGGTTTCCAGGATAGACCTGCCTTTGATGAAACCTTTTTGGTCCTCACTAAGCCAAGATCTCAGGTGGCACGAGAGTCTGTTGGCAATGACTTTGGCTATGATCTTGTATCCTGTTTGGAGCATCGTAATAGGCCGCCAGTTCTCGATTCTGTTCTTTTCCCCCTTCTTGTGAATCAACTTGATAATTCCATTATTTAGACAAGAAGGAAGGGCACCAAACTTTAGTGCTTCTTGCCAAACCATCCGGAGAGGGGTGGCAACCACCAGCTTGAAGGATTTAAAGAACTCGTTAGTGAGTCCGTCGGGTCCCAGGCTTTTACCGAGGGGGAGGGCATCAATGACCGCAATGATTTCTGATTCCGAGATCGGGGCATGAAGCAGGGAGTGGAGGTTGGGAGGTATCCTTCGGGGGGAAACCCTAGAAATGGCAGCCATACAGTCCCTTCTGTGGTGGGAAAGGGGGTTTGAGGTTCCCAGGAGTCTCGTGAAGTGCCCCTCGATGATGCGAAAATTATCTTCTTCCGAATTGCATACATTGCCATGTGGGTCTAGCAGTAGGGGGATCGACTCTCTGTTGTGTTTCCTTTTAAGGATACGACACATCTCTTTGGTGGGTTTGTCGGCTTTGCCAGCCCACCACTCCTTGAAGAAGATTTGCAAGTTTTTCCTTTGTATTTCTTCCTCGTATCTCAACACTGCTCTGATTTTTCTGAGGCCTTTCTGGGCTTGTTGTTTTCCTTTGTTCACCTCCTCTTCGAGTCGCCAGAGTCTGCGGTAAAGGGCTACCCTACGAGCCCGCCGCGCAGTCTCGAGCACTAGATGTGAGTTAATCCTTCTGCTAGTGGGTCTACAAAAATTGTTTAGTTCTCAAAAACTTGGATTTAATTCCAAAAGAATTCTTGACCAGTTAAGACTAGATTGCTACCTAAATATAGGTTCTAAAGAGTAAAAATTCCAAAAGAATTCTTGACCAGTTAAGGCTAGGTTAGTACCTAAATGTAGGTTCTAAAGCGTAAAAGTGGAAATTTATCTACAACTTAATCTGAATTGGTAAGAGATACTCTAAATTCTCCCATATACTTGCTATCGGCTCAATAGGAACTATCTATTCCAACAAGAATCAACCCATAATGACATTTTACACAAAGAAAATCAAGACTATGTACCTGCAAGAATTGATGTGACCTTGTTTGAGAATTTGTCCCATGGACATGGAACCTCAAAGATTTTGGCGAGAGCCCTCTAGAACTATATGATACGTGAAGACACCTATAGTACATGGTAGACTTATTACCAGTCAGTTGTGCTTTAATATGCACATGCGAGCTCAAGATAACTTGAGTTCCCACACTCAAGCCCATATTTATATAATTGAATGGATGCGAGGTATCTCTAATTTTCACTATTTATCAATAATTATAGTAGAAAGATGTGGGTTTTGATGCCTTTTCCAAATTTAAAATGTGGCATAAGATTTTTGAGAATTATCTATGAAAGTAAAGAAGCTTCCTATTGATCAAGGAGGAGAAATCTTATCAACAAAATTCAAAAATTACTACGATGATTAAGTAATAAAAAAGCAACTCTTCGTTTTTCACGCACCTCAAAAAGATGTTGTTGACGAGAAAGAAAATAGAACAATAGTTAAGATGGCTTTCTACATGCTAAAGGCTCAAGCTATATATGTGATTTCTTTTTTCGGTAGTCTAAAAATTTTTCTATAAGAAATTACCCGTAAAAATTCATGATTTTGTAAAGAGCATTTAGTTATGCATTACAAAAGTTTTGGATGGTTGTTTATGCACATGTACCTAACTCAGATAGAAGTAATTTAAGATAAAAAAGAAATAACTTATCTCCCTAAGAGACAATGAAGAATATAGGGCGAAAGAATTTTCGTTTCAACCATGACATGGTATTGGATGAACGATCATATCGACAAGGTAACAGTTGTGCTTGTGCATGTATCAAGTAAAGAAATAGTCATTCTTGTTAAGAAATAGTCAAAGATGGATACATTGGATAATTACATCTTGTGATTCAAAATCAAGCCTATTGTTACCATACAACATAAGCCGCTACCAAAGTGGGTACAATAGTGCTTGAATGACCACAGTCTCCAAGTTGATGTTCCAAATTCATCTCATATGGGTTGCAATGATCAAAGAGGATAAAAAAGAAACAATGAGACTCCCATCACATATTTAATATGTATTTATGCTTGGAACCATGGGAAAATAAAATAACCCACAAGTGTAGCATTGAAAGGCTCCAGGTGGAAAGCAATAATGCAAGATAAGTACGGAAACATACTAAAAATTGAAACTCAATTGGGAGCTCGCTGATTTGTAGTAAAGAGAAACATAACTCGTATTAGGTGGTTCTAGAAAACCAAGTTAAAGTAGACGATATTTTTGGAAGTACAGATCTTTGCTTTTTGCACAAGGATTTTAATAGACGAAAGGGTTTGATTTCCAAAAAACATTTGTGCCAAAAGCAAGAATGTCTCAAACCATATTTGCAATTGTTGCACATAAAAGGTTACCTATATTCTAGATGGATGTGTTGATATATTTTGGTAGTGATACATGTGAACACACTTAAGACTGCCAAGGCACTTTCTTCCCTCTTTAGGACGTTTTTTTCCTTCATCTTTTCTATATGCTTAAAACCTTAATGGGTCACTTACCTTTGTACATTCTCTTGGTAATACATTCAGTATTATGTGTTGTGCTCCAAGATTCTTCTTCTTCCTTGTGTTGTGAGCGTGCTTCCAAGACCTCAAACTCCAACAATTGGTATCAGAGAAGGTCATTGCTTCATCGAGGATGTTGCCAACACCCATGGAGTCACAGTCTCAAAATCACACAAAAATTGGTGACCATAATCATAGTGATTAGAATTTCAAAACATCTTCACTCTCTGGCATCAAAATTTTTATCTAAACTCATTTCGTCCTCCAAACACAATATTGTAGTGCCTCTATAGGAATTTTTTTCCTTTTGTGCCAAACATATATACATGTTTTGGTTTGCTAGTAGAAGCACCTTGAAGTTTTGCATAGCTTATCAGAGCTCGATACAGAGGTTCTATTCAACTTTTTGAGATACAATCTTTCTTTTGCCTCAAGGTATTTAGTCAATGTTCATAACTAAAAGCAATGATGTATTCCGTATGTTGACTGTTGAGGATAAGTTGGATGGTACCAATTATTTGTTATGATCATATATGATGCATCATGTATTGGTAGCAAAAGGATTTTAGAATATTGTGTAGGGTATTGAAAAACTCCCTACTACACATGCGAATAGAATTATTGAAGGTGATGTAGATGGTGTTGAAGATGATGATCTTGAGATTCCTGTTTGTGTTACACTTCTTGCTACACCTACTATATAGTAGCTTTTTTGGGATTGCAGAGATGCTCAGCCACATGCATTGATAGCCTTGTTTGTGAAACATGCAATTATCCTTCATATTCCCTCTTTCAAAACAGCAAAGGATGCTTGGGATACACTTATCACTTTATACCAGTCAAGAAATGATTCTCCCATTGCTTACCTCCAAAAATAGTTGGAGAGTGAGCATATGAATGAAGGAATTTCTATGGACATCTTTTTGACAAAGATCAAAGATTTGAAGGAACTGTTGATTTTTCCTAATGAAGTCCTACTAGATAGTTCAGTTGTGTAGAATGTTTTGAATGGTCTTCCATATTCATATCAAAATTTTGCTTCTGCTCTTTTATTGATGATGAAAGGCAATCCAAATGTCTTAACATTTGAGGATTTAGTCTCTGTTTTTTTGTAAGAAGACTAGTCTAGGCAGAGCAGGTCTACTATGCATGTTGTAGATCAAGCTTTCTTATCTAGTTAGAAGAACAAGGGTAAATGGAGCTCATCTACTAGTAAGCAGAAATCCGCTAATGCTGCTTAGTCGAAGAAGGAAGACAAAGATGAGAAGAAAACTAAAGAGCAGAAACAATTTTGCAAATATTGTAAAGGAAATGGTCATGTCATAAGAGTTTTCCAAAACTTGTTGCAAAAGAGGCAAAGAAGAAAGAGGCTAGAGTGGTTATTGTAGAGGTTTATACACCAAAAATAGAGTTTGCTTATCTTATGCAAAATGAAGAATGGGTGTTTACTATTGTATGCAGTTATGAATCATCTTCTCATGAGCATTGTATGTCTATTGCAGACTCAGATTTTTTGTACAATGATAGTGGGGCAACCAAACATATTACCTCATAGACTAGTTTCTTCAGTTCACTTGAGTCTTCCCCTATAAGGAATATTGTCACATCCACAAAAAACTCCTCATATATTATAACGGGAGTTGGTAGGGTCATTTAAACTATTATTGATGGAAGTTTTTTCACATTTTCATATGCATTCTATGTGGCAAGGATCAAGAAAAATCTATTGCTAGTTTCAGCATTAGCCAAGATTGGCTTGGTTGTCAAATTCGTTGATAAGGGATGTGCAGTTCATGATCTTTCAAATGGTGATGCTATTATTGTTTCTCCTAGTTTATGTTGTGGGTTGTATAAGCTCATAGATTATGAAAAATCTATGAATGATTTAGCATGTGCATTTCAAGGTTCTTAGGCTATGTCAGATGCAAAGCTTTGGCGTGCACACTTTGGTCATCTGAATTATGCTAGTTTGCTACATCTGCAAAAATATGAAATGGTGTCCTCTCTGCCCAAACTTGAGGCACCTTGTAACCATGTCTGTGAAGGTTGTATTTTGGAAAAAATGCAGCATTCTTCCATCCTTTAAGATGGCTCAATTTGATTTTCCCATAAATTGCAACTTGTCCATAGTGATGTGTGTGGTCCTATGCAGACACCTTCGTTTGGGAGCTACCTTTAATTCGTGAATTTTATTGATGATGTCTCTAGGCATGTATTGGTGTATCTATTGAAAGCAAAGTCTGAAGTGTTTGTGTGCTTCAAAGGTTTTTTGGTTATGGATGAAAATCTGTCAGCATGTAAATTGGGCACCCTCTGTTTTGATTGAGGGAGAGAATACATGTTTTTGGTTTTAATGCAATTTTGGCTGAGCATGGGATAAAACATTAGTGTACATTATTGTATACACCTCAACAAAATGGATTTGTAGAATGAAAGAATATTTCTCTCATGGAGATGGCAAGTTCTATAGTCAAAAGTGAAGCTTTGCCACATAGCACTCCATATGAGGCTTGGCATGGTTGTAAGCCATCTATTGCTCATCTGTGTGTCTTTGGTTGTTTGGCATATGCATTAGTGCCTGAACAACAAAATAGGAAATCACATGATAAAGCATTGAAATGTATTTGTTTTGGCTACAGTTTTGAAAGAAAAGTCTATCATATATATCATCCATAGAGTAAACACATTTTGGTTATTTGTGATGTTATTTTCATGGAAGATATAATTAATCCATTACTTTCATGTACTAAAGAGATATTAGTAAGCTTCAAAGATGTGTATGACTTTTTTTTTCCTCTTTTTATAGGTAGACTAGCAAGTGTTGGTCCAAATGGGGCAATTTCTCAACCTTTAGAAGTTTCACATGATGATGCAGATCGTTCCATTTCTAATGCAAATTTACATGATGCACTTGTTGATGAGAGGAATGGTATATAGGAGGGAAAAACTATGCCTAAATGGCTTGTGTAGAATTTGTGAGATAGCAAATAAAATGCACCTTTGTCATATCATAGTTGTTCAAGATCTCATAGTGCTTCTTTTGCACCACTTTGGTATGGTTGCCTCTAGTCTTTGTGATGAGAAGGAGCCTGTTTCTTTTAATGAAGCACAACATGAAGAAAATTGGATGGATACTATGCAATTAGAATATGATGCTATTATTAAGAATGGTACCTCATCTTTATGTGGTTTGCCTTTAGGCAAAAAGGCCATTTGTACTAAGTGGGTATACAAGTTGAAACGTAGACTAATGGAATAGTTGGCTGGTATAAGGCTAGGCTTGTTGCAAAAGGTTATGCTCAAGAGAGAAGCATTGATTTTGATGAGACCTTTGCACCCACTTTCCAAATGACCATCACTCATAGCATATCTGCACTTGCAGCTCATGATGGTTGGAATGAACATCAATTGGACATTAAAACTCCATTTCTAAATGGTGACTTACATGAAGAAGTGTATATATTACACCCCGATTTTGTGCAAAAAGGTCATGAAAATAAAGTGTGCAGGTTGAAGAAGGTATTGTATGGTTTGAAGCAAGCACCACCTGCTTGGTATGAAAACATACATGCCTACTTGATTGCAAATGATTTTGAAAAATAGTCCAACCGAGAGCAACTTATATGTTAAGCATGTAGATGATGTAATTCTTACCATTGTTGTGTATGTTGATGACATGTTGTGCACTAGTCCTAGTGAGATGCATACTGCTGAGTTTAAGGCTGATTTGCATGCCTCTTTTGAAATGTCAAATTTGAAGCACTTGCATCATTATTTGATCATTTAGCTTATCCAAGTTCATGGGGGAAAACCTTTGTGTCAAATGATATATATTGACACATTATTATAGTGTTTTTTCCTTGAAGTCTCCAAACCCATTTCCAATCCTATGGAAACACGTTTAGGGTTGAGCCTTCATGATGCTAGAGATGCATATGATGTAGTTCTCAAACAGCTCGTTGTTGGATGCTTGATTTACTTATGGATAACTCGACCTAATATTCACTTTGTTGTCTCCCAAATGAGCAAGTTCATGCATTGCCCAAGTGTCAAGCATTGGCAAGAAATTAAGCACATCTTTTACAACTTGAATGGTACCCAAATACTTGGATTGTTTTATCCCAAGGGGGGATCCCTAGCGCTAGTTTTACATGCTTTTTCTAACTCTCAATGGATTGGTTGCTATGACACTCATGTGTCCACTAGTGGTCTTTGCTTCATGCTTCATAGCTGATGCATATCATGGTTGAGCAAGAAGTAGCCTACTGTGGACACTTCTAGTCGTGAGGCTGAGTATAGGCCAAGTTTCATAGTGAGTGTTGAGTGTGTGTGGCTAAGACGCCTTTTGATTTAGAGGTTGTTCAATCTTCTACCACGACCATGGAACCCTGTGTTCTATGCCAAAAAGCACATTGAGGTGCACTATCATTATATTAAGGAGAGATTCTCTCCTATAGAGATCATTTTGGCATGTGTTCCCACACAAGAGAATGTTGCACACCTTTTCACAAAGGCATTGCCTAGGGAGAAGTTGAAGCTTTTTGCAAAGCTTTGGGCTTACTTGCTTTTTGTGGACTGAGCTTTTTCCACATAGCTTGGCACTTCCTTATACATGAGTTCCACCTCCTTGTTCACCGCATCATTACGAGGGGGGATTTATTGATATATTTCAGTAGTGATGTGTGTGAACATACTTAGGACCCTCACTGCCCTTTTTCCCTCTTTAGGAGGTCTCTTTCCCTCAATTTATGTATATGACTATAACCCTAATGGGTCACTTATCTTTGTACATTCTCTTGATAATACATTCAATATTGTGTGTTGTGCTCCAAGTTTCTTTCTGCAAACCTCAAACTCCAAGAGCACGTAAAGTCAAAATTTTTTAATTGATCCTTCGTTACACATTGCCTATAGTGCACTACTTTTTTTGTTGGAGTTAGACGTCTACGGAAGCACGTGAACAGCACAAGGAAGAAGAAGAAGCTTGGAGCACAACACACAATATTGAATGTATTACTAGAGAATTACAAAGATAAGTAGCCCATTAGGGCAATAGGTGTATATACAAGCCGGAGGAAAAAAACCTCCTAAAGAGGGAAAAAAGTGTTCCTGCAGTCCTAGAGTGTTCACACACATCACTACCTAAATATATCAACAAATCCCCCCTGGGAGTGATGCGGTGAACAAGTAGCTAGCACTCATGTATAAGGAAGTGCCAAGCTATGTGGAAATTGAAGGGCTTTGGTGTGCAGAACAAGAGGAGGAAGGAGGAGATGGAGTGAGAGAGAAGAGAGGAGAGATGCGCGGACATGCGTGGGAGCCTCGAAACCCACATAATAATCTCTCTTGAGGCAATGCTCTATATATGATGTATATATATGAATATGGGGGTAAGGTCACATGACCCTTACATCCCCAACAATCTCCCACTTAAGGGTCAATGTGACCATAAGTGGTAACATATACAAAGAATGATGTAGGACTATACAATAATGTATAGGAAGAGTCCGGATCTCAACCCATACTGATCAGCCTACACCAACTGCCTCGAACAAGGTGTATCCATGCACCTCAAACTGCTCTAGACTCATATCGATAAGAGTCGAGCTCACATCTGACTGATGCAAGAACTGATGAAGTTCCTGCAAAGCTCCCACTCGCTCTATGCCTATGTCAATCATCGAATGACTGACAACTCCAAGTGCAAATGCTCCAATAGCAGCTGCAATGTCTGGTCTCGAGCATAACAACTCATACATCAGACTCCCGATTGCTGACGAAACATGTGCTATCCTGGCTAACCTAAGCATGTCGGCCATGCCTATATCCAAGGCATCCAAAGCACCATCATCAAGACCAACATGTCCTGACATATCTGTGTAAACATCTGCATGAGCGAATCCAAGAATGACTGCATAATAGCTGACTCCTCAGCATCTAAATCAGTCATCCTATCAACCAAGGATGTGTCTAGGTGTGCATCCTGAGAGCTAATATGCTCTAACATACACTGTGTATCATGAGAGCAATCCTGCTCTACCACACCAAGTGTATGATCATGCTCCACATGAGCTAACTGCACAACATCAACACCAAGGTCAAACTGATGATCACACTCTAACTGAGTATCATCATAATGCTCTATATGAGCATCCAGATCATGCTCTAAAGCATCCAACTGATCATCCAAAGTGTGCTCCAAATGAACATCCACATGATCAACAAAACCATGCTCCATAGAAGCATCATGAGCATCCAAAACATGCTCTACATGTGCATCCATGTGAGCATCTGAATCCTGCCATACATGTGCATCATGAATGTCAATAGACCTATCTGTAGGTAGACAAAATGAGACATGACGAGTCTCACATCGCACATAAGACTGAACTCTCACTGAGATGAGACTGTCTCTCACACGAAGTACCTGCAGTGGATACATGTGCCCAATCCTAGCACCTTTGACAAGCATAAGTTGTCCCAACTGCAACTGAAAATGATGCTCACCAAGGAATGCATAACATCTGCTCTCCAATAACTGGCTAATTGAAATCAAGCTCATAGGGAATGAAGGCACATAGCGTACATGTCTGAGCATAAGTGATGCTCCACTAGGTAGCATAAGGCATACATCTCCTGCACCCTCAATGTCATATGTCGTACCATCAAGCAACTGCACACATCCACGACTCTCACTTGAGAACCGACAAAACCACTCACGATGTGGAGTAACATGAAAACTGGCTAATGCATCAAGCAACCAAGCCATATGTGTACCATCCAATGAATAAGAGGAGTCATGAGATGAACCATAGGAGAAAGTAATATCACCATTACTAGCATAATCAACTGCCATAGACTCTCCTGAAATCACTACCTGACCTGCATCACGTACATATCTCTAACGTCGTCATCGCATCCGCCTGAAGCAACATTGTCGAATATGGCCCTCATGACCACAATGCCAACATCGAAGTCGTCGATGTGATCTATGTCTCACATGAGTCAATGGACTCGCATACATATCATGTAGTCTCTGCCATAATGCACTACTCGTCTCCTCATATATAACAGACTCATATGTAGAATCCACAAGCTGTAATCGGATAGTGGAGCTGGCCAATGCATCCATATCCATCCATACGTGGTCGGGCATGTCACGAGGCCTCTGTGCATCTCTATGCACATACATGTGTAACCCTGCACGAACCAATGTATGCCACATTTGAGCTTTCCATCTCGGAAAGTCAGTACCCTCGAATCGAGAAAACACCATGCTGACAATCCAAGACTAGCAATGTAACAAGACACTGGAACAATACTCTATCCTCAATAGGATCACACTTGCATATCCATATGCATAACTCACATCACAAATGTCTCGATGGAGAAAGAACCATGTGAACCACCTGTCACATAACCATGCATCTAGCATGCATATAAAAACTCGAGCATAAGCCTGCTCACCAAGTCTCCAAAGTGACCAAGTAGATGTGAAAGAATCTTGGGAAAAATTCGACAGAGTATCCCCTGTAAACTGAGCAATCAAACAAGATAACCAATAACCAAAGAACAATAAGTAACCTGCCACCACTTGTCACTGATCCAACCAAAGATAATGGCAACTACATATGCCAAAAAGTGATAGCAATACATGCCAATATAATGGTGATGCACCTCCCACTCAAGAATGAAGCTTGTAAGATGGTCCAACCTATCACAAATAACCTGTGACCAAGTCCAAGTGAATGGAGATCAACAATGATCAAAGCTATCGCACAAGCTTCAAGATCCACTAGAGCTTCTTTCTAGCATAAAAGCCAGTAAAATTTCGGTAATATCTCTCTGTAAAATGGACTCTAGAACCAAAATACCATGTGGGAATCACCATCCACACATGCCAAGAATCACACTGGCAAATATATATCAATCAATGACCAAATGCTAATAATAGTGACAAACGAATGTGTAACTGAGACTCCAATCTGGATCCTGTACCTACAAAGAAAACAAAGATACAAGTACCAAACAAGATCCAAAATCAACTCTCACAAAAGTATGTGCAACCGGCAAGTAAATCCATAACCAAGTGGCATAAGCAAGATATAGATCACAATGCCACTATACATCCATAATCGAACTCATGATGACATAAATCTCAAAAAAGAGTATACCACAATGTCATCTTACATGCCAAATGCGTGACAAGATCATGCTCTACTCTCATATGGAGGAGCTACCACAATGATCATACATGTACAATGCTTTGAAGCTCTGAAAATAAGAGCTTGCACACCAAAAATTCTCTCTCGAAGAAGTTCCAAAGCAAATTCAACATCCAAGAGAAATTAGGGTTCTCATAGCAAAAATGTGCTACTCTGTGTTTTGCTGTTTCAGAGGTGATAACCTCTGAATCTGAACTTTTGCTCTTCAGCAAACTTCAAGATCTCATTCTTAGCTACGTAACGAGATAAAGAACACCTCAATCGGAGGTGCGTAACTCAAGATATGCTCAAAACAAGCACCTGCTGTCAATTTCACTTTCACTTGTAACAGTACTGCTCTGTATTCTGCAATTTCGGTGACCTTGCACTGGGAATCTGAATCTAAGTTCTTCTGCAATGTTGTAGCTATCTTTCCAAGCTACGAGCAGCAAGTCAAATCATCGCATTCCGAGTTGTAGAACTCAAGTTATGACAAAAAAACCGACCTGCTCTCCTACTAAATGTAGATTCGCCTTCTACAATTCTCTGTGTTTTTCGATTTTTCAGCACTTCAGAAGTCCGAATTAGATTTTGGGCGCTTCTGTGAAGTTGTAGCTCTCTGTGTTAGCTACGCATAGAACTTTAAAACGCCTCAATCCGAGCTTCCTAGATTGAGTTATGACCGAAATACTGAACAGCTGTCAAGAGATGCCGACCTGCACTTTCTCCTCTTCTCACCTAAGCTTCCATTGAAGCTTCTTGCACAGCAGCCTTCAGCATGCTTTGATACCAATGAAGAGCTTTGGTGTGCAGAACAAGAGGAGGAAGTAGGAGATGGAGGGAGAGAGAAGAGAGGAAAGACACGCGGACATGCGTGGGAGCCTCGAAACCCATATCATGATCTCTCTTGAGGCAATGCTCTATATATGATGTATATATATGAATATGGGGGTAAGGTCACATGACCCTTACATCCCCAACAGAAATCACTCCACAAAAGTAACTAAGCCCAAAGCTTTGTGGAAAGCTTCAAACTTCTCGTGAAAAGGTCTGCAATGTTCTCCTCCGTGGGCACATATGCCAAGCTAATCTCCCCAACAGAGAACCTCTCCCTGAGATATAATGCACCTCAATGTGCTTAGTGCAAGCATGGAACACAGGGTTCCTTGCAACTGCAAATGTGCTCTGACTATCAATGAAGATGGTGGTGGCAGAAGACTGACCAACACCCAAATCAGCCATAAGGCTTCTGAGCCACACACACTCAAGAGTCGCTGTGAAAGCTGCCCTATACTCAACCTCACAACTAGAAGTGGCCACACTAGGCTGCTTCTTGCTCAACCAAGATATACATGAGCTACCAAGCATGAAGCAAAAGCCACTAGTGGACACACAAAAGTGTCATAGCAACCAGCCCAATCAGAGTGAAAAAAAGCATGCAAATCTGGCGGTAGTTATCCCCCTTGGGATAAAACAACCCAAGTAGCTGAGTACCACTCAAGTAGTGAAAGATGCGCTTAACTACCTACCAATGCTTGACTCTTGGGCAATGCATAAACCTGATCGTCTGTGAGACAACAAACTGAATATCTGGTCGAGTAATGCATAAGTAAATCAAGCATCCAACAGCCTGTTGATAGAGAAAAGCATCCAATGCATCTCCAGCATCATGAAGACTCAGTCATAAACCTGTTTCGATAGGCATGTCAATAGGTTTACAGTATTCAAGGCCAAAACGCTGCAATAATGTGTCAATATATTTCATTTGACACAAAGCCATTCCACCATCAATGTGCATAAATTGAATGCCCAAATAATGATGCAAATGCCCCAAATTAGACATCTCAAATGAGGCATGCAAATCAGCCTTAAAGTCAGCAATATGCTTCTCAATAGGACCAGTGAGCAGCATATCATCAACATAGACAACAATGATCAAAAGCACATCATTAGCACGCTTAACATATAAGGTGCTTTCAGTTGGACTGTTCTCAAAATCATGTGCAATCAAATAGGCACGTATCTTCTCATACCAAGCACGTGGTCCTTGCTTTAAACCATATAATGCCTTCTTTAACCTACAAACCTAGTTTTCATGCCCTTTCTGCACAAAGCCACGGGGCTGAAAAACATACACTTTTTTATGCAAGTCACCATTCAGAAATGATGTTTTAATGTCCAACTGATGTAGATTCCAACCATGATGGACTGCAAGTGCACAGATGCTCCGAACAGTAGTCATACAACATGTAGGTGCAAACATCTCATCAAAATCAATGCCTCTTTCTTGCGCATAACCCTTTGCAACAAGTCTAGCCTTATACCTGTCAGTTGTTCCATCAGGCTTATGCTTCAGCTTGTAAACCCACTGAGTGCCAATGGCCTTCTTGCCAGGAGTCAAGTCACACAAAGACCAAGTACCATTCTTCGTTATAGCATCATATTCAGATTGCATCACAGCCATCCAATTTTCTGAATCTTGTGCTTCATCAAATAAAACAGGCTCATTCTCATCACAGAGATTAGATGTAGCCATAGCATAGCAATGTGATGCAAAAGAGGCACTATGAGAGCCTGATCAAGTATGATATGACAGAGGTGCATCTAATTTGTTGTCACGCAAAGTCTCCACAATCCATTTTGGCATAGTTTTTGCCTGCTCAATATCAGCTCTATCATCAACAAGCGCATCATGTAAATCTGCATCAAAAATGGAATGATCTACATCATAATCTGAAACCTACAAAGGCTAAGAAGTTGCCTCATTAGGACCAGCATTAGACTGTCCAGCTATAAAAAGAGGTAGCAAAGTATCATACATGTTTGTGGAGCTAACAGATGTCACCTTAGTACATGAAAGCAATGGTTGAGTAGCATCTTCCACGAAAACAACATCACAGCTAACCAGAATACGTTTAGTCTGTGGATGATACAGATGATAGCCTTTACTTTCAGAACTGTACCCAAGAAAAATACATTTTGGTGCTTTATCATCTAATTTCCTACGATGTTGTTCAGGCACTATGCATATGCCAAACAACCAAAAACACGCAGATGAGCAACAGATGGCTTGCAATCATGCCAAGCCTCATATGGAGTGATAGACTGTAGTGCATTAGTGGGACACCTGTTAAGTACATATGCTACACACATGATAGTCTCAAGCCAAAAACTATGTGGTAAAGCTTGACTCTTAACCATACACCTCACCATCTCCATGAGTGACCTATTCTTTCATTCAGCAACTCCATTGTGTTGAGATGTATATGGCGCTGTACACTAGTTTTTTATCCCACGTTGACCCAAAAATGCATTAAATTTAGAAGACATATATTCCCCCCCTCGATCAGAACGAAGGGTGCCCATTTTACATGCTGACATATTTTCAGCCAAAACCAAGAACCGTTTGAAGCACATGAACACTTCAGAATTTGCCTTCAATGGATATACCCATGCATGCCTGGAAAAATCATCAATGAAAGTCATGAAGTAAAGATAATTTCCAAAAGAAGGTGTCTACATAGGACCACAGACATCACTGTGTACAAGCTGCAATTTCTGAGTAGCCCAAACTGAATCATCTTTTGGAAATGAGGAACGGTGCATTTTGCCCAAAATACAGCCTTCACAAACATGTTTTCCAGGTGCCTCAAGTTTGGGCAAAGAGGACACCATTTCAGATTTTTGTAGGCGTAGCAAACTAGCGAAATTCAGATGACCAAAGCGTGCATGCCAAAGCTTTGCATCTGACATAGCCTGAGAATCATGTACTGCAGATGCCGAATCATTCACAGATCTTTCATAGTCTATGAGCCTATACAACCCATGACATAAAATGCCAGAAGCAATAATCACATCGCCATTTGACAGATCATGAACTATACACCTGTCATCAACAAACTTCATAACCAAGCCAATCTTGGCTAATGCAGAAACTGATAACAGGTTCTTCTTGATCCCTGGCACAAATAAAGCATCGGACAAAGTGAAAGAACTACCATCAATAGTAGTCAAAATGATCTTATCAACTCCCATAACATGATAAGAGGAGTTGTTGGCGCATGTAACAGTATTCCCTATAGGGGCACGCACGAGTGAAGAGAAGAAACTGCGCTGCGAGGTAATATGCTTGGTCACCCCGCTGTCAAAGTACCAAACATCTGAGTCTACTGCAGCCATGCACTGCTCATGAGAAGATGGGTCAAAACTGCAAACAGTAGTAAACGCCCATTCTTCTTCCTGCACAAGTTTAGCAGACTCTATTTTGGTGTAGAGGCTTCTACAACAACCATTCCAGCCTCTTTCTTCTTTGCCTCTTTAGCAGCCAATTTTGGACAGTTCTTTATGATATGATCATTTCCTTTACATTACTTGCAAAACAATTTCTGCTTGTTTTATTTCTTTTCATCTTTGTCTTCCCTCTTCAATTGTGCGGAATTAGTAGATTTTTGCTTACTACTTGAAGAGCTCCATTTTCCTTTGCCCTTCTGACTAGCTAGGAATGCTTGATCTATAACTCGCATAATGGACCTATTCTGCCTGGAGTGATCTTCCTGCAACAGAACATAGACTAACTCTTCAAATGACAAGGCATTTGGATTGCCATTCATTATCAACCGAAGAGTAGAAGCAAAACTCTGATATGAATCAGGAAGACCATTCAGAATGGTCTGCACAAGTGAAATCATCTTCATTCATGTGCTCACTCTCCAACTATTTTTGGAGGTAAGCAACACAAGCCTCATTCGTAGCTTGGTACAATGTGGTAAGTGTATCCCAAGCATCCTTAGCTATTCTGCAAGAGCGTATGTGAGGAATAATGGCGTGTTTGATAGAAAAAGCTATCAATGCATGTGCATGGGCATCTTTGCCATCCCCATCTTTGCCATCCCAACGAATTTGCTATGCAGTAGGTGTAGTAGAAACCGTAGCACAAACAGGAATATGCAGAATATCATCATCTTCGACACCTTCTACATCAACTTCAGTACCTGTAGTTGTAACAGTTGCAGGTGTGATAGGACGTTTTTCAACACCATGCACAATGTTCCACAATCAGGGAAAAAAAGAGGGGTGAATTTTAGCCCAATGGAAATTTTTTTGAGGATTAAAAAAATTTTGGCTATTTATTTTTAACACTAGAAGATTAAAAATAGCCATTTCGTTTAAATTATTAGAGCATAGGATACATTCACTTTCACCTTCATTCGATGTATTATTCTGAATGCCAGATCGCGATTTCACCCAAGCTCTCCATATCGTGAACTCTAGCTGCAGGTATAGTTTGCCATGGTCGATATCCTTTTCCCCTTTGCCTGATGGGAATCGCCCTCCTCTGCTCTTCCAATATACCGTAAGACATCGACTCTTGAAGGTAGGCAATTGATGTAAAAAACGAGAGAGAGAGAGAGAGAGAGAGGGTGATATAAGCGCTCAGCAGGCAATTTATGTAAAAAACGAGAGAGAGAGAGAGAGAGGGAGGGAGGGAGGGAGGGAGGGAGGGAGGGAGAGAAAGAGAGAGAGAGAGAGAGAGAGAGAGAGAGAGAGAGAGAGAGAGAGATTTCTATTACTATCAAGGTTGTCTTGGATGTTGGGATAGGTAGTGGAATTTTGGTTGTCAGGAGAGCTCAAACCGGTGCCAGGAAGGTTTACATTGTAGAAGCTACCAGGATGGCAGAGCATGCCCGTCAGTTAGCTGTAGCAAATGGTGTGGAACACATTGTGGAAGCTATCCAAGGCTCTATTGAGGATGTTGAATTGTCCAAAAAGGGCTATTTATCCCTAGAAGTCTATTCAGTAGACCATATTTGAAATCTATTTAGTTATTTTGCATTTTTGGAAGCATGTTGAACTTGATTGGCTTGAATTTTGTAGTGGATGTCATCATCTCAAATGGATGGGTTACTTCCTCATAAGGGAGTCCATGTTTGATTCAGGTATTCATGATCGAGATAAGTGGTTGAAGCCAACAGGGGTCATGTAAGTACTTCGAAGCCATTCCATGTTGATTTGATACACCTACAAACAACATAGACATGAGATAGTTGCATACATGGCATAGGTACAAAGCTTTTTTTTTTTGGGGGGGGGGGGGAAGGGGGGAGAGAGAGAGAGAGAGAGAGAGAGAGAGAGGGGTTTCTTTTACTGTTAAGGTTCTCTTGTTTGTCGGGACAGGTAGTGGAATTTTGGCAATCAGGACTACACAAGCTAGTGAGAGGAAGGTTTATGCTGTAGAAGCTACAAGGATGGCAAAGTATGCATGTGAGTTAGCTACACGAAAATGGTGTGTAGCACATTGTGGAAGTTATCCAAGGCTCTATTGAGGATGTCAAACTGTCAAGAAAGTGTTAGTTATCTCTAGAAATATATTCAGTAGACCATATTTGATTAGTTTGCATTGTTGGAAACATGTTGAACTTGGTTGGCTTGAATTTGGCAGTGGATGTCATCATCTCAAAATGGATGGGTTACTTCCTCATAAGGGAGTCCATGTTTGATTTAGTTATTTTTGCTCGAGATAAGTGGTTGAAGCCAACTAGGTTCGTGTAAGTACTAAGTACTTCGAAGCCATTACCTGTTGATTTGATACACCTACAAACAAAATAGACGTAAGGTAATTGCATACATGGCATAGGTAGAAAGCTAGAGAGAGAGAGAGAGATGTTGCCTTTACTGTCAAGGTTGTCTTGGATGTTGGGACAGGCAGTGGAATTTTCACTGTCAAGGCAGCTCAAGGTGGTGTCAGGAAGGTTTACGTTGTAGAAGCTACCAAGATGGCAGAGCATGCCCATCAGTTAGCTGTAGGAAATGGTGTGGAGCACATTGTGGAAGTTATCCAAGGCTCTATTGAGGATATCGGACTGCCGAAAAAGGGTTAGTTATCTCCAAAAATCTATTCAGTAGACCATATTTGATTAGGTTGCATTTTTGGAAACATGTTGTGAACTTTGTTGGCTTGAATTTTGCAGTGGATTTCTTCATCTCAGAATGGATTGGCTACTTCCCCATAAGGGAGCTCATATTTGATTCAGTTATTCATGCTTGGGATAAGTGGTTGAAGCATGCAAGGGTCATGTAAGTACTTTGAAGCCATTACGTGTTGATTTGATACACCTACAAACAAAATAGAAATGAGGTAGTTGCATGCATGGCATAGGTACAAAGCCATTTTTCTTATGATAATCTTTTGAGATCTAGTTATCATATGGTTCCATTTCCAATGTAAGATAATATTCCATTAATTTTAAATATAAATTAATGAATGCCTTATTGCCTCGTGGTGGTGATTATCTTCATCTCAATCATGTGCTGGATTAATAGGTACCCAAGCCATGCCAGAATGTGGGTTGCTCCAATTAGATCAGGTCTTGGAACAGCTAAGCTTCAGGAGTATGAAGATGTGATGGCAGATTGGGACAACTTTGTTGTTGATACAGGTGATATGTATGGGATGGACATGAGTAAGCTTACAGAAGCATTTGAAGAGGAGCATAAAAATGACTACCTTCAGGATGGCAGATTGGGACAACTTTTTTGTTGATACAGATGATGTGTATGGGGTGGACATGAGTAACCTTACACATGCATTTGAAGAAGAGCAGAAAAAGTACTACCTTTAGGTAAGAATCTACAATGTGGAAATCCGCATCTTCCTTGTGTTCTTTGAAGGTTAAAATACTCAAAAAGTTCCCTAGTATGGTGAATATAGAATGTAAATGCATGATGGATATGCTGTGCTATTCTCACGACTAGTGTTGAAGGGTCTTACACACATTATGGGCCTGTGAAAGGATGCAATGGTCTTGCGAGACTATGCAAGCTACTATGTTATGTTTATGAACAAGAATTATTAATAAGAATGGCAATGCTTTCATCTTCAATATTATTGTTCATGAAGTGATATGAAGCATTGCAAGATATTACTTCAATAATACCCAAATCACGTTGGGGTGCACATTACAACATTGAAAATCAAGTATACAGTTAACTAATGTTGTTGTTTGTTCACATGCAATGGAGAATAGTACATGTTTGAAATGAGGGAGATGAATTCTTTATCATCGGGCATTCTAATACTCTTGTGTAGCTTAGTGATGAGTAGCACCTCCTTTAATGTCAATCCGGGAAGACGTGAGGATGGTATGATGACCTCGAGCAAGTGAAGGCACAAGTGCGTGAGTGAGGAGCACACAAATATGCACACACATACACACACACGCGCACACAAGGTAAGACAAAGAGAGAGACAATGGAGTTCTTTTAGATTACTTCAAAAATGCTCATACAAGTTCAAAACAAGCTAACCTCAAAAATGAGCTTTCTAGCTCTATTTATAGTTTTTGACTAGGTTTTGGCTGTGTCCAGACCTAGTGTCCGGCCTAGTTAAAAATTAGGTTCTAGGCCGCATTGGAAGGCTCAAATGGAGTCTAAACATTATGAAAACTGGTAAGTAGCTACTTCTAATGCTCCTCAAGCTCAAGGACTCCTTGGCTTGCACAAAATGGAGCTACAAAAATATGAAATGGTATTTACAATGGATTTTAGTGATGAAAATCACTATTTTTGTAGGGATTTCCTCTAACGATTTAACATACACATCTTCGAGCTTCCTACTTGCTCCTTCTCCTTATGTGTCCACCTCCTTCGTTGGCTTCCTTGTCTTGTTAGTCCTTCAGTTCCTTGACTACTGCTAACACCCCCCCCTCTCTCGCGTCTGTCGTCCCTGACAGACCCTTGTTGGGTGGGTCGTTGGATGTAGTACTCCACAACGTCTTTTGCTAAATGATGTTCCGCAATTCTCAACCCTTTGGCCAAGTCAGTGAGTAGAGCATCCCAATCTACAGGCCCGGGAACCTCTGGATGTGATATACGTAGCTTTTCTGAGTGGAGAGCTTGTTCCACGACAAATAACTGTAATAGATGAGATGGTCTGGGAATGAATATCTCTGAATGATATTCCCAGAACCCCGTGATAAACATTTCTTCAAACGTCTGTTTGAAGCAAGCAGGTAGATACTTTATACGGGCATGCCAGGCATAGACGACGTTAATGGAGGGCGTGGTGCTCATGTCATAGACAAGGTCCTGATTCCCTTCATTAAATCCAATAGCCGAAAGATGAGGTTCTTTGATGTTCTTAAATGTCCTGAATGTAATCAGCATGAGCTCAAAAATTTTTAGGCACATCTGTGCCATGACATCTGGGACATTCTTGAACCGGATTGCCCAGTGTCTGATGGTTGAAATCATGTAGTTGATTGTGGGTTGGCCATTAGGAGGTGCTAGGTACACATAATTTAACCACTTTTCACATCCTTTAACCATCAAAACTGTTTTTGTGTACTCCGACCAAGACCTTCTTCGAAAGACAAGGCAGTAGCAGGGATTATACTTGATATATAGAGGCATGTTATTCCACGTGCGTACCATCTCAGGGTAGGTTTCAAGCAGGCGGATTCTCCAAGTAGGTTGATGTATATTCCCTTGCTTGGCACTTGCAGGTATATCATCCGGTGCAAACTGTGTCGTCGAGGTTGGTTCTTTTGTTGTGCGTTGCTTGATTTCAGCATTGTAATCTGCCATTAATACACAGAATGGAACATAGAGATCATCAGACGTGCCAATCCACCTATGATGGGAGAGGTTTCTAAAAGAATCCGATTTTATGAAGACTTCTTCCAATCGTGACATAGATGATATTTGAACTGCAAACTCTCTCATCATGGGTTGTAGCAACCTTTTCCAACCTTTGCATCCATTCAGGCGCTTCGATCTCAATCGTGTCCATTCCTTCTTCTGTTTGCTTACCTCCGGGTGTTGGCATGGGAACGTATGGGTCTTCAAAGATCTCCTCCACTTGAATTGGCACTAAGTCTTCAGGTTCTGGTTCCACCAGGGGAGAGGGTTGACGCTCGTATTGAAGAACTTTCTTCGTAGTTCTTCTAGTTCTGCTCTGAGTTCTGCGACTTCTTCCGAAGTGTCGGCTGTTGTTGTGACTTTGCTTGGTGACTCCTGCTGAGCTGCCAGTTGCTTGAGTAGATCATCTCTTTCTCTTTCTAAGGCTGCGTGGGCTTCCAGGAGGTCGGCATGGGTTTCGAAGATGATTTGCATATTTCCAGATGGGATAGCCTTGAATTTCTCTGGGTCGATTTCCTGTGGTGAACCCTCCATTGCTGCTTCCAAGTTTTCTTCGTTCTTTCTCTGTAGTCGCTTATTTTCCTCGAGTGCTGTAGACATGTGTTTCCGTAATAGGGCCAGGTTGCATCGAAGCTTGAGGTTCTCTGTTATCTGGGAGTGTAGCAGCTCATCAAGTTGTTGTTTTTCCTCCGCATCTGACTAGGGTGGATTGGCCACTAATTGCTCATGTTGTTCCTGTAAAGTGACATACTGTTGTTGTAGTAGCTGCTTTTCCCTCTCTAAGTCAATGAATCGTCCTTGTAATGTTTCATGGCTTCTAAACAGACTTGTATGCTGAGCATCTAGGTGCTGATAATGCTGTTGTAGCTGAGACATACACTGGTACATGTTATTAAATACATTATTAATGGGAGTGGATGCGGGAAAGGTGTTGAATGCAGAAGGGAAGGGAAAGGGGAATGGGAGCATGTATGCTGTGCTCATAAAGGATGAAGTTGGTGGTGGGGGAATGGGAGATTGTGGACGTATGGGGGGAGGGAGAGGTGCGGAGGTGGGTGATATGTCCATGAGGTCAAAAGTGGATGGAGTCATGGGGGTGATTGTGAACATGGGAATTGTGGGTGTGGTGATGGTGGTGAAAGTGTAAAGTGGTGTGTGTAGTTGTGAATAGGAACCGGCAGGAAGTGTGATCGGGGGAACGGGGTTTTCCGTGGCTGTAGTTAGAGTTACAGTGTCAGTGGTAGTGTATACAAGTGAGGTGGTGATAGGGTGTGTGGGTTGTGTGGATTGACTGACAGTCTGTGCTTCGGTATGGACAGTGGACTCTGAGGCGGTGACAGTAGTGGTTACACTGGTACTGGGAGGTAAAGTTGGTGGAGTTGGAGGTAGGGGTGGTAAAGGGGGTGATGGGGGTGCACTGGATGTATGGGCTTCCTCAGTTTCTTGAATGACGTGAGCTGTGCCCGTGGTTGTGGATGTGGTGCCCTGTGGTTCTGATACTAATATATTCATTTGTTTTCCTGATCGAGGGGGGCGTCTGCCGTATTGTCGCTCCGATCTTCTCGAGTGTGCAAGAGCTGTATGCACCGTCTCAGGTACCCCCAACGCATCAGAAATCATATCCAGGGTTGCTCGATATTGCTCGTCCACACCTTCCTCTTCAAGGATTTGGTTCATGAGGGCTTTTCCTGCTGCCAGGGACAGTTTGTGCTGTTCTTGAACTTTGTTGATGGTATCATACAGCTTTTTCAATTCCTTCGTATAAGCCGGGGCACCCTCAAGTTCCTGTAGAACTTCTTGTTCATATTCCTGCTCTTCTTCCTCTGTTTGTCCTCCTCGTTCCTCCTCTTGCTCTTCTTCTTCTTCATCCTCCACTTCAACTACTCCTGGTTGGATTGGATGGGGTTGGTCTGTGCCTGTCTGCTGGCCGCTTGCCTGTTCTGCCTCGACTTCCACGTTAACAGCCTCGATTATTCTGGCTACCTCCTCATCAGTTAGGTCTTCTAATGTGAAGCCGTGAGGAAACTCTAGGTCGGTTCGTACAGGTGGAAACACCAGATTCGGTCCATCAGTGCTGTGTCTTCGTAATCTGATAGTGAAGGGTTGTACACGCCTCGAAAATCGTGGAGTTGTCTCTGGTGTCAGTGTCGCACCGCGGGCTTGTGCACGGGGCATGTGAACTGTGCCTCTCATTTTCTTTGATGGAGGCCCTGCAGTTGAGAGTCTACGTTGAAATTCCTGTATCCTGGTCCAAATTAATGCCCTTTGAACAGGCACATCATAAGCCAAACATCTATACACAATCCTGGTGAGGGCACAGCATCCATACAGTACTGACTTTTGCTTTTTATACCACCGTTGATGTGCCAAGTGGATTTGGTCGATAATCCAATGCGGCATGTTGATTGTCAAATTGAAGGCATCTGCCAAATATAGAGTGAACCATATTTTCTTTGGTGGCATTGTGAACCGCTCTTGAGCTGGGAACGCGAAATGTTGCATGACCATTCACAAGTGAATGGCGATTGTGGGTGTCATTGCCACCATGTCTTTGAGCTTAGTCAGGTTCCTGTTCTTCATGTTATCCGGGACCATCGTCTCTTTTTCGGTGGGGATATGCATGCCTTTCATGTCAAGCGCTTCCCTCACCAAATTGTTTGTTAGTTTGAAACGCTTTAATTCATTACCTCTGGTAAGTGATGGTAGAACAAAGGTACTATATCCCTTTTTCTCTTTACTAGGGGTCAGAGTGCTAATTAAGTAGGAACACCGTAGAAAGTCTCGTTTGGGTAACTGAGCCTTGAAGTAGTCGTATAATCCAGCCTTCTTCCAGATGGGTTTCAAACCTTCATCATTTTGAAGCCTCTCAAATTCTCTGGTGAAAAAATGATATCTGCCCCATCCCCCGTTGAACTCTATCTCGGCCTCCCACATGTAAGTGCCTTCACCCAGAGATCCGGCCACATCACTGAACCAATGTGAGTTTTTGCTGACCGGCATTGTGTGCCCCTGTGGAGGATTCTAAATCGGTATGGCGTGTAATGCCCTCAAAGCCACTGGCCGTTCCTTCAATTCCTCTTCAATGGGAAGACTTTCAATGTCCACAATTTGGGGGCTGGTGCCTGCCTGGGAGCTAGTTCCTGCCTCCGCCATGGTGAAGAGACTAGTCATCGGTTCTGTGAGAATAGACAAATGAATTTTAACATTGCAAAAGGACACCAAGCATTCATGCATCCCCATTACAACATTAACATGATTTTAGTGAGAGGTTAGTAGGTCAATAAGTGCTTGGGGATCGTGTGTGTAGTTAGTGAATGGATATTCCTAAGAGCTAAATGGAAGGATGCGGTGTATGAGTGATTTAGTGAGTAAGTGGATATGAATTTACAAATGAGGGTGGGGGGTTTAGTACATGTTTTGGGCTTCCAAACAAACTGATTTGCTGTTGGTCTTGATTTTGTGGAGACTCTTGGAGGGCTTTTCAGGAGTGTCTACTTGGAAATGAGGCTATTTAAGGACCCATTTACAAGTGATTCTGCTTCTGCTCATGGACCAATGTGTGTCCGTGTGTGTTGTATAAGAAAGGGTATCAGATGTTCGAGTGAGTGAACCATGTTGTAGAGGGTGTGGCCTCGGTGTAACTATTTGAGCCCGCAAGCAAGCCTTAGGCACCCAAATTTGTCGGGATTGTGGGATGGCCTTCATCGACTTCTTGGGTACCCAAATAGACTTTACTTTCACAGAAGAATTTTTGAAAGACTTCTTATTAGTGTCATGTTGTTGATTATTAATAAGAAGTTTTGCCCGTGTGGTTGGCTTGATCGCAATAGGGTGTTCGCTTTTCCACACCCACACTTGTTTCAATGGCTGAGACATTCTGCTTCGCACGTTCTTTTGACCTCCAGCATAGGTATTACTCTACTCCTTCTGTATTTGATCTGCCTTTGGTTGCTGCATCCCTCTGGTCTCTGGAAAAGAAGGGAGTTCCGTTGCGCCCCTAACTTCTTGATTGAAATCATCATTCCTTTGCATCACACAGTTTTGGACAAGAATAACATGGTCATCTTCATGTGTATCCGTGGAAGGACCAGGAGTGTGTGCCTTGTCTAACTCCTTGAGTGCTTCATTTTCTAACTCAATTGTAACACGATTCTGATTTACCCAGACCTGAAGGAGTCCACTTCTTAGGTTTAGGTTGATTGCATGATCATAGATCCAGTCTTGACCCAAGACGAGAGGCTCCATGAGGTCCTCGTCTTGACACACTAGCACTTTAACTGTCATTACTTCGTCTTGAATGTAGAGGGGAAGTTCCACCTCGCCCATGCAAGGGGTTTCCACCCCTCCCAATGCTATGAGATATGCTTCTATAGGATTAACAGTTAATTTCAACTTTTGACAGTAAGAAAATTTAACAGCACTAGTGGCTGCACCTGAGTCAATCAACGCTGTCCTATCTCTAAGGTTACAAAAGGTCGTCTATCAATTATTCTATGAGAACTTATTCCTGAGACTTCACACATTGCCATATGATAACCTGGGTCCGCATAGTCATCTACCCTGGCCTGATCTCTACCCAGTCTTTGCAACCTCATCCTTCGGATGCATTCCAATGCTTCCACCTGTGCCTCTGCTCGAACTCATTTTTCTTCTTCCTTGCATTTTTTGGCAGTGTTGAGTCGATTTAGCATCTCCTCTGTCAGGGGTTCTTGATATAACTTGACTCTGCATCCGCTTATATAGCTAGGGAGAACATCACCTTCCAGTGTAGCGAGTTGAACTGCTCCACTAGTTGAGATCCTATTTATGATCATAGGTCCATAACCTCTCTTTTCGAGCTTTCTTGCATGTTGTTTTAGGGTATACACCAACACTAAGTCTCAGGCTTTCAAGCCTTTATCCTTAACATGGGCATCAAAGTATGCCTTCTGTCGTTTGTTAGCTGCATATATCCCCGTAGCCGCCCTCAATCTTGTTTCTCCTAATTGTTCAAGGTCAAAGAGTCTAGAGGAGAGTTCATGACCCGTCCATTCATGCTCTTGTGCTACTTTTAATGTAGGTATCAAGAAGTCCAATGGTAGCACTGCATTTTGGCCAAATACCATCTGAAAGGGGGTGGCTTGGAGTACCGTTTTATAGGCAACTCGGTATGCCCAAACAGCATGGTGTAGTTGTTTGTCCCAATCAGAGTGTTTATTATTCACTAGTTTGGTCAACACATTGCACAGGATCTTGTTTGTGCTTTCGGCTTGTCCATTAGCTTGTGGGTGATAGGGGGCAGACTTCTTGTGTACAACCAAGAACTCTTGGAGCAGATTTTCAGTAACTTCATTCAAGAAGTGAGTGCCTCTATCACTTACCAGCTCTATAGGTAGCCCGTATCTTGTGAACACATTCTCAAATAGGAGCTTAGCAGTTGTCTGAGCATCATTCTTTGTCGTAGCTTTTACCTCTACCCACTTTGTTACATAGTCTGTGGCAACAATGATGTATTCAGCATGTGAACCCTTAGCCGAGGGATTAATAGGACCTACGAAGTCTATTCCCCACTTAGAGAATGCACGTCCACCCATCATGGGTTTCAGTGGCATCTCATCCTTGCGTATAGGGTACTGAGTTCTCTGACAGACATCACACCGTTTTACATAGGTATGTGCATCCATGTGAAGGGTCGGCCACCAGAAGCCCGCAAATAGTATTGCCTTGATCACTCGATCTGGTCCAAAATGTCCTCTTGCTACACCTTGGTTATCTGCTTCCAAGATCTTGAGATATTCGCTCTCATGGACACATAGTCTTAGGTAACCATCTTTACCACGCTTGTATAGATTATCACCAATGAGTGAGTAATCTAGGGCTTCTTGTTCTAGACTTCTTTGTCTGGCCAGTGTCATATCTTGAGGGAATGTTCTCGTCCTCAGGAAATCTACTAATGGTTCACTCCAATCTGGCACTATGGACACTTGATAAAGAGTGGCATGCTCCACAGGTGGTTTAGTGCAACAGATTGGGCATTCCTTGCACAACTTGTGGACATCAGCCTCCATAGTCGGCCAATGCACTCCTAGTCTCCTTAGTGTCTGTAGGGTTCGTTGCTTTGAGTAGTGTTGCTCCAATGCACCTACATGTGCGATTTGCAACCATTTCGCGCATTCATCCTCTTCCACACAACAAGCTAATATACCTTGATCGGTATGCTTGTACATACTTCCTGCCATGATGTGGTACTTCTGAGCTTTTACTATCTCCCTATCATGTGTGTTTAAAACTGGGTGGTTAGGCCCATATGTCAATACTGGCACCAATGGCTTAGCCCACTGAGGTACAACTTCCAAATCAAACAAGTAAGCATCAGGAAGGTAATCTGACACTCCTTGTGGGGCTTCTCCAGATGTGAGCCTAGAGAGATGGTCTACTCTCAAGTGAGTCTTCCCTTTCCTCACCACTACTTCAAAGTCATATTCCATTAGTAAGAGAAACCATCTTACTAATCTACCTGTATTGCATGGTTTGTTTACAAAGTACAACAGTGCTTGATGATCAGTAAAAAATTTAAACTTATTTGCAAGAAAATAGTGTCTAAACTTCTTAACCGCATATACCATGCCTAATCCTTCTCGTTCAGTGGTGGTATAATTCCGTTCAGCTGCATTTAACTGTCTACTAGCATAGGCAATTGGAAGATCCATATTACCTTCGCCCGTAGGTTGTGCGAGTACACACCCAATAGCATAATTGGATGCATCTACATGAACATGAAAAGGCTTATTCCAATTTGGTGTGGTCAAGATTGGTGCTGAACATAATCATCGTTTAAGCTCATTGAAAGAGTTCTCACATTCATTAGTCCACTCAAAGTTGGTCAAAAGTCCGTACAATGGCTTTGCTATGATGGCATACATGTGTATAAACCGTCGGTAATAACCACAATGCCCCATGAAAGCTTGTACTTCCTTGACATTCTTTGGCCTAGGTAGCTCTGCGATGGCTCTTACTTTCTCTTCATCAATGGATATGCCGTTCTTTGACACTATGTGTCCTAGAATCTTGCCTTGCCTGACCATGAAAACACACTTTTCTGGGTTCAAGCAGACTTGATATTCTCTACATTTGTCAAAGATTTGCCTGAGCTCAAGTATATGTGTTTGTCTAATGTTGGAATGAGCGTAGAGATCATCAACATAGACCTCTAAACTCTTCCTCAGGAACTCTTTAAACACGTGACACATCAATCTTTGGAAGGTTGCAGGAGCATTGGTAAGCCCAAATGGCATTACTCGAAAGGCAAATATGCCCCACTCTGTGGCAAAAGCTGTCTTATGCTGATCTTCTGGAGCTATGGCTACTTGATTGTAGCCCAAAAATCCATCAAGGAAGTTGTACACTTCCTTGCTTGCTACTCTTTCTAGCAGATGCTCAGTGATAGGAAGCAGATAGTTGTCTCGAATAGTGGCTGCATTAACCTTCTTCAAGTTAATGCACACACGTAGCTTTCCATTCTTCTTGGGCACCACTACAATGGGGGATACCCACTCGGTGTGCTCAATTTCATAGATGAATCCAGCTTCGACCAAGCGATCTATCTCTTCTTTGATCTTGGCAGCATAATTATCGTTATAAGTATATGGCTTCTGTTTAGAGGGTTTCACGTCTGAGGTCATGGGAATTGTGTGTGAGCATATATGTGGGTCAACACCTTTCAAATCCTTGTAACTCCAAGCGAAAACATCTCTTAGCAAGGCTATTAACGCATGCTCTTCTTCCTCTGTTAGGTCATGGCCTATGTACGTGCATCTCTCCTCTCCTTCTTCGAGGGCTACCACTATTTTCTTGGTGGTTTCTTTGTTATCATAGGCCTCTCCTGATTGTGCCTCACGTTTAGACATTCTTATCATGACTCTCCTATCATCTATTTCATAAGTTTTAAAATTTTCAAGGACCTCAAACAAAGATTCTTCCTCTTCTGGTGTGACTTCTCTCTTCTTTCTTTTCCTTCCTTCATCCTTAGGGGTCACTTGTGTGGCTAACCTTACATCATTTGTAAGCTCTCCGTGTCTTTGGGATTGAAATTCTACTTCATAGAAGTATTCTTCATCTGATGCAAAAGGTGGGTCCATAATGATTGACTCTAGATCGGAGTCACTTGCATCCTCAATTGCATCAGGGCTAGGTTCACACTCTTCTAAGACTGCCTTTCCCATGATTGGCTCTATGGAGAAGACTGAAATATCATAGCCATCCTCATCACAGTGGGGTGTCCATTGTTCTTCATTGATGGCTACATCCATGGTTGCTAAAATTTCTGCCCAGCCGTGAGGTTCAAATTCTTCATCAGGGAATACAATAGGTGCATAGGCTGGGTCTTGCATTGATCTATGGGTTTCTTTCACACCTACCTCTCTGGCTTTTTCTCTCTTCTCCTCCTCTACTGCTACTTTACACATCCATAAATGGGTGTCTTCATGCATCCATGAGGATCCTGATCCTATGGAGTGCATAGACTCTGTGTCATCCTTGGCTTTATGGATGGGATTCCATTGAATAGGCGGTACATCTCTATGAGAGTAATCCTTGAGATTGACTTTGATCGTAACACCTAAGTGTTGCAAATACAAGGAATTGGTTCCCCAATCCTGTACCACTTGCAATTGTCGCATAAATGGTCTACCCAAAATCATCTCATATGCATGGTTCTTGCTAAAATCACAGATAGCAAATGTATACTCAAACTCTACGCCACATGTAGTGAGAGTTATTCCTTCTAGCAAGCCTAAGGGCCTTTCTATGTGACCATCAGCCATCTGCAATTTCATTCTCGTTGGCCTGAGTGCCGCTTTGCCCCATCGCTTCCATAGGGAAGTGGTAGCAATGGCAACTCCTACACCAGAGTCCAGAATTGCCTTGGTTGTGTATCCTTGATGGGTGATGGGAAGATAGGTGTTTCCTTCTTCTCCTTCACTCATGTCTTCTATCTTGTCTAGAGGAATTTCTTGCACTGTCCTATGAGAACCTACCTGGGAACGCGGTTTGGCTGTCTCTGGTACTTGTTTGGCTACATGTTTCCATTGTTCCGGCCTTACTTTGAGTAGCTCTTCTAAAGTGAGGTTACACTGTACTTTAGTGTTTTTCACTACCTCTGTGTTCCTAGGTATGACCGAGTCTTCGTTTATTACCATGACTGTGGGTGCTCTCATACACGTGGACTTAGCTTCCCATGGGCCTGTGAAGTGGGGTAATTCATGTAAAGAATTAGACTCAAAGTCTAATCTCTCTTGAGACTGGGTGCTCTCCTGCTCTACATAAATGGAGGGAATATCTTGTGGGAATTGATCATGTGCATCATCCACAAGTTCAATAGGAGGAGGGACTTCACTTTCTTTAGCCCATTTGTCTTCTTGAATCTCTCGTAGGAATTCTGGTGTGAACCGATTCATAGAAGAAGAGGTGTCTGGCTCCGTGGAGTTAGGCACATAAGCTTCCTGGGTAGGCAGGCTTACTCTCTTACTTGTCTTGCCTTTACTTGGAGGGGTGGGTTCCTTTTCTAATTGTGCAATCAATCTTTCCAATCTTTCTAGAAGTCCCTCAAAGTGCAACTGCGTCTTAGCTGAACTAGAGATGTTAAAGACGCGACTGGCTTCAAACATGGTTTGAGCCAATTCCACCATCTTAGCACAAATTTTGGTTCGTTCAAGCTCTAGTTCTACCCTAGGGTAACACTTTTCATGATCGGTTACATTTGGCCCTTCTTGGATTCTGGCCTAATATGCCTTAAGCATCATGTTAAGGTCCTCGGGAGTGGGATCTGCTAGGACTGATCCTACTCTAGGGGGTGGTGGGTTTGTGTGAGGTGGGTTGGAAGGTGTTGGATCCGTTGGTGATGAGAATGGTGGTGTTGGCGTGGTGTGAGAGGGAGTTTGAGATGTGAGTTCAACTATCCTGGCTTTCCTCGAGTTCTCTTAGGCTTTCCTCGAGTTCACTCATCTTCTTAGCCCATTGCCTCTTCATTCTTTCTCTACTATCTCTCCAGGCTCTAGTTCTCTTCTTGGTTAAGCTCTCAGTTTCACTAGCCTCTGAGCTCTTTTCTTGGCCTACCCCTTGGTTTTGCTACAATGCTTGAGCTCTAGTGACTACCTGTACTGGTGCAGTGGATGTCACACTTCCTGTAGAGTCTACTACTAACCCAATAACATTGATAGGAGTAATTTTTGGCATATTATTGGGGTTCTTTGGAAAATCTCGTAAGAGATGCTCCTTTCCACAATCTTGGCAAAAGCCTTGAATTGTCACTGACTGGGTTGTGTAGGTGGAGGTAAGGGGCAATCACGAATGAGGTGATCTCCCTGACATCTGTAGCATGGTCCTCTAGGGAATGGGGGTCTTACCTGCCTAGGTTGGGGTCTAGAGTTAGGGTTTGTGTACATTACATTTGTGTACTCTGGTTCACTTGGTTCTTCACTGTAGTAGGACTCACCATGTTTAGGAGATTGCATGTAGTAAGCCTGGGGACTATCAATATGTGTAGAATCAAAGCTATGGTCACTGGGATCACTTTCTGAAAGCAATGGTGTTACTGGCACTATAGCTCTATTCAAATTCTCTTCTGCAGCTGCATACTTTACCAGAATTACATTAGCTGCGGTAGGGGGTTGTTGTGCTAGCACAGGTTGAGGCCTTTGTTGGTTTTGGTATTGTGGTTGGTAGGTTTGTTGAGGCCTAGCATACTGCTGCGGTGGGTACTGGTTCTGGTATCTTCCTTGTTGAGGGTATGGTTGTCGGTACGTCTGCCTAACTGCTTGCTTATTGTAGGGGCAATCTTGCACAGTGTGATTGGTGTACCTCCGTTCTATGGTGCAGTACTGGCTACTAGGATTTACTTGGGGTTGAGCCATAATGGGACATACATTCGCCATGTGGTCACCACCGCAAGTATAGCATCTCTTTATTGGGGCAAATCTTGGAATTTGTTTGCTAGAGACACCTAGTTTTTGAGCTACCTTTTCTACGAGTTCCTCAATAGATGTAGATTGTGTGGAAGAAAAGCTAGAGGCACTATCTGAATCTTTATAGATTTTGGAAAGTTCTAACTCTTCCCCTAAGTTATCCTCTATGTCGATGCACATGCGTACGCACTCTTCAATGGTCCTAGGGTCCTTCAAGTACACATATGACCTCAATTTGGTACTTAGCAATCCATCCAAGAATAATGCCACCTGTTTGGCTAGTGTGGGTAACTCAGGGACAGGGCATCTCTCAAGATACTGCCTAAATCTTCTTCCTGCAAGTCTCACGGTCTCTTGAGGGGTCTGGTTGAAGCTATGTATCAATGAGGAAGTATTGTGCCTTATGCCACTTTTAGAGAATTCAGTGATGAAAGCCTCTAGGATTTGGTCTATGCTCCTGAACTGTCTCTCATTCAATGGTTGAAACCATGTAAGGGCTGTGTTCCTAAGGGTTAGACCAAAGACATTATACTGCGTGAATAGGTCCTCAACTTGTTCAGCTCTCAAGACTTGCCTAAACTCAGCCACATGGTCATATGGGTCTCCTGTGCCATTGAAGTAGTTCTTCATGGACTTAACCAGCTGTGTAGGTCTCAAGGTTCTGGTGTGTAGGGAAATCATCAGCATTCCTTTGGTTCCTTGGGGCTCTAAGTCCCTCACGTTCCGCTCTATTTGTTTGCGTTCTCGTTCTTTCTCTCCCCACTGGGTTGACAAAGCTTACCTCAGGTCTATCTCTATGTCTGTCTCTTTGAGCTCCATGAGCTTGGGATGTTCCAGCTCCTGGGTGACCAAAGGACACATTCGATCTTGGTTGGGAGAAAATAAATTCACCGTTTCAAGTGTAAGCATGCCTATCATTTTCTGTAACCACAAAGATCCTCTCTGAAGCGTGATCTAAGTAGGTCACTCTGCCTGGGCTATCAGGATCTTTGAACTCATATATCATGATTGTTCCTACCTCATTCGGCTGATCAGATCTAAACCTCCAAAAGGCTTCATCAGTCTCTCGGTTCAGGAGTAGATCTATGCTCTTATTGTCCTGGGGAACCCACTCGGGTGTGATAATCCTAGTGAGAACAGATTTGCCTCGGGGAGTTCTAGGTTCTACACCCATGTTTCCTTGCTCTAGGTCACCTATGTCTGTTTCCGAGATCACGTTTCCAAATTCGTCTGTCCTATCTGGATGACTAGTGACTACATATATTGTTCCTTCTTTGTCCAAGTATGCTCCATTTTCAAACTTGACCGCTGGATGTTCTAGTCCAATGGATTAGTCAGGGTTTTTAATCTGGACCACAGATCTTCCTAGGCCGTCCTCATAGATGCTAGCACCTAATCGGTTGGTCCTAAGGTATTCGAGTTGCGTCTTGTAAGGGCCTTCTACCCTATGTAAATATGGCACTCTGGAGCTTCTTGTAGGTCTCTCCATACTGTGGGACATCTCTGACTCACTAGTTTTAGAGCTAGGGTAGTGCGAATAATGGCTCAACTGCTGAGCCCAAGACCTAGCAGTATGATTGGCACTAGCCTCTGAAGATCTAAGACTCTGTCTATCTCTTCCTAGGTGTCGTCCTGATCTAAGGTTCATATGCTTAGCTGAGCAATCCCAATTTTTACCCAAGGTACAACCTCGTTGCTGAGTTCTTTTGTATCAGTCACTTGATTCTTTTTAGTTGATTATCGTGTTTATGATCTTGTGTGATATCACGTCGTCAGGAACACTTGAGTTAATTTCTGCACTTGAATGTTGATCGTCTCACGTTAGGTTCTTTTCCTTTAAAGTTGTCGGTCACACACAGGTTATCTCTTGAGTAGAACTGGATTTCTTAGATAATCTTGACTTGTCTCGTGCCTATCGTTGCCCTGACTTACTTCTAGCACTACTCAAACTTAGCCTAAGCTAGGGATTGACAGAGGGAGTTGAGAATCTTCCAACCTTGAGTTTCTCCCTTGGCTGCCCTTGTGTGCTCAGGAGGTGTGTTCCCAAGCTTGCACTTACTCTTGCTCCGATCGCCCTTTGATGCTCTCACTGGACCTGTAAGAGTCCCAAAATTAGCTCAAGACTTAAATTCAAAAGACAGAACCGAGCACTTTCATTTATGTAACTTAGATACTAATTAGCCTTTTGTCTTTATAGAAAACACTTCTGGAGATCCCTTGTCCAACAAAACAAGAATCACATCAAACGGATCTTGTATGAGAAAGTTATGACTGTCCAGGGTTTAGAAGTTAAAACAGGGTTCAAACAGGCTGATAGTACACAGAATTTTTTCTCAAAATGCAAGTGTAGGGACCTCACAAATCACTAATAGCTTGATAAGTATGCCCAAAATTACCCCAAAAACATGCAAAAAAACCTAGAAATTTGGCCGAAAAAGCCTGTCAATCACGATCGATAGGTCTGTCAATCGCGATTGACAGAGGTATCCGTCGGGGCCTGTCGGTCGCGATCGACACGTCAGTCGCGATTGACAGTGTCAATCGCGATGGACAGAGTCGGTCGTGGGTCCTGTCAATCGCGATCGATGGTGTCAATCACAATCGACATGTTTTCCAGGATTTTCACCGTAATTTCAGTCGATCAGGGATGTGTCCGTCGCGATGGACACGTGGCAACGCGAGAAATTCAGTCAATCGTCAAAATTCAGTCGGTCGGGATCGATGGTGTCAATCGCGATCGACAGAGGTGTCGGTCGTGGCTCTCGGTCGCGATCGATGGTGTCAATCGCGACTAACAGGGTCAGTCGGTCGTCTCTATCGGTCGCGATCGACAAAGGTGTCGATCGTGGCTGTCGATCGCGATCGACGGTGTCAATCGCGATTGACAAAAAAACACGGAATTTTTTAGCTTTTTCTAGTGATTTGGAATGTGCTCCTTGTGCATGTCATGGTGGTGCACTTTGTTTTACCAAAAGGTGAAATTTTCTGTCGATCGCGATCGACAGAGGTCTGTGACACAGAGACAGTTCTGAGTTCGTTCGTACCTGCGCAGCGTGCTGGAGGGGATGATACAGCAAGATCCTGCAAGAGTGCTCAAGAAACAAGCAAAAACAACACACACAAGTCGCTCTCTCGCTCTCTCTCACAAGTGAAATGAAGGAAATGGAGGGGAGAAGGTGATATGATCAAAAAACTGAAATTTTCGCGATGATGGAGATGGAGATCGGATATGGGGATGATGATGATGGTGAGGTAAGGAAGAGAAAAATTAAAAGTAAAGAGATTACCTACAACCCCAACGTCTCAAATCTACGTCTTACCATCACACGCTCGTCCTCAAAGCTCGATCCTCGGCAATGGCGCCAAAATTTGGTGTAGCTCAGTGATGAGTAGCACCTCCTTTAATGTCAATCCGGGAAGACGTGAGGATGGTATGATGACCTCGAGCAAGTGAAGGCACAAGTGCGTGAGTGAGGAGCACACAAATATGCACACACATACACACACACGCGCACACAAGGTAAGACAAAGAGAGAGACAATGGAGTTCTTTTAGATTACTTCAAAAATGCTCATACAAGTTCAAAACTATTACAAGCTAACCTCAAAAATGAGCTTTCTAGCTCTATTTATAGTTTTTTACTAGGTTTTGGCCGTGTCCAGACCTAGTGTCCGGCCTAGTTAAAAATTAGGTTCTAGGCCCCATTTGAAGGCTCAAATGGAGTCTAAAAATTATGAAAACTGGTAGGTAGCTACTTCTAATGCTCCTCAAGCTCAAGGACTCCTTGGGTTGCACAAAATGGAGCTACAAAAATATGAAATGGTATTTACAATGGCTTTTAGTGATGAAAGTCACTATTTTTGTAGGGATTTCCTCTAACGATTTGACATACACATCTTCGAGCTTCCTACTTGCTCCTTCTCCTTATGTGTCCACCTCTTTGATATGCTTTAGCTTACTGAAAAAATAATGGCCTACTTGCCCGATCTTCTTTGACTACTCTGTCTGCTTGTACCTTAATCTCTTCGCTCCGACTCCCTTCGTTGGCTTCCTTGTCTTGTTAGTCCTTCAGTTCCTTGACTAGTGCTAATTTGTAACCATCAGCTCTGTTTCATACTCTGTAGGAATAATATGAGGATGGACTAGTTTACCTCTGGCAGGGATCCCTATTGCCCTACAGTCTAGCAGTGCACTAACAAAAACAAAGTCATCTGGCCCTTCCATCTTTCATTAAAATCAAGGGATGAATCTGAGCTCAATCAAACTTTGGAAAGGGCCGATTCTACTCCGGCATCCTCGAAGATTTGGGGCATGTGGTACAACACAACATTGATGCCAGAGAACTGCTGGAAAGAATGCTTCACCCCAACTTCTTTGGGTTCTGACCAAATAAGGCTAGGAACAGCTATCTCAGCTAGGTGAAGAGTAGCTGGTCCAACAAGAGGCTCTTCCTCAAGTACATGTGCTATGTATGGTGCACTCTCTATAACAAGGGCTGTTGCTGGAATGCCTTCAACCTCATGTAGGGCAGCTGGCACAGAAATTCCCACCTGCTCCAGATTCTCCTAAAGCAGAAATACCCACTTTATATGTCCCTCTTGATCTTCTCCCCCCTCTTGCTCCCACTTCGAAGCCAATTGCTAGCCCCCATCAAGGTTGCCAGTGCTACCAAAAATCATACCAAGCAAACTCCCTTGTGAGGTCGGAAGATTCCAAATAAGTTACCCGTGCCCTTCCTCGAGCCTTTCCAATGTCCTCAAGCCTTCCATTGGAGTCTCATTGTACTTAGTCAAATACTTGCACTGCTAATGCCAATTGTCGCATTTCAAATGCTTAAGAAAATGTCAGAGACACGTGTACAACCAAATAAAGCTACTTTGTTGGGCATGCTGAAAGCATGTAGTACTTTGTGTGGTATTCAGAGCCTGTGATCAGTGCATTTGCATATGAAGGGGTCTAGAAATGGATATGGCAGTAGGGAGTGCATTAGTTGACGTTTATGCTAGATGCAAGCTTCTAGATGATGCATATGCAATATTCATGAGGCTTCCAGATAGAAATGTCATGATATGGGGTGGTCTTATTTCTGGCTTCTTTGAGTTTGGAGAAACTTCAAAGGCATTTGACCTATTCAATGGATCACTTTTTGAAGGCATATAGCCAAGTTTTGTTACAAGTTTGTGTGTCCTGAAAGCCTGCACTAGAAATGTGGCAATAGAAGAAGGTCTTTTAATCCATGTCTGTTGACTAAGGTTTTATTGCAGTAAGCATATGTACTCATGCAGTAAGCATATGTACTCATTCCTTGGCTGTGTCTAATGTTGTTTAGGCTTTCCATTATGTTTCTAATGTGTTCATTGTTTACATGGATAGTAACAACAGTGTTTTGATATTAATTGTCTACATTAGGGTTTGAAATCAGTCTTTCACCAATAGCATGTAATGTTTTGGGATATCATAGATATAGCAGATAGGCTTACAGTAGCAAAGGAAAGGAGCATATAGTTATGTTTAGGGGTGAGTCTGATTAGTCTGATCAACTTTTATGGGTGCAATATGAAAACAATAAACATTTTGAAAGAGGTGTGAGTTACATAGAGCTGTTATTAGATGACATCATATGATGTACTTGACTACCATCATGCACACATGTATAGGCATTGTTATGGAAGCTTGGAACCGAAGCTGATAAGATGGGACTATGGAGGAGGAAGGACCTAATGTCTTTTGTCATTTTGGAATTTTGGTCCACCTCAAGCAAAGATGCGGATATAGTCAAGGGAAACTAATTGGAGAACATAGCTGATAGAAATAGTTTTTGCTTATGATCACTCTAATTAGATGCTAATGTGCCTCTAGACTAACAGTGGATCTCTACCACATTAATATGCATATGCACCATCAAATCAAATGTTGGAGTGGTTGATATGATTTTCATGTTGTCTATGATCATGCATGATGAGTTGCTCCCACACATGGGGATTTAATTAGCATACTCCATGATCTTAAATTTCACAAGCACTTCCCTTTGATCAATCTGGAGCATGATTCCCTCTCACTCAACACTTTCTGTTGGAGTTATACGTCTGCGGAAGCATGCAAACAACACAAGGAAGAAGAACAAGCTTGGAGCACAAACACACAATACTGAATGCATTACTAGATAATATACAAAGATAAGTAGCCCATTAGGGCAATAGGCGTATATACAAGCCGGGGGAAAAAAACCTCCTAAAGAGGGAAAAAAGTGCCCCGGTGGTCCTAGTGTGTTCACACACATCAGTACCTAAATATATCAACAAATCCCCCCTGGGAGTGATGCGGTGAACAAGGAGTTGGCACTCATGTATAAGGAAGTGCCAAGCTATGTGGAAATCACTCCACAAAAGAAAGTAAGCCCAAAGCTTTGCGGAAAGCTTCAAAGTTCTCCCTAGCTAGAGCCTTCGTGAAAAGGTCTGCAATGTTCTCCTGTGTGGGCACATATGCCAAGCTGATCTCCCCAGCAGAGAACCTCTCCCTGACATAGTGATAATGCACCTCAATGTGCTTAGTGCGACCATGGAACACACGGTTCCTCGCAACTGCCAATGCGCTCTGACTGTCAGTGAAGATGGTGGTGGCAGAAGACTAACCAACACCCAAATCAGCCATAAGGCATCTGAGCCACACACACTCAATAGTCACTGTGAAAGCTGCCCTATACTCAACCTCACAACTGGAAGTGGCCACAGTAGGTTGCTTCTTGCTCAACCAAGATATACATGATCTACCAAGCATGAAGCAAAAGCCACTAGTGGACACACGAGTGTCATAACAACCAGCCCAATCAAAGTTAGAAAAAGCATGCAAATCTCACGGTAGTGATCCCCCCTTGGGATAAAACAACCCAAGTAGTCGAGTACCACTCAAGTAGCGAAAGATGCACTTAACCGCCTGCCAATGCTTCACTCCTGGGCAATGCATAAACCTGCTCATTTGTGAGATAGCAAACTGAATATCTGGCCGAGTAATGCATAAGTAAATCAAGCATCCAACAGCCTACTGATAAAGAACAGCATCAAATGCATCTCCAGCATCATGAATACTCAATCGTAAACCTGTCTCCATAGGAGTGGCAATAGGCTTACAGTCTTCAAGGCCAAAACTCTGCAATAATGTGTCAATATATTTTGTTTGACACAAAGCCATTCCACCATCAACTTGCATAAACTGAATGCCCAAATAGTGATGCAAATGTCCCAAATCAGACATCTCAAATGAGGCATGCAAATCAGCCTTGAAATCAGCAATATGCTTCTCAATAGGACCAGTGAGCAGCATGTCGTCAACATAGACAACAATGATCAAAAGCACATTATTAGCACGCTTAACATATAAGGTGCTTTCACTTGGATTGTTCTCAAAACCATGTGCAACCAGATAGGCATGTATGTTCTCATACTAAGCACGTGGTGCTTGCTTTAAACCATATAATGCCTTTTTTAACCTGCACACCTGGTTTTCATGCCCTTTCTGCACAAAGCCACGGGGCTGAAAAACATACACTTCTTCATGCAAGTCACCATTCAGAAATGATGTTTTAATGTCCAACTGATGTACATTCCAACCATGATGGGCTACAAGTGCACAAATACTCCGAACAGTAGTCATGCGGCATGTAGGTGCAAAGGCCTCATCAAAATCAATGCCTCTTTCCTGCGCATAACCCTTTGCAACAAGCCTAGCCTTATACATGTCAACTGTACCATCAGGTTTACGCTTAAACTTGTATACCCACTTAGTGCCAATGGCCTTCTTGCCAGGAGGCAAGTCACATAAAGACCATGTACCATTCTTCATTATAGCATCATATTCAGATTGCATAGTAGCCATCCAATTTTCTGAATTCTGTGCTTCATCAAAAGAAACAGGCTCATTCTCATCATAGAAGCTAGACACAGCCATAGCATAGCAATCTGATGCAAAGGAGGCACTATGAGAGCCTGAATGAGTACGATATGACAAAGGTGCATCTAATTTGCTGTCACACAAAGTTTGCACCAGCCATTTTGGCATAGTTTTTGCCTGCTCAATATCAGCTCTCTCATCAACAAGTGCATCATGTAAATCTGCCTCAGAAATCGAATGATCTGCATCATCATATGAAACCTGCAAAGGCTGAGAAGTTGCCTCATTAGGACCAGCACTAGACTGTCCACGTGTAAAAAGAGGCATCAGAGTATCATACATGTCTTTGGAGCTAACAGATGCCTCCTTAGTACATGAAAGCAATGGCTGAATAGCATCTTCCACAAAGACAATATCACAGCTAACCAGAATGCGTTTAGTCTGTGGATGATACAGACGATAGCCTTTACTTTCAAAATTGTACCCAACAAAAATACATTTTACTGCCTTATCATCCAATTTTCTGCGATATTGTTCAGGCACTAGTGCATATGCCAAACAACCAAAAACACGCAAATGAGCAACAGATGGCTTGCATTCATGCCAAGCCTCATATGGAGTGATAGACTACAGCGCTTTAGTGGGACACCTGTTTAGTACATATGCTGCACACATGACAGCCTCAAGCCAGAAACTATGAGGTAAAGCCTGACTCTTGACCATACACCTCACCATCTCCATGAGAGACCTGTTCTTCCGTTCAGCAACTCCATTCTGTTGAGGTGTATATGGCACTGTACACTGGTGTTTTATCCCACGTTCAGCCAGAAATGCATTAAAATCAGAAGACATATATTCCCCCCCCTCGATCAGAACGGAGGGTGCCCATTTTACATGCTGACAAATTTTCAGCCAAAACCAAAAACTGTTTGAAGCACATGAACACTTCGGACTTTGCTTTGAGTGGATATACCCATGCATGCCTGGAAAAATCATCAATGAAAGTCACGAAGTAAAGGTAATTTCCAAAAGAGGGTGTCTGCATATGACCACAGACATCACTATGTACAAGCTGCAATTTCTGTGTAGCCCAAACTGAACCATCTTTTGGAAAGGAGGAACGCTGCATTTTGCCCAAAATACAGCCTTGACAAACATGTTTTCTAGGTGCCTGAAGTTTGAGCAAAGAGGACACCCCAGATTTCTGCAGGTGTAGCAAACTAGCAAAATTCAAATGACCAAAGCGTGTAGACCAAAGCTTTGCATCTAACATAGCCTGAGAATCATTTACTGCACATGCCAAATCATTTTCATATATTTCATAGTCTATGAGCTTATACAACCCACGACATAAAATGCGAGAAGTAATAATCACATCGCCATTTGATAGATCATGAACTGTACACCTGTCATCAACAAATTTCACAACCAAGCCCATCTTGGCTAATGCAGAAACTGATAACAGGTTCTTTTTGATCCCTGGCACAAATAAAGCGTCTGATAAAGTGAAAGAACTACCATCAGCAGTAGTCAAAATGATCTTACCAACTCCCATAACAGGATAAGAGGAGTTGTTGGTGCATGTAGCAGTATTCCCTGTAGGGGCAGGCTTGAGTGAAGAGAAGAAACTGTGCTACGAGGTAATATGTTTGGTAGCCCCACTATCAAAATACCAAACATCTGAGTCTACCGCAGACATGCACTGCTCATGAGAAGATGGGTCAAAACTGCAGACAGTAGTAAACACCCATTCTTCTTCCTGCACAAGATTTGCAGAGTCTGTTTTTGGTGTAGAGGCCTCTGCAACAACCATTCCAGCCTCTTTCTTCTTTGCCTCTTTAGCAGCCAATTTTGGACAGTTCTTTATGATATGATCATTCCCTTTAGAGTACTTACAAAACAATTTCTGCTTTTCTGATTTCTTCTCATCTTTATCTTCCTTCTTTGAATATGCACAATTAGCAGATTTCTGCTTACTAGTTGAAGAGCTCCATTTTCCTTTGCCCTTCTGACTAGCCAAGAAAGCTTGATCTCCAACTCACATAATGGACCTGTTCTGCCTGGACTGATCTTCCTGCAACAGAACAGAGACTAACTCCTCAAATGATAAGGCATTCAGATTGCCTTTCATCATCAACCGAAGAGTAGAAGCAAAACTCTGATATGAATCAGGACGACCATTCAGAATGGTCTGCACAAGTGAGCTATCTGGTATAACCTCGTCAGCAGAAATCAATTGTTCCTTCAAGTCTTTGATCTTCGTTAGGAAATTGTCCATAGAATCACCTTCATTCATGTGCTCACTCTCCAATTGTTTACGGAGGTAAGCAACACGAGCCTCATTCCTAGCTTGGTACAATGTGGTAAGTGTATCCCAAGCATCCTTAGCTATTCTACAAGAGTGAATATGAGGAATAATGGCACGTTTGATAGATAAAGCTATCAATGCATGTGCCTGGGCATCTCTGCCATCCCAGCGAATCTGTTCTGTAGTAGGTGCAGCAGAAACAGCAGCACGAACAGGAATCTGTGGAATATCATCTTCGACACCATCTTCATCAGCTCCAGCACCTGTATTTGTAGTACCTTTAGTCAGAGGTGTGACAGGACGTCTTTCAACACCCTGCACAATGTTCCACAATCCTTTTGCAACCAATACATGTTGCATCATATAAGCCCACAATGGGTAGTTGGTACCATCCAACTTATCGTCAACAGCCAACATACGGAATACATCACTGCTTTCAGCCATGGCCGGTGACTAAAATACCTTGATGTAGAAAATTGACTGTATCTCAAAAAGTTGAACAGAACTTCCCAGACGAGTTCTGCTAGACCTGTAGCAGACTTCGAGACGCTTAAACTGGCGAACAAAAACTAGTATATACCTTTGGCACAAAAAGACAAAATAGCCTGCACAAGCACTATGATAGTGCGTTCGGAGGCCGAAACGAGCTCAGATCGCGATTTCGACACCACAGAGCAAAGTCTTTTGATCTTTGAAACACCCTGAGTGTGCTCACCAAATTTCGTGCGAATCTGAGACTGCAAACGGAGGAGTGTCGACGGCGCCCTAGATGAAGCGACGACCTGCTCTGATACCAATTGTTGGAGTTATATGTCTACGAAAGCATGCGAATAGCACAAGGAAGAAGAAGAAGCTTGGAGCACAAACACACAATATTGAATGTATTACTAGAGAATGTACAAAGATAAGTAGCCCATTAGGGCAATAGGCGTATATACAACCGGGGAAAAAACCTCCTAAAGAGGGAAAAAAGTGCCCTGGCGGTCCTAGTGTGTTCACACACATCACTACCTAAATATATCAAGACTTTCACACCATTTTTTCACCCTTAGATAATATGTATACAATCATTGCTCGAGATTCTATGAACAGGTTTGGTTGAATGACATATCAGAAGGGAAATGAGTGAATAATTGGCAATCTTCTCTACTCAACTTAATTATTAGTTAAGTGAGACCTGTGGCGTGCTTTATATGGGTTGGAATAGCTTTATCCCTTTTTCTGTGAAGTTGAAGCTAGCAATCTTAGGCATGTTGGAGGCTGTGTGCAAGGTCTATGGATGCAATTCAGTTTTTCACCATCGTGTGATCCTATACTACCCCATCTATACGAATTGTCTGTGTAGCAGATCTATTATATTCCATACTTCAAGTTTTTTTATAAGTTTTGTGCCTAATCATCAACTTATTTAGATGTGTAGTGTCAGAATGCAAGTTTTAAAGGGAATCACAAAGGATTTTGTAGGTTACTATGAGAAGGTTGCAATGATGAAGCGTATTGTCGACAATCTAGAGAAGGTGAGAGATTTTTACTTTGGAAAGCTGCACCATATAGAAATCTTAGGCCATAGCCCTGAACTTGATTAAATACCAATATTTTTAGTAGTTTAGAAAACTCTTTATGTTGCTAGTAACAGTCCAGAGGTGATGAAAAACTAGACATTCTAATGTGTAAAACTAGGCAACCTGATGTGTATCAATATCAAGCAAAACTGGACAACCTGATGTGTGTGGAAACTTTTGGAGTTCTTAATCTATCAGCTAGTAATGTAGTAATTAAAGTATATTTGGAGTTTGTCTCATTCTACTTAGTAGTAGTACACGTCACAAACTTCTAATAACAAATTGTTTCCTGGGGTCTGCTCAAGTAGTCAAGTTCTTAATGTATTTGGGGGACAAATGAACTACATCATGGTATATGTTCTGCAAATCTATGAGATTTCAAATGTATTGGGGCTTACATAAGTGGCATGTCTCTTGGAGGCTTCTCCACAAGTCTTTGTGTTCTTCAACTACTCATAAGTTATAGAAGTGAGGTGCCCTTTGAAGTCTACTCAACAATGTAGGCTCTTAATCATCAAGATTTGTCCTTTAAATGAAAGGCATGTTAGGTATATGGATTGAGTAGCTTGCTTTTGTGTTGCAACTTGGTATAGTTTTGATGATTAAAGGTATGTCTGTATCTATCATGTCTTTGTTACTAAACTTGCAAATATTATAACTACAATATTGGTGTAAGGTTGAAGGGTCTTCTAGCAGCATTTTGAATATAAGTGCTTTCATGTGATACCTTGCGAGTTCATGCTCATGGTGTGTGTGTGTATTGTGGGGTCCATGTATGAGCATGCATTCAATCTTAGTTCTATACCTACTATGGAACACTGATGAATAGTGGGGATGACATAGTATTGTGTCGATGCTATGTATAATGTAGCTGATTTTCCATATAGTCTTGTGGTTAACTACCATGAGTTTATACTTCCACTTTCATTGGAAGATAAATTTGGGGTTTACCAAGACTCAATCGAGTATATATTTGGCATCAACCATCTTTACATAGGATAATAATAGGTATCGCTCACATGCATTGGTATAACATTGCATGATAATAATAGGTGCATTGGTATGGCTCATAAGCATAGGATAATAATTGAGCAAATAAATTTGAAGCCTTTCCTACTGTTATGGCTATTTCTATCCAAATGTCTGGGTTGAATTCTATTATAGCTATGAAGTCATGAAATTACATATTTGGGCAACAAGAGTATTTCATTTTGATGGGGAAGTCTTGATAGGATGATTCATTTATTTGATGCACACCTATCTTATCCTATTTGATTACTTGATTTTTTACACTATGTATAATTTGAAATGAAGAAGATTACAAAGAAAAGATAGTAGAAGAAGTGATTTAGGATAGCGAACCATATGAAATACTCAAACATTTGTATATTTTTAAGGGAGCTTATTATAAAAATTTTCCTAACTTTTTATGTTTAAAATAGAAGTTATAAAAAAACTCGCCAACTTCTCTATATTTCAAATGGAAAATATTATAAAGATTCGCCAAAATATTTATACTTATAATATGAGATACTTAGAGAAATTTGCCCATATTTATATACTTTTGAGTGAGGGGGGTGGTCGTATTTTTTTCTCTGTCCACAATCCCTTTGCAACCAATACACGTCACATCATATAAGCCCACAACGGGTAGTTGGTACCATCCAACTTATCCTCAATTGCTAACATACGAAATACATCACTATTTTCAGCCATGGCCAGTGACTAAAATACCTTGATGCAAAAAATTGACTGTATCTCAAAAAGTTGAACGGAACTGCCCAGATGAGTTCTACTAAACCTGTAGGAGACTTTGAGACGCTTATACTGGTGAACCGAAACAGGTATATACCTTTGGCACAAAACGACAAAATTGCCTGCATAAGCACTTCAATAGTGCATTCAAAGACCAAAACGAGATCAGATCGTGATTTCGGCACCATATAACGAAGTTGTTTTGATCTCGAAAACATGTTGAGTATGCTCACCAAAATTCATGCGATTTTGAGACTGCAATCGAAGAGGTGTCTATGACGCCCTAAATGAAGCGGCGACCTGCTCTAATACCAATTGTTGGAGTTAGATGTCTATGGAAGCATGCGAATAGCACAAGGAAGAAGAAGAAGCTTGGAGCACAACACACAATACTGAATGTATTATTAGAGAATGTACAAAGATAAGTAGCCCATTAGGGCAATAGTCGTATATACAAGCCGGGGAGAAAAAAACCTCCTAAAGAGGAAAAAAGTGCCCCGGCGGTCCTAGAGTGTTCACACACATCACTACCTACATTCAATATTGTGTGTTGTGCTCCAAATTTCTTCCTGCAAACCTCAAACTCCAAGAGCATGTAAAGTCAAAATTTTTAAATTGATCCTTTGTTACACATTGCCAATAGTGCACTACTTTTTGCGCTCCCTTACATTAATTTTGTAAGAATGAAGAGTTGTACATACATGTAGAGTAGTGTTCTTGTACTATGGAACAATCTTTCGTCTAAAATTTGCAAGATAGCAACTATTTTAGAGTAGTTTCATTTTATGTTTCTAGAACTTCTGAAATAAAAAAGGAGTGGTCTTGATGGAACCAATACAAAAAGGTCAATACCATCATTTGTAAATACTGTTGGTGATCAAAGTAGGTGAAGGAGCAATGGAATTAATGACTTGTGGGACTTGCTCAACTAGATTGTCTTGGGGATCTGTTTGGAAGCTAACTTGGGATACTTCATTGGCTTTTATCCTTCATGCCTAATCATCCCAGCTACTGACTGTAACCGACATGGTTGACTAAGAAGTTCAACCCATCAGTAGAAATTGTGAAAAGCAATAGATGTGAAAAGCAATAGAGCCAAGGGCATCCTTGTCTAATGGATCTTTTCAATCTAAGACTTTGCGATTGTTGAACATTAATATTGATACAAGCTAATGCATTACCCCACAAGGATGAGACCATCTTTATAGATGTAGAGTGGCAACCTAAGACTATCAGAGATTGGAGGATAAAAATCCCACTCAAGCCTATCATAGGCTTTGTCAAAATCTATTTTTAGAAAGAGAATGTCCTCTTAGGATCCCTTCACATATTCAAGGACATGCCACACATCAATGATGGCTTCAAGGATGGATCTTCCCCTGATAAAACCTTTTTAATCCATGCTCATCCACAAGTTGAGATGGTTAGATAAACGATTAGCAACAACATTTGCAAAAAACTTGTAGCATGTTTGTAGCATATTGATTGGTCTCCAGTTTTTTATTTTATTTCTATCGTCTTCTTTGTGAATAAGTTTTACCCCAATGTTAAGAAATTTGGATAGTGCCCCGAATTGGATGGTCTCCTTCTATACCAATTGTAAAGGGGTCACCAACACATGCTTGAAGAACTTGAAGAACTCATTTGTGAGACTACTCATTTGTGAGACTATCCATGCCAGGGCATTTACCATTGATAAGGGAATCACTTCAAGTATTTCAGTATCTTAAATAGGAGAATCTAGTTGTGGGGCAATATTTTCCAAGATGCGTTTTGTTCTTACCCTAGAGTTGGCTGCCATAGAGTCTCTCCTTCATTTGGAGAGGGGAGTGCAGGAGCCCAAGATTTTCTTGAAATGATTAACAATGGTTTCGGTGTTGTCTTTTTCTGTTTCACGTTCTTGTTGGTCCGTCTTCCTGTTTCACTTTTAGTCATGCAATGGAAAGGACAGGCGAATGAAGTAGATTTATATGTGAGAGAGAGAGAGATTAATGTAAGCTACCCGTATGTTCACTTGTGGAGAATACATACAATCCGCATGTGACATACTTGTACGTTCACATGTGAAGCGTATATATTTTAGACATAGCTGAAGGACAAGAGTACCATCATTCATTCATATGACGGTCCACCCCACATAGCTGTTCATGCTCATAGTAGTTATCTCTGTGTCTCTTCCCCCGGAGCTCTTCTCTCTCTCGCCCTCTTTTCCTCGCCCTTCTTCTCTGTCTCTCTTTCAAGCCATCGTGCGCTCACTGCTCTCAGGTTCTGCTTTAGAGCAACATAGCCACATACATATATATATATATATATATATATATATATATATATATATATATATATATATATATTAACGTATCTTATGGTGTTCTAAGTTGTATTCCAGTTCCAACATCCAACATGCTCTCTTGCTTTCGAGAGCTTCTCTGCTTTAACGTTCGTTCTCTCGGTCTACCATAAATCTCTCTCTCTCTCTCTCTCTCTCTCTCTCTCTCTCTCTCTCTCTCTCGATTCTCCCTCGCTAAAAATGTATTCAGCTGACAGTGAAGCGTATGTGAGAAGTGCATTCAAGTCCTCAATCCTTCCTCTCTCTCTCTCTCTCTCTCTCTCTCTCTCTCTCTCTATATATATATATATATATATATATATATATATATATATATATATATATATATATTCAGCTGGCAGTGAAGCGTCTGTGTACTTGGCCAAGTCCTCAATCCATAAAGTGTCCAAGTAGCAACTTTCTGTAGAGCTACGAACAGATAGAAAGGTCATGCGATGATGCTCATCCAGCATAAATTACGTTGCGAAAGCACATAAAAATTTATGATAGACCCTCAATTTTTTACTGTTCACTTTTTATTTTTAATAAAAATTTAGTTTCCTTTAAAACCACATAAGCTCTAAACAAAGCATGATTTGATAAAAAGCCTTTAGTTATGCATTTCAAAGATTTTGGATGGCTTTTTATGCACATGTACCTAACTCAGAAAGAACTAAGTTAAGATAAAAAAGAATTAAATAAAAAAGAAATAAAAAGAAATATACAATGAAGAATATACGTTTTAACCATGACGTGGTATTGGATGAACGATCATATCTACAAGGTAGCAGTTGTGCTTCCTCAGTTTAAATCCTCCAATGACCACAATCTCCAAGTTGATGTTCAAAAATCATCTTATACGGGTTGCAAAGATCAAAGAGGAAAAAAAAGAAACAATGAGCCTCCAATCACATATTTAATATGGATTTTATGTTTGGAATCATGGGAAAATAAAATAATCCACAAGTGTGGCATTGAAAGGACCCAAGTGCAAAGCAACAATGCAAGATAATTACGAAAACATACTCACACTCAAGCTTACAGTTATATAATTGGATGGTTGGGAGGTCTCTATATTTTCCATTATTAATCAATAATTATAGTATAAAGGTGTGGGTGATCATCTAATAAAAAAGGAACTCATCGTTTCTCACACACCTCAAAAAATGTTGTTGTTGAGAAACAAATTAGAACAATAGTTGAGACGGCCTTGTGGATCCTAAAGGCTCAAGCTATATGTGATTTCTTTTTTGGGTAGTCCATAATTTTTTTTATAAAAAATTACACCTAAAAAAGCATGATTTGGTAAAAAAACCTTTAGTTATGCATTTCAAAAGGATGTCACGTAACGAAATAGTTCAACTTGTGCTTCTCATAGACAAGTCAAGATTAAAGAAGAGAGAGATACATTGGATAATGAGATCTTTTGATTAAAAATCCAACGTATCGTTACCATATAACATAAGCCACTACCAAAGTGGTTACAATAGTGCTTCAATGACCACAATCTCCAAGTTAATGTTCCAAATTCATCTCATATGGGTTCTAAAGATCAAAGAGGATAAAAAAGAAACAATGAGCCTCCCATCACATAATTAATATGGATTTTATGTTTGGAATCATGGGAAAATTAAAATACCCATAGGTGTCGCATTGAAGGCCCCAAGTGCCAAACAACAATCCAAGATAAGTACGAAAACATACTCAAAATTGAAACTTGGGAGCTCACTGATTTGATATTAAAGAAAAACATAATTGCTATTACGTGGTTCTAGAAACCAAAGCTGAAGTAGATCATACTTTAGGAAATACAGATCTTTTGTTTTTGCCCAAGGATTATAATAGATGGAAGGCATTGATTTCCAAAAAAAATTGTGCCAATAGCGAGAATGTCTAGAACCGTATTTGTAGTTATTGCACATAAAGGTTCCCTATACTTTAGATGGATGTGCTGGTGTATTTTGGTAGTGATGTGTGTGAACACACTTAGGACTATCAGGGTACATTTTTCCCTCTTTAGGAGGGTTTTACCCCCGGGTTGTATATATGCCTAAAGCCCTAACGGATCACTTATCTTTGTGCATTATTTTGGTAATACATTCAATAATGTGTGTTGTGCTCCAAGCTTCTTCTTCTTCTTCTTGTGTTGTTTGCATGCTTTTGCAAACCTCAAACTCCAACAATTGGTGTTAGACCAAGTCATCGCTTCATCTTGGGCATCACCAACACCCCTCTAATTACATTCTTAGAATCACATGAAAGTTGGTTAGCATACTCAAGGTGATTAGAAGTTCAAAGAACCTTCGCTCTGTGGCATCAAAATTTTTATATGAGCACCTCTCAGCCTCCAAGTGCAATATCATAGCACTTGTGCCAGATATTTCTTCCTTTTGTGCCAAAGATATATATAAAGGTTTTGTTTCACCAATACAAGCATCTCAAAGTCTACTATAGGTTTAGGAGAGCCCGAAAGGGTGGTTGTATTCAACTTTTTGAGACACAATCATTCTTTTGCAACAAGGTATTTAGTCGGTGTTGATGGATAAAAGCAATGATGTAATCTATATGTTGAATATTGAGGAGAACTTGGATGCTACCAATTACCCATTATGGGCATATATGATGTGTCATGTATTGGTAGCAAAAGGATTTCGGAATATTGTGCAAGGTATTGAAAAATGCCCTACTACACTTCGAATACAATTATTGAAGGTGATGCAAATGGCGTTGAAGATGATGATCTTCAAATTCCTATTTGTGTTGCTGTTCGTGCTACACATACTCTAGAGAAACTTTTTTGGGATTGTAGAGATGTTAATGCACATGCATTGATAGCCTTGTCTATCAGACATGCCATAGTCCTTCATATTCCCTTTTGCAAAACAACAAAGGATGCTTGGGGTACACTTATCACTTTATACCATGCAAAAATGAGGCTCGTGTTGCTTACCTGCAAAAATAGTTGGAGAGTGAGCATATGAATGAGGGAGATTCTATGGACAACTTTTTGAAAAAGATCAAATATTTGAAGGAACATTTGATTTCTGCTAATGAAGTCTTACTAGATAGTTCACTTGTGCAAACTCTTCTTAATGGTCTTCCATATTCATAGCAAAATTTTTCTTCTACTCTTTGATTGATGATGAAATGCAATCCAAATGCCTTAACATTTGAAGAGTTAGTTTCTAATTTCTTGGAAGAAGATGAGTCTAGCCAAATCATGTCTATTATGTGTGTTGTAGATCAAGTTTTCTTAGCTAGTCACAAGAACAATGGTAAATGGAGCTCATCTACTAGCTGTAAACAAAAATCTCCTTATGATGCATAGTCAAAGAAGGAAGACAAAGATGAGAAGAAAAGAGAAAACCCAAAATATTTTTGCAAATACTGTAAAAAAAATGATCATGTCATAAAGAGTTGTCTAAAATAGGATGCAAAAAAATAGAGTACTGTGCTAATCTTTTATAGAATGAAGAATGGGCATTTACCACTATATGCAGTTATGACCCATCTTCTCATGAGTCGTGTATGTCTGCAATAACTCAAGTGTTTGATACTTTGGTAGTGGGGCAACCAAACATATTACCTACTTTGTTGACTTGACACATAAAGCCTGTTAAACATAAGTGTGGACATCTCTAGCTATCCAGGCCACCAAAATGTTCCTCTACCAAGTTGTATTGTCTTTTCAACACCTCGATGTCCTGCACAAGGCACATCATGGTTATCATGCATGACTTTTCTTCTCAAATCTTGGGAATCTAGTATGCAAACCTTTCCTTTCCATCTAACTATTCCATTGTCCTGTGAGAAACTGGAATACATAATGGACTTGTTTGCTCTACTAGGGGAAGAAGCAGTTGGAACTGTACCATCTCCTATAATAGAGCCATCACTGATGGCTCTCAAAATCTATAACAAATGTGGATCTTCCATATGTGCTTCCATTATCGCTTGAAGCAATGAGCTTTCTAGAATTGTAAAGCTCATTTGATACATTGTTCGTGATAATGCATCAACAGGTATATTCTCTTTGCTTTTTTATACAAGATTTCCATGTGAAACTCTTGCATGAGCTCAGCCCAACGAGCCTAACTACCTCGAAGATCTGGCTGACTAAAGAAATACTTAAGTGTATGATGATTTGTGTATACCTTAAAGTTTGCACCATATAGATAGTGTCTCTAGACTTTAAGTACATATACCACTACATACAACTCTTGTTCATGCACTGGCCTGCCATCTTGGCTCAAAACTATCCCATGGCTTATGCCACTAGCATCTGTCTCTAGCTCAAATGGTTTTTGTGAATCTACAACTTTGACTATCGGAGCCTCTGAAACAACTTGTTTCAAAGTATCAAAACTAGCTTGCTGCTCTTGCTTCCATGCAAATGGAACTTTTCCTTGAAGCAAGTTCATCATAGGCACTTCTATAAGCAAATATGAAGATATGAATTTCCGATAGAACCTGGCAAATCCTAGAAATGATCGTAATTACCCCTCATCTTGAGGAGTAGGCCAAAATAATATAACTGAAACCTTCTTGATATCCATCTGAACCCCATCGATAGATACTCTATCCTCAAAAGATAAAATTGAGTCTTATCATGATCTCTTACTCTAATTAGATGGTAGGTCTAATCTGATGGTAGCCACATGTAAAATCTATTTTACTAAATATAATGGCTCCATCTAGAGTGTCTAAAAAAATCATCAATCCTTGGCATAGAATATCTGTTTCTCATAAGAACCATATTGAGTGCTCGATGGTCGACGCACATCCTATAAAATCCATCTTTCTTCTTCACTAGGAGGACTGGTGGTGCAAAGGGTGAATAGGTGGGTCTAATCATCCCTTTCTATCACTACTCGTCCTTGATTTTGTGGACTTCATTCTCCTCCTGCAAACTCATTCCAAATGGTGGTCAAGCAGGCGGACTCACTCCTGGTACCAATTCAATTCTATGCTCTATGTTCTTGAAGGGAGGCATACGAGAAGGTATATCTTGATACAGAGGGATCAGTCCACATTGATCCACAAGGATCATTAGTCCACAGGGATCAATCCACTTAATGTCAACACTTATGTTTAATAGGCTTTATGTGTCAAGTCAACAAAGTGGAAAGGATAAAGACATCAGTTCTTTTGTATCCTTTACACGTTCCAGCTCATAAATGGGATAGTGTATCCATTGACTTCATAGTCGGGTTACCATGGGCCCAAAGGAAGTGCGATACTATCCTAGTTGTGGTAGACAGATTGATATAATCCACAAGGGTCATGAATTTGGTCCACAGGGATCACTCAACTTGATCCACAGGGATCAGAGTGTCAGACAGTGATCCCCAGGGATCAATTCATACCCACGTAGAAGATGATAAACACTCCACATATGGTGGAGTTGTTTATCCAGCATATCTTCAGATTACATAGGTTGCCGACATCCATAGTTTTAGATAGGGATGTCAGTTTATAGGACACTTCTGGACATTTGTATTTGACAAACTGCAAGTGCCATTAAAGATGAGCAGTGGTGATCATCCTTAGATAGATAGTCAGTCCAAGTGGGTCAACCAAATTTTAGCGGACATGTTGAGGGCATATATGTCTAAGAGACAGACAGATTGGGATAGTTACATGCCACTAGTTGAGTTTGCTTATAACAATAGGCCTCAAGGTGACAGGTCTATCTCCTTTTGAGATGAACTATGACATGAATCCCAATGCTCCTAGTACGATAGGCATGCAAAGAAATGTCATAGTGCTTCGGAGTTCTTAATGAACATCCAAGCATATTTAGAAATAGCTAAAGCCAAGATGCAGCAAGTAGATGATAGGTCTAAAGAGTATGCTGATAGGAAGAGATCTCATAGATCCTTTCAAGACGGAGACAAAGTCTTTCTTGAGGTACCAGCTAGATCTACTTCGCTCTCCATAGGGAAGTGTAGTAGGTTATCACCAAGGTTTTGTGGACCTTAGAAGATGGATAAAAACCTAAGTGAAGTTGCATACCGATTAGAGCTTCCTCTAGATTGTAGAGTGCATCCAGTGTTTCATGTTAGTAAACTTCAGAAGTATATTTCCAGGGAGGATAATCTAATAGAAGGTATTGTTTCTTTGTGGGAAAGTAAAAGCACAGATCATTCTCTAGACAAGATACTAGATAGGAGATAGAAATGATTGAGGAATCATGTCATCTAGGAGTATCTAGTAGCCTAGAGAGGATTACCATTTATTGACTCTACTTGGGAATCAAAAGCTCTCGTTCACAAGTACTTTCCCTCATTGATCATGGAGGACAATGATCTTTAGAAGGGGGAGAGATTATCAGACATTGATCCACAAGGATCAATCCACATTGATCCACAAGGATCAATCCACATTGATCCACAAGGATCATTGATCCATAGGGATTAGTCCATGTGTGTAAGGGATAAGGGCTAGCTAGCCAAGATCCCAAGCTCGGGGGATTCCCTTGATGGAGAGTGTTAATCTCCAAAAGAACAACCTACTCTTGAATTTAGAACACCTCTATATCAAGAGTAAGTCAAAACCTTCACTAAATTAAAGGTCCAATCTTCAAATTATCAAAATTAAGAAAATCTGTGAAGAAGATGAAACACAGAAAAGTCTGCTGTACTATTTCCTCACATTGACCTATCAAATGTGTAAAGTTTTTGATGAAACTTTGTACGAATCATCTCCTAGGGATTGCGCATCATCTCCAAGTTAAATTACTTCAAAAGCTATAGTATAACTTGAGAAATCAATTTCACAAGTTACATATGTCAGAAACTGTTACTCAGAACAGTCGATTCTACACCCCTAACTTCTTAACTTTGGTTCTCACAATGTCGAACCCGTTTTGCCAAATCCTTTTGACTGAAGATAGCTTATCTCTCAACTTAGATTTTAAGCTATCATATGTGTAAAACTTTACACTGTGCACTGAGCACTACTCATTTCTTTGGACTCGAAATGTGCGCCTGTTTCAGAGAGCTGTGAACACTCAATACATGTGAATGTTCCTATCAGCAATTCTCTTCACCTGTTTACAATTAGACTCTAAAATTCAAACCACAGACTCATTAACTAACAACTTAGATATCCTCAAAAGGATTTCACAAATGATCTACCACAGACGGAGTAGACGCAGAAACATCGGGCGCAACATTTCCTTCATTTCAGGAGAAGACTACAACTGAAAAGTGAGAGAGACTTCAACTTCTTTCTCAACTGTCTATTGACATTTACAATCACTAATTTCTCTATTCCTATGCTCATACATGGTCTCTCTTTGTCTTCTCTCTTCTGCTCTCTCACTTTGCCCGACATTTTTCAAAAGTATTTATAGACATCTATGTACAAACTCTCATCAAAACATAAGTATATGTAACCTATGTTATAACTAATGTACATATGTGTACATGTCCTTCACTCTTGTGAATGTGTCCATTTTCTTCACTCCAAATCTTCAATTGGTGATTGATATGCACCAACAGCTCCCCCTCAATCATCAATTGAGGTTTCTCCTTTCTTCTTTATACCTGCCATATCCTTAAACTTCTGTAGCTTTGGTCCATCCAAGCTCTTTGTAAGCATATCAGCTATCTGATCCTTTGTTGAAGTATGTATGACTTCAATCTCCTTATCCATCACTTTCTCTCTTAGAAAGTGATACTGAATCTCAATGTGTTTAGTCCTGGCATGAAAAACAGGATTAGCAGCTAAATACAATGAACTCATGTTATCTCCATATATGATTGGTACTCCATGCACAATGTCAAGACTCTTCATCAAGGTCTTAACCCAAATTACTTCCTTTGCAGCTTCAACCATGCCTTTATACTCTGCTTCTGTAGAAGATAAAGCAACTGTATGTTGCTTCTTGGAACACCATGAGATAAGTTTATCTCCCACATAACACATGTATCCAAATGTAGATCTTCTATCATTTGGATTACCTGCCCAATCTGCATCACTATAAATTTTGATATTTGTATCTGAGGTAAACCCATAATACAAACCTTCATTGAGTGCACCCTTAATGTACCTCAACACCCTTTGTCCTGCAATCCAATGTTCTTTCCTTGGGCAATGCATAAATTGAGACAAAACCCCTACTGCATATGATAAATCAGGTCTAGTTAGAGTAGCATAGATAAGGCTACCAACCAAACTCTGATATTGTCTCATGTCCTTGAATTCTTCACCTCCATACTTACTCAATTTGTGATTCACCTCCATTGGTGTAGGTGCTACTCTGCAATCATCCATTTTAAACTTGATTAACAAGTTCTTCAAATACCTTTCTTGGGTCACAAATACTCCATGTTGAGTATATGTAATCTCCATGCCCAAGAAGTATGACAAGTCTCCCAAGTCACTTATCTTGAACTCCTTTTCCATTTGCCTCTTGAGCTTTTGTATTCCTTCTTCATCTGTACCTGTAAGAATTATATCATCAACATATATGCACATGTATATGAAACCATTTTCACTTGCCTTGACAAGCAAGCTACTATCTGCTTTAGACACCTGAAATCCAAGTTCTTTTAGGAACTTCACAAGTCTATAGTTCCATGCCCTTGGGGCCTGCTTCAAGCCATACAAAGCTCTCTTGAGCTTACACACATGATCTGGATACCTTTTATCTCTGAACCCTTGAGGTTGCTCCATGAATACATCATCTGAAATATAACCATTCAAAAAAGCATTCTTCACATCAAGTTGACATAGCTTCCAACCTTTACATGCAGCAATAGCAATAAGTGTCCTTATGGTTGTCATCTTTGCCACAGGACTATAAGTCTCATCATAGTCAACACCATATGTTTGAGCAAAACCTTTGACCACAAGTCTAGCTTTGTACCTAGACACTCTTCCATCTGCAAATCTCTTGGTCTTGTAGACCCACTTGCATCCAATGATTTTCTGACTATTTGGTTTAGGAACCAAATCCCATGTTTGATTCTCCAATAGTGCATCATATTCTTCCTGCATAGCTTTCTCCCATTTTTCCTTACCTTTTGCCTCTTCATATGTAGAAGGGTCTTCATCTGTATTCACCATATAAGCATAATCTTTTGTGGCTAGAAATGAAGTATCATAACTATACCTTGTAGGTTGCCACCTATTTCTTGTTGACCTTCTGAGTTCTCCACTCCTTGAGGTTTCTGGCTCTTCACATTCAGGATCAAATCTTGGTGTCTCTTCCACTTCAACCTGCACTTCATTATTCTCTTGCTCATCAAATATTTGAACTTTTGATTTACCTTTTCTTTGACTCACTTCTTCTTCCACATCTGTATTGATATTGATTGTACCTGCATACCAAGTGTTTTGTTCATCAAATGTAACATCTTTAGAAACCATAAATTGTTTTGTTGATGGACTCCACAATCTATAGCCCATCTGCTTATCATCATAGCCAATGAAAACATACTTTTCAGCTTTGGGTTCCAATTTGTGTCTTAATTGTGATGGCACATATGCATATGCCACACACCCAAAAACTCTGCAATGATCTAAGGTAGGTCTCTTACCCCACCAAGCCTCATATGGTGTCATACCCTGCAAGGCTTTACATGGTAACCTATTGACCAAATAAGTGGCTGTATTTACAGCCTCAGCCCACAAGTAATTAGGGCAATTTTTCTCCTTCATCATGGATCTTGCAAACTCAACAAGAGTTCTATTTCTCCTTTCTGCAACACCATTTTGTTGAGGAGAGTACCTGCAAGTAACTTCCCTTTTTATACCTGCATTCCATAATAATCACTGAACTCATTTGAGAAATACTCTCCCCCTCCATCTGACCTTAGTCTTTTCAACTTATGACCTGTAATTCTTTCTGCATATGCATGATAGTGTTTAAATGTATTAAACACTTCTGACTTATCTTTGATCACATAGATAGTGATCCACCTAGTAGCATCATCAACATAAATCACATAATACCTTGATCCATTTATACTGAAATCTTTTGATGGTCCCCACACATCTGTGTGTACCAACTCAAGCTTCTCTGAGTGCATAAAACCATGCTTGGAATAGGAATGTTTATGAGCCTTACCTAATTGACATGCCTCACATTTGTATGTCATATGTTGACCTGCAACATTAGGCAATCCAAGCACTGAACCATTGTTAACCATATCTTTAATACCTCTTTCATTGAAATGTCCAAGCCTCTTGTGCCAAAGATCTAACTCAGAGATCTTATGTCCTCCATATGTGAACATTGCATGACCAATGTTACCCTGAATCTTCAATGTAAATAGTCTTCCTTCTTTTTTTCCTGAAACAATCTGTTTATACCCTTGGCTAGGGTCTTCCACATATACTCCATCATTAGTGAACCTTACTTCATACCCCTTTTCAACAATTTGACCTACACTTATCAAATTCTTAGGGATTGTAGGAACATACAAGACCTTACTCAATAAGGTGCTTCCATCCTTGGCCTTCACTGATCCAATTGACTTCACATTGTGCTTTGTGTTGTCACCTGTTTGAACAATATGATTAAAAACTTTACTCTCCAAATCAGTCATCAAAGATATGTTACCACTCAGATGATTGCTACACCCTGAGTCAATGTAGAAGACTCTTTGATCTTCACTCTGCCTTTCACAAGTTGCATTCATTATCAATGTTGAATCTTCCTTTTGATCTGAAGCATAATTGTAGTAGGTGTTGTTGTATTGTTGACTTTGGAATCCTCTACCTGCATTTCTTCCAAAGTAATTTCTTCCACCTCTACCTCTGTAATTACCTCTTTGATTTCTGCCACCTCTTCCTCTTGCATTATAATTTTGATTATATCCACCATTATTCTGATTATTATGCCAACAATCATTAGCTAAATGATTTGTCTTACCACAAATCCAGCAAGCTTTGCCTTCATCTTTGTTATTCCTGCCTCTTCCTCTACCTTTGCCACCTCCTCTTCCTCTTAGGAAGTTGGCTTGAGTAGTTGTTCCTTCATCTTCACCTGCTTGTTGTTTTCCTTTGCTATTCTTCTTCTTATCCTTTGAGTACATTGCATGACCTGTACTCTTGTCACCATCTCCTTTAACATCCTGCTCAAATGTTAGCATATGACCTAACAATTGATTTAAATCAGGAGTGAAATGGTCAAGTGATAGTTCTGTAGACAAAATAAATGGCTTCCATTTGTCATCACCTCTCAACCCTGTAAGGATTTGCCTTACCAATTTATCTTCCTCAATGTCTTCATCAACAGCTCCTAAAGCATCTGCAATATCTTTCATCCTTGTCACATAATCTGAGATGGACTGAGAAGCCTTCTTCTTGAAGGTAGTAAACTCTGCCCATAAGGATGCCTTCCTTGACTTTGTAGTGTTCTGAAAATGCTCCTCCAAAGCATTCCATATGTCAGTTGCACTTTCAAGACCTCTAATGTGAGGTAACAAGTAATCATTGACTCCCATGTAGATAATGCTCCTAGCTTGAGCATCTTTCTTCATCCAATTTTTCAAATCTGCTAACTCTTCCCTAGTTGGAACACTAGGATCTCTGAACTCTGGCTTCTCTTCTTCTCCTGTGATATAACCAATTAAATCTTTGCTCATAAGATGAGCTTCCATCCTCATTGACCATGCAGGATAGTTTTCCCTATCCAATTTCTCTATCTGTAGAGCATCTCCCATCTTGTGTCCACCTGTGTATTGAAAACTTCAAGCTTTACAAGCAATGTATGTACCTTTACTTCGAATTAGGCTCCTTTTGCCTTTCTTGATGTCGAGTAGACTTCTCCTCAGCCTTTTGACTCCAAGCTTTCACTTCTTAGTTCTTCAAATGTTGAACTTCTTGAATCTGCAGCAGTCGAGACCTTCCTTTCCTTGATTTGATGTCTCCTGCTCTGATACCACTGATGGAGAGTGTTAATCTCCAAAAGAACAACCTACTCTTGAATTTAGAACACCTCTATATCAAGAGTAAGTCAAAACCTTCACTAAATTAAAGGTCCAATCTTCAAATTATCAAAATTAAGAAAATCTGTGAAGAAGATGAAACACAGAAAAGTCTGTTGTACTATTTCCTCACATTGACCTATCAAATGTGTAAAGTTTTTTATGAAACTTTGTACGAATCATCTCCTAGGGATTGCGCATCATCTCCAAGTTAAATTACTTCAAAAGCTATAGTATAACTTGAGAAATCAATTTCACAAGTTACATATGTCAGAAACTGTTACTCAGAACAGTCGATTCTACACCCCTAACTTCTTAACTTTGGTTCTCACAATGTCGAACCCGTTTTGCCAAATACTTTTGACTGAAGATAGCTTATCTCTCAACTTAGATTTTAAGCTATCATATGTGTAAAACTTTACACTGTGCACTGAGCACTACTCATTTCTTTGGACTCGAAATGTGCGCCTGTTTCAGAGAGCTGTGAACACTCAATACATGTGAATGTTCCTATCAGCAATTCTCTTCACCTGTTTACAATTAGACTCTAAAATTCAAACCACAGACTCATTAACTAACAACTTAGATATCCTCAAAAGGATTTCACAAATGATCTACCACAGACGGAGTAGACGCAGAAACATCGGGCGCAACATTTCCTTCATTTCAGGAGAAGACTACAACTGAAAAGTGAGAGAGACTTCAACTTCTTTCTCAACTGTCTATTGACATTTACAATCACTAATTTCTCTATTCCTATGCTCATACATGGTCTCTCTTTGTCTTCTCTCTTCTGCTCTCTCACTTTGCCCGACATTTTTCAAAAGTATTTATAGACATCTATGTACAAACTCTCATCAAAACATAAGTATATGTAACCTATGTTATAACTAATGTACATATGTGTACATGTCCTTCACTCTTGTGAATGTGTCCATTTTCTTCACTCCAAATCTTCAATTGGTGATTGATATGCACCAACATCCCTAAGGTATGTGGTAGTAATGGGAAGTACTTGGGTAGTAATGGGAATAAGTGTTGCATGATGGCCACATGTTTACACTAGATTATTCCATATCATTGCTATTTTTAGAGTATACCATTGCTATTTTTAGAGTACAAGAGGGTATGTATGGATGGGAGGAGAGTCACACACACATCATTGAAGGGGTTTCCAACATTAGACTTGAATGATGTGTGTGTGACTCTCCTCTCCTCCATATATACCCTCATGTACTCTAAAAATAGCAATGATGTACTCTATAAATAGCAATGATCTAGAATAGTCTAGTGTGAACATGTGTCCATCATGCAACACTTATTCCCATTACTACCCAAGTACTTCCCATTACTATCAATGTACCTTAGGGTATCCCCCGAGCTTGGGACCTTGGCTAGCTGGCCCTTGTCCCTCACACACATGGAATGATTCCTATGGATCAAATAGACTGATCCCTATGGATCGAATGGACTGACCCCCTATGGATCAATGTTTGACATCCATAGCATCCTCTATTAAAGCCTCTTCCTCTTTGGTTTCTAGGGTTCCTGAAACAATTCTCAGTTACATGATTAGTTAGCCCACACATGGCACATGAAGAGGAGCTTTAAAATCTCCCCCTATCGTGTCTACCTCCTCTACCTCTTCCTTTTGAACCTTTACCTCTACCTACAAAGTTTGCTTGAGAGGTACTACCTTAATCATCATATCTTTTACCCTTTCCTTTGTTATCTTTGGTCTTGTGCTTGTCTATATATAGGGTAGAGGATTGGTTACCTTTTGAGTTGTCTCCATTCTTCATAAGATTTGCCTCATGTGTGAACAATTGTCCCATGAGGGTGTTGAAGTCGAGAGCCTGCATGTAGATGTATAGGTCCATGGCTATGGTGAAAGCTTCCCATTTGTCATCTGCTTTGATTATATTGATTACTTGCCTCACTATTTGTTCTTCTTCAATGAATTCTCCAATGCTCCTAAGTTGATCTACTAAGTCCATCTTGGTGACAAAATCAGTCACACTTGGCTTGGGCATCTTCTTGAGTGTGGTAAACTCCATCCAGAGTTGGTTCTTCCTAGCTCTAATGTTTCATGAGAAGAATGCGTCAAGATTATTCCAAGCCTTTTGTGAAGTTTTGAAGTTGCTAATGTGTGGAAGTAAAAAATCAGAAACTGAGTTAAGAATATAAGACCAAGATAGAGCATCCTTTGAGCACCATGTAGTTAACCTCTCTTATTCTTCTTGAGTTGTTTTTCCTTTGCCTCTGAGGATTGGCATCATCTCATCTCCAAAAATGTAACCATAGAGATTTCTTCCTTGAAGGTATGCTTCCATTCTAAGTGACCAGGTTGAGTAATTACCTCAAACCAATTTGGCAATGGATGAATGGAATCCATCTCCCATGTTGATTTGATGTTGCTGTAATACCACTATGAGGAGATGGTTGAATACAATCCAGAGATGAGTTAGTGTTGCAATAATCTTGCTCTATACCTACCAATGTGACTTTAGGGAAACTTAGTAGACTCCTTGAGCTTCCCAGATATGCATTTAAACCCACTATATACCTTGGATCATCATTGCCAAATGTTTGCACCAAAATAGATAACTTCCACATATAAGCATTATGAAAAACTTGCTATTTTTGGACTTGAACCTCTCAGTAAAATGTTCAATTCTCACTCTCTGAAAACAATTGCCCAAAAACTTTTAGAAACATCTAACCTAAAATCTTAGCTCACTATTCCAAGTTATTTCACTAATTTAGAGTGAGTGTGCACTGAAAAATGAGTTTAATAACTCAGGGTAGTAATCCCAACTTTTCAGGAGGAAGATAGTGAGCAGACGCATGTAGCAGCTTGTTTGATTCATAAGTCAAGATTCAATGACCCAAATTTAATGAAATTTGATATCAGCAATTAGACTGATCACTCTAACTAGATCAAGTTAAAGTAAATGAAATGATCAAGTATATGTAGAGAATTGGCTCATGCAATAGCATTGAAATGAAGAGGTTGTAGCAGAGCAGTAGACAGAGATTATCATGAACTAATGAATCAAATTATATGTGCTAATGAGTGTGTGATAAAAAAGAGATGTAGTGGACTTACTCATACATATCTGAGCTCAAGATATGCTCAAACATGAGGATCAATGGCTCTATCTTCTCTGTCTTCTCACACCACTAAAAGTCACCTCTATTTATACACAGAGAGAATTCGAAATTTCAATTTCTCTTATGTAAAAGTGTTCCTACACTTTAGGTGTTGATTGATTTGATTCCAACCACCAACTAATTCGTGGTCCTTGGCTCCTTACATCGCGGGATTTCTCACCTCACTTCCTTTTACCTTTATTCAATGAAGTAAAGTCTATAACTTTTACAAGAGGTATTCATATGCAATTCATATGTGAGCCAAATGAATATGTGAATTCCTAATCAGTTGGTCAAACATCTAGGCTTTCCAAATGTACCAACACATTGTACTCTTTTTTTGTTTTGCATTCTTCACCACTCTTTTTGGTCCGTTTTCCTATTTCTTTTTTAGTCATGCAATGGAAGAGACAAGTGAATGAAGTAGATGTGTGTGTGATTGAGAGAGAAATGAGTGTAAGCTACCCATATGTTCACATGTGGAGAATACATACATTCGACATGTGAGGTACCCTTACATTCACATGTGAAGAGGATATATTTTAGACATAGTTGAAGGACAAGAGTACCATCAGTCATTCATATGACGATCCACCTGGAGGTTGTCATAGTACTTATATCTCTGTCTCTTCCCCTCCGAGGCTAGAGCTCTTCTCTCTCTTCCCCTCTTTTCTTTGCTCTTCTTCTCTGTCTCTCTTTCAAGCCATCATGTCTCTTCCCTCCATAGGCTAGAACTCTTTTCTCTCTTCCCCTCTTTTCCTCGCTCTTCTTCTCTGTCTCTTTTTCAAGCCATTGTGTGCTCACTATTCTCAGGTTCTGCATTACAACAACATAGCCATATATATCTATGTATCTTATTGTGTTCTACATTGTATTACAGTTCCAACATGCTCTCAAATGAGAATCTCAACACCACATAGCAACACTACTTTCAACTCCTAATCCCCTTGAGTAAGTTCACCATTTTTTATGTGATTCTGATATTCTCATTGGAGGGGTTTCGATGATGCCCTAAATGAAGCGGCGACCTGCTCTCATACCAACGGCGACCTTCTCTCATACCAATTATTCAATTTTGAGGTCTACGAATAGCACAAGAAAGAAGAAGAAGCTTGGAGCACAACACACAATAATCAATGTATTACTAATTGAATGTAAAAAGATAAGTGACCAACACCTTCCGCATCTCATCTATTATCTATTTTTTGGCTTGTTGGAGACCGAAAGACAAAGCATTAGCAAAGCTTGAAAATACTTTTAGAAATTTCCTCTATACAGATGATTCGAATATGAGGGGGATGCCCAAAATCAAGTGGGCCTTGTGTGCTAACCAAAAAGAGTTTGGTGGTTTGGGCATTTTGAATGTGATTGGTTTGGCAGATAAATTGGCTTCCAAATGGCTTCTCAAAGCTTGGTGCAATGTAGAAGCTTCTTGGGAAAAATTGATTCTTAGAGATAAATCCTCTCTTACCCTTCAACGGGTCCCTAGGTGGAAGGGTCTTGATCTGCTCACCTTGTTGTTTTCGCAGCGTCCAGTGATGCCTTAAGGCTCTAACCTTGTTTGTTTGATTTGGAAGAGTTGGAACAAGATGAAAGTGTACATGAAGGTTAATGAAGAATGGAAATGGCCAGCCAGGATTAGGGAAAATGATTCTATCTAGTTTCTTATTAAGGGGATCAAAAAAGTTGATTTGGAGAACATCCAAAGAGCAAAGAAGTTATGGAACAAAGTTTTAAAAAGTGGAAACATCTCTAAGCCATGATAGAGGTCATTGGATAAGGTTTGAGAACATCGACTATGCTAGGAGAATTGATGTTGATAATTGGTGCCTTCTCAAGTAGAGAATCAACTCTTGGAGCAACCAAAAGACTCATCTCCTTCTTGGAAATGACCCCCATAGACTGAAGGGTTAAGATGGACTAATGGTAATAAATTAGACAAAGTTATAAGGTTACATAAGCACATTGACTTGCAAATTTCGCTTAATAAGGGATGGTTTCACAACTGGTCTAGCATCAGATGGAAAGACGTGTGCGAGTCCTTGTGGCACCCTTTCATTGAGAACAAAAGATATATTCTTATGTGGTGGACCCTCCATTGTGGAATGTTGGCCAATGCCAAAGCCAATTAAATCTATGGGGCCCCTCATTAGTGTAAGCATTGCATCAATGGCAGAAAGGACCTTGGTCATCTCTTCTTCTCATGCCCTAGAAGTAGCCCGATTTGGTAGTCTCTTGCTAAGATTTTGAGCTTAACAAGTCAAATGAGTTGGAAATAATCTCTACATGGAGAAACAATTGGCTACTCTTTAACTTTGTGGAATGCCATTAGAGGGGAAACACTTTGGAAGATATGGAAAGAAAGATGTGCAATAAACTTTGATGGCCATCAGAAAGAGTGGTGGATTGAAAAATCTTGTTAGGTAAAAGAATATGTAATTGTAAAAATCCTCCCCCTTTCAAACACCATAGGATGTTTGTCCTGGGAAAAAACAAGATTAAAAGCGGGTGGGTCGCTCATGAAGGTCAGGAAAAAATCATTAAATTTCTTAGCATTTGATCAGATATAGCATTTGGGCCATAATACACCTGCTTTGTGGGATATAGGGTATCCCAAGAGCACTAAGCCCATTCATTGTATATTTGTTCTTTTAACAAACATGGGAGAATAGGTTACAACTGAACTTCCTTTTATTTAAAAAAAAGATAAGTGACCCATTAGGGTTATAGGTGTACATATAAGTGAGGGGAAAAACCTCCTAAAGGGGGAAGAAGTGCCTTGGTGTTCCTAAGTGTGTTCACACACATCACTACCAAAATATATCAACAAATTGTTTGAAGCATTTGGCAAAGCTTTGGGCTTACTTCCATTTGTGGATTTATCTCTTTCCACATAGCTTGGCACTTCCTTATACACGAATGCCAGCTCCTTATTCACTGCATCACTCCTAGGGGAGGATTTGTTGATATATTTCAGTAGTGATGTGTGTGGACAAGGAGTTGGCACTCATGTATAAGGAAGTGCCAAGCTATGTGGAAAGAGATCAATCCACAAAAGGAAGTAAGCCCAAAGCTTTACAGAAAGCTTCAACAACTTAGTGCATATGATATGCCCATACCAAAAGAAGAAGAAGAAGAAGAAGAAGAGCACTCATCAATATGGGAATATGATGTAGAATTGTCCATTGAAGAACCAGATGATGAAGACCAAGACCAAGGATCAACTGCAAATATACATGCTAGGGATTATGACCCCATAGTCCACAGAGAAATAGAAATCCCCACCAATAATAGCTTATGTGAAGAGTGCATCTATCTCATGCAAGAACTATGGAATGATTCCAAAATAAGATGTCCCGGTCTATTTTTTATGAAGCAAGTGAGACACATAAGGGCATGTGCACAATCTTATATAAAAAGATAAAATTGGTATTGAGTAGAGGATGCATGCATGCTCAATAAATAGCTCACGCCAGCCCAAGATAGAGGAGATGAACGCTTAGGGAAAGGCCTAATATGGTAGAAACATTTGATCAGGTACCAACATATGTATATTATAATGCAGTTTTTGCAATGTTTACCATGGGCATCTTATGGCAGCATGCACATACAACAAAGGACCACAAAGTATTGTCTGAATAACCCAACCGTTGTTACCCCCAAGGATAACATTATCACGCTCAAGTGTTTGTGCACTAATATAACGTTTTGGCAACAACAACCCATGGACGTACCTGATACGATGTATCAAATGCTTATAAAGATCTTAGATACCCTAAAGGTTGGCCCACTACCCTTAATTCTTCTCCTTGACATTACGCCACTCCTATTTTATTTTAGCCTCCTCGAGTATTATAATAGTGTCGATTTTCGGATAGTCATCATATGGCCACATTCAAAGAAGCCTCTCACGTAGGTTTCTTTAAAAAGCAATCTAAGATTTTTTGTAAACTACCTTATTGCTAGATGCAATATTTTAATGATATCCCACTAGATATTGCCCATTCCAACATGATACCTATCACAGTAAGACACAAAGCTAAAAAATGGTAGAATTTCTTGATGTTCTTGGCAAAGAAGCATTGTCAATAAGATCAAGAGATCTCCATGTGCACGAAGAAAATGTAAACCCCCACTTGCTCCAACAAAATTCTATTGTGGATGATAGAGCATAGGAGGGGGGAGTTGTTGCAAAGTTGTCATAGCGAAGTAGAGACTTGAAGGCAAGTAGTGTAGAAGTAAGGAGGCCCATCAAATTTTCCCAATGTGGGCGATGAAGCAAATGGCATATCACTTCCAAGAAGCCAAGTAATCATGGGCATCCAAATGCAAGAGTGTTGGGATACATGTGCACCACATGTCACATATGCATTAATTTTGAACATTTTATGTATTCTTTTAATTATGGAAGGAGAATTTCTTATGTAGTTAGACTCCATTTTTCTAAAGGCCAATGAGTCCTTGGGACTCACTAGTGATTCCCCAATCCTCTATAATTTTTCTATAACTGTTTGGATGCATTTCAAAGGTTAAATAGGCCTTAGGACCAATTTTAAGTGTTTATTTTTCAAAACAAAAAAAGGGCCAAGACTTTGAGTATAAAGGAAAAAAGACATAACTTCGTAAAGACCCATATCTCATTTTGAATGAAAAACCGTTCATCTAACTTCTTGAGTACTTTTCTCTCATCTTCTTCTTTTTGTGGAAATCCCATGGTGTTCTTGAGGTGTCCCAACCCCATGTTTTTTCATGCTTTTCTTGCATGTGTTTTGCCTTATAGTTCTTTTGTGTGGGCTTGTCTTCCTCTTGTGTGCAAGTTCGAGTTCTATAGGTTTGTGAGATGCATCATCATACACTTGAACAAGGTAAACGTACTTAGATTGACAATTTAAAGTTTATCTAGAACTACTAGATGCGAGTTAAGCCTTGTGCTAGCGGGTCTACAAAATTGTTTATCTCTCAAAAACTGGGATCTAATTCCGAAAGAATTCTTGACCAATTAAGACAGGTTGTTACACAAATATAACTCCTAAAGAGTAAAAGTGGAAATCTTGAAACTAAAGTTTGCTAAGAAATTTATCTACAACTTAATTTGAAAAACATATTTCCCTAGGACTATTTAAAAAAAACAGATTTTCATAGGACTATTTAGACTATTTTTACTACTTCTTTGAGGTGATCTGGTTCTAAAAAAACATTCTGGTTACAAGATGTGATACCAATAAAATGGAATACATACAAGGAGAGAATTGGCTATAAAATGTAAGCCAAAAGTTTTCTTCATGAGCTCTTTGGGCTTTTTCTTTCATCTAATTTCACTTCAAAGTTTCTCATCATCATTTCAAAATAGCCTTTAGGTCTAGATGTATGTAAAAAATAGGAGATGCAAACCCGATGGGGAAACATAGAACTGCATTTTTCCAAGGTCCTCCTAAAACCTTCTAGATGCATCCACGTGAGCGGTTTAGAGTTAATTCAAGTACATTTGGGTACACGGTAGAATTATTACTAGTGGAATCAAGAGATTGAAGACAACTGGTTCTTTAACATGCACATGCCAGCTCAAGATAACTTGAGTTCCCATACTCAAGCCTATAGTTATAATTGTATGGTTGGGAGGTCTCTCTACTTTCCATTATTAATTAATAATTATAAAAATATATGTGATTTCTTTTTTGGGTAGTCTAAAACTTTTGCTAAAAGAAATTACACCTAAAAAGCATTATATGGTCAAAAGCCTTTAGTTATGCATTTTAAAAATTTTGGATGTCTTTTTATGCACATGTACTAAGTCAGAAAGAACTAAGTTAAGATAAAAAAGAAGAAATTATCTCCCTAAGATACAATGAAGAGTATAGGGCATATAGACACTAGGATCTAGAGCTAAAGAATATTCGTTTCAACCACGATGTGGTGTTGGATGAACGATCATATCTACAAGGTAACAAAGGTAAATATATCAACTAAACAAAACCTTCACCTTGTGCCTCCCATAGACAAGTCAAGATCAAAGAAGAGAGGGATACATTGGATAATGACATTTTTTTAATTCAAAATCCAATATATTGTTACCATACAACAGAAACCACTACCAAAGTGGGTAAAAAAGTGCTTCAATGACCACAATCTCCAAGTTGATGTTTCCAAGTTGTAGCTCAGCGATGAGTAGCACCTCCTTTAATGTCAATCCGGGGAGACGTGAGGATGGTATGAAGACCACGAGCAAGTGGAAGCACAAGTGCGTGGGTGAGAAGCACACAAGCATGCACACACATACACACACACGCGCACACACAGTAAGAACAAAGAGAGTAAGACAATGGAATTACTTCTATTGCAAGAAAGTTCTCATACAAGCTCAAACTACAAGAAGCTAACCCCCCAAAAATGAGCTCTCTAGCTCTATTTATAGTTTTTTGACTAACTTTGGCCCTGTTCAGACCTAGTGTCCGGCCTAGTTAAAAATTAGGTTCCGGGGCTTATTTGAGGGCCCAAACGAGATCTAAAAATTATGAAAATTGGCAGGCAACTACCTCTAAGGCTCCCCAAGCTCGAGGACTCCTCGGCTTGTACAAAATGGAGCTACAAAAAGGTGAAATGATATTTACAAGGGTTTGTAGTGATGAGAATCACTTTAGAATGATGTTGGGGTTTCTGAAAAAAATGAAGGGTAGCCTCCGTGCTAGATCTGCATGTGTGTCCATACTTGCTTCTTCCCGCATCCTGTCAACACTCTCCCCCCCCTAGGGTCTGTCGCCTCTGACAGACCTCTTTTCCGCCGTTTGATCAATGTATTTTTGCAGGAGGTCGGTGGCCACTTCGTGTTCTTTGATTTTTAAACCTCTGATTAGATCTCGTTGCAAGGCCTCCCAATCCACTGTACCAGGCATGTCAGGTTGTGGCATCGTGTAAAGCTCGGAGTGCATCGTTTGCTCACATGCAAAGAGATGGAGTAGATGCGTAGGCCGTGGTGCAAATACCTCTGAATGTGCTTCCCAAAACCCCGTGGTGAACATGTCGTCAAATGTTTGCTTGTAGCAGGCAGGGAGATATCTTATGCGTGCATGCCATGCGTAAGCCACTCGTATGCTCGGGGTTGTGCTCATATCATATAGCAGGTCGTAGTTACCATTGATAAACCCTGGAATAGGAGGTTGAATATGGCCTACATTGCGAAAAGTTTTGAGTACAACCTGCATCATGTCGAGGATCTTGAGCATCATCTGGGCAGCGACATCTGGCATCGGGTGGAGGCGTGGTATCCAATGTCTGATGGTTGCAATCATGTATGACACTGTAGGAGTACCGGTTGGGGGGGCGATAGCGGGGTAATTGAGCCATTCTTTACAGTTTGCGTTATTCTAAACCTTGATGGCAAAAGCTTTCCATGATCTGCGTCTTTGCACTGGCCCAAAACACGGATTGTACTTCAAATGCATGGGGGCATGATCCCATGTTCGAAGCATTTCTGGATAAGTTTCGAGTAACTTTTGCCTCCACGTTGGTTGGAATATGGCCCCCTTTCGTGCCGCTTCTGGTATGTCTTCTGGTTCGAACTGTGTGGCAAATGTAGGGCACTTGTTGGTGACTCGTTTGATTTCTGCATTGTAGTCAGCCAACAATACAAAATAGGGCTTGTATTGCAGTTCTGAGCTAGTGATCAGGCGTCTAGGAGCGAGGTGCCTGAAGTATTCTGAGTGAAGGATGGTGTCCTCAACGGCCTTCATTGCCAGCATCTGAGTGGATATCCGCTCCTGATGAGTTTTCCCCATCTCCTCTACTTGTTTCATCCACGCCGATGGGGGTTCCTCATAGGTATCTTGACCTTCTTCTGTTACGCGTCCACCTGGAAGTGGTTGAGGCTCGTAGTTGTCGTCGAATGCTTCCTCCACTGGGATGGTAACTGCTTCTTCTTCTGACGGTTGCTCTGGGGGGGAAGGGGGTCGTTCGTACTGCATCAACTTCAGCTTTAATTCTGCGATCTGCTGCTGTAACTCCAGCACGTCATTGGGCGTTGAATGTTCAGGTTCGGTTGAAGTAGCAGCGTCTGTCATTTCTTTATGTTCTTGTCGGTGTGGTGTAGACTCTTGGGGTCTCTGTACGTCCTTTAGCTGGTCGGCAAGCTGATCATGTGCTTCTAATAGATTGGCATACGTTTCCAATATTTGTTGTATGCTTTCTGAGGGGACCGCTTGAAATTTGACCGGGTCTATGGGAGCCCCCGGGGTGTTCTCCATGGCAGCCTCGAGGTTCTCTTGGTTTTGTTGTTGAAGCCGTCTATTTTCTTCTTGCGCTGCCGCCAGATGTCGTCGTAGCAAAGCCATGTTTCGTTGAAGCCGTGCATTGCGGCCCATTTGATCGCGCAGCTGTTCCTCCATGGCTTTGCTCTCTTCCATATGCTCCGCTTTGAGTTGCGCATTTACCTGTTCGAGGGCGAATATCTTGCTTTGTGACTCCGTATGAATGAACTCCAAAGCAGTGACACGCTCTTGGAGTGTTGCTGTGAGGGTGCAAAGCCCTTTGTTATTTTCTTCCAATAATGTATATTCTTGCTTAAGCTGAGTGGCAGCTTCAAGCATCGTGTCGAGTGCAAGACTAAATGAGGTGGAAGATGCAGGGGGTTGGGAAGTGGGAATGGGAAAAGTGGATGTTGTGCCTACCGTGTGGGGAAGTGGTGATGAGAGTGTAATAACCTGTGATGGTGTTGTGAGAACAGTGGTGGTGGGTGATCCAGCGGATGGTGAGATGTCCATGGGATCGGACATGAGTGAGTGTGATTCGTGAAATGTGAACACCGGGACGGTGGGTGGTGTGATAGTGGTGGTCGTGAATGTGGGGGAGTGAATTTGGGGAAGGGACTTTTTCTTATGTTCTTCAACCTGTTGAAGAATGTTTACAAGGTAGGTCCAGAAGGAGGATTGGGTGGTTAGTGTGGTGCTCGAGGCAGTTACAAGGGACGGGATAGGTAGAGTTTGGGGGGAAGGAAATGGGGGGATGGAGGGCAAAGAGATGGAAAGAGTCTGACTAGTGACAGATGGTTGTCCAACGGCATGGGGGAAGAAAGGGTGACCTAATTGAGGTTCAAAAACTTGAGTGACAGAGGTGGACAAGGGTGAAGGAAGGAGAGTGGAAATGGGGGTGTGTACAATGGTCTCACTATAGGAGGAGAATGGTTGTGTAGAAAGACACGTGGAGAGAGGCTCTGATGGTGGGATAGGGGATGATGGGGGAGATGGGGCATGCGTAACTTCCTCCGGTTCATCATTGTGCCTAGGGCTAATCATGTGCACATCTTCTGATGTGGACGTAGCTAACACGGTAGATACTTCCATCTGAATCATCTTTCCTTGTCGCGGCCGTGTATCAATTCTTCTTTGATCATAAGCAGGGTTCTCTTGACAGACCAAGGTTCTTAATGCTTCACTGATGCCACAGGTGTCCGCCAAAAGATTTAGCGATTCTACAAATTGGGGGTCGATATGCTCTGACTGTAACATCTGGTTTACTAGGGCCCTATTTGCTTCTTCTGACATTTTATGGCGGCTTTGTACCTGCTTGATTGTCTGGTATAATCGTTTGAGCTGTGCCGTATATGCAGGGGCTTCGTCTTCACTCTCTTCTGGGTTATTCCTTGGTGCCTGCTCCTGGGCTTGTGTGTTTGGACTTGGGGGAGGTTGTGTCACTTCTAGCTCCTGTACGCTGCTTGTCTCACCTCGTGCATGTTCTCTTTGGGTTGATGTCCCCGGATCGACATTGTCAGGACAACCTTCACTGTCTGATAGGTGAGCCGTCTGCAGAAATGTTTCAAAATCAAAATTTGGGTCTTCGGTGAAAGTGGCCATCGCTGCAAATTCTGCATCGGTAGGTAGCGGAGGGGCAGAGGGAGTGGGCTGTACCACCTCTCTTGGTTGAGACTCCTGGAGATGAATTGTGATTGGTGCCACCGGGGCTTCCTCTCTAGTGGAGACTTCGGTAGTGGTTGTTGGAGGGATCAGGACTTGTGAAAGGGATCCACGCATTCTTTTTGCAGGCTGACTCCCTGACTTTCGCCCTTTAAACAACTCCAGATGTGCATACTTTAGGGCTCGAGCAACTGGCACATCATACGCCAGACATCTGTAGATGATTCTAGTCAACGCACAGCAACCATGTAGGGTGGGCTTCCTCACCCCCCGCTTGCCTGCCTCATATACCTGATCTAAGATCCATACTGGCATCTTAATGGGCAAGCTGCCGGTCTCTGCTAAGTACAGTCCGTACCATATCTTCTTATGAGGCTGAGTGAAACGGTCTTGAGCTGGAAATGCGAAGTGCTGGAGGCACATCCGCAGGGGTATGGCGATGTTGGGGGTGAGGGCGCACATGTCTTTGAGCTTCTTGACTCTATTGCTTTTCATTGATTCTGGTATCAGGGGGTCGCGATCTGAAGGCACATGAGTGCCATACATTTGAAGGGCTTCCCTGATTAATGTTACATTTAGTTCAAACTTCCTCATCTCCTCCAGATTAGATAAGGAGGGCACCCAGAATGTGCCTGAATGATCTTTATCCCCGGTAGGTTTCATCGTAGCAATCAAGTAGTAACACCTGAGGAAGTCAGGTTTTGGTAGAGCTGCACTGAAGTAAGTTTGCAGTCCTGCCTTTCGCCAGATCTCTTGAAGGGGAGCTGCATTTTGTAAGGCCTCAAATTCTCTTGAAAAGAATTGGAAGGTCCACCAAACCCCTCCACACTCCATCTTGGACTCCCAGATGTGGTCCGCGTCTCCCAAATCCCCTGGCATTTCATTGAACCAATGGGAGTGCCCTTTTACTCTTTCGGTTAGTCCACTGGGTGGATCTGGAATAGGGATTCTTCGCACATTCAAGAATTCTTCAGGTCTAGCCGTTGGTGGAGCTTCCACCGGCATGGCATCCCAGTTGATGGGGGCACCAGATCCTGCCTGAGAGCTTGTGCCTGCCGCGGTTGCCATGAGAGTAGGTCGCTTATCTGCTGGAAGACGAAAGGCACATTAGTGTTGCATAGGAAACAAGATGTAATGGTGTTCCCTTCACAATACTAACATGACAATCCAGGAGGTCAGTAGTTAGTGGTGAGGTGTTTATGATATGTGTGAGTGGTGATTAAAGGTCAGTGTCATCCTAGATGCGTACTTTGGTTATGCAATGGACTCGAAATGCTTCTGTGTTAGTGTGGACGGATTTACAGAAGATGGTCAGGGGGTTTAGTACACAGTTTAACTCTCCACACTTTGATACAGGAGTCGTAGCTTTTAGAGCTAAGGACAGGTGAAGACTTTGGTCTGAGTGTGTGATGTGGTTGGGACCTTGTGGGTACCCATTTCCAGACATTCCTGGGGTTGATGGGAGTGTGGACAGTGAGAGGTGTAGGTATCTTGTCACTTCCTGAGTTGTTGGCCAAGAGTGCTTGTGAGAGCTGCTTCATCCTTGTGTCTATAGTTGAAGTAATTTGGGCTTGTAAGCTAGCCTTGGGCACCCATATCTGTCTAGCATTAGGGATGGCCTTCATTGACCGCTTAGGGACCCAAATAGAGATGGTGTGCCTAGGGGTGATCCTAGGGGGCTTCTTAGCTTTGATCCTTGATTGTGAGGCTCGTTTCTTGTCTCCTTGAGAATCTGCAATTGGAGCTGTAGGTCTCCCATCCTTGCGTATCCAGATCTGCTTCACGCCACGAGATGCTCCATGATGCGCAGGTTGGCGCTCCTTCCTCTTGATCAGCGGTCTCCCTCGTATAGAGTGATGTTCGGTCCGTTCGTTTAGAATCTTCTGTGGATCAATTAGGAACTCCTTCTTGGCTCCTGAACCTTCAGTAAGGTTGACATTCCTCTGCACCATAGAAGTTTGGACAAGCACATCGTGGTTATCTTCGTATGGATTCCTGGAGGGACCAGGAGTTGTTGCCTGTTCTATTGGTTTGAGTGCTTGATTTTCTAATTCAATCGCGAGACGACTTTGGCCTACCCAAGCCTGAAGAAGTCCACTTCTTAGGTTCAGGTTGACTGCGTGATCATAGATCCAGTCTTGGCCCAATATAAGCGGTTCGGTCAGATCCTCGTCTTCACACACTAGCACTTTTACTGGCATGCGGACCTCTTGTATGTAGAGGGGAAGATCCACCTCTCCCATACAAGGGGTTTCAACACCTCCTAATCCTATCAGATATGCTTCTATGGGTTTTACCTCCAACTGCAGCTGCTGGCAGTAAGAAAGCCGAACTGCACTTGTGGCTGCTCCTGAATCAATTAAAGCCCTCACGCTTGCTGTGCTTTCCTTTTGTCCTATTTCTAGGGTCAGAAAAGGTCGTCGGTCTACTATCTTATGGGTGCGTCCACCTGAAGCCTCACACATGGCCATGTGATAGTCTGGAGACTCTTCAGTGTTAGTCATAGGCTGGTCCCTTCCTTGTCTTCTCAACTTCATTCGTTTGATACGTTCTAAGGCCTCTGCCTGTGCTTCCTCTCGAATTCGTTTTTCCTCCTCTTTACGTTGCTTAGCAATATTAAGTCGGCTTAGCATCTCCTCCGTGAGGGGTTCCTGATACAGCTTGACTCTGCATCCGCTAATATAGTTTGGGAGGACATCCCCCTCTAAAGTGGCTAGTTGTACTGCTCCACTCGTGGAGATCCTATTAATGATCATAGGTCCGTAGCCTCTCTTCTCTAGCTTTCTTGCGTGTTGTTTCAATGTGTAGACTAACACTAGATCTCCTGCTTTCAAGCCCTTATCCTTCACATGGGCATCAAAGTATGCCTTTTGCCGTTTCTTTGCAGCATAGATACCTGCTGCTGCTCGTAGCCTCGTCTCACCTAAGCGCTCTAGATCAAAGATCCTCGAGGACAACTCGTGTCCATTCCACTCATGCTCTTGTGCTACTCTTAAAGCTGGAATTAGGAAATCTAAGGGTAGCACCGCATTTTGTCCGAAGACCATCTGAAATGGGGTGGCATTGAGTACCGTTTTGTAAGCAACTCGGTATGCCCACACAGCATGGTGAAGTTGTTTGTCCCAATCAGAGCGTTTATTATTGACCAGTTTCGTCAATACGTTACACAGGATCTTATTCGTGCTCTCGGCTTGTCCGTTAGCTTGCGGGTGATAGGGTGCAGACTTCTTATGTACCACCATGAATTCTTGAAGGAGATTTTCAATGACCTCATTCAAGAAGTGCGTACCTCTATCACTAACCAACTCTATTGGTAACCCATATCTAGTGAACACATTTTCGAATAAGAATTTAGCCGTCGTTTGAGCATCATTCTTTGTCGTGGCTTTTACTTCCACCCACTTTGTAAGGTAATCTGTGGCCACAATAATATACTCTGCATGGGAGTTCCTAGCTGGGGGGTTGATGGGACCTACAAAGTCTATACCCCACTTTGAAAATGCACGTCCTCCCATCATTGGCCTCAAGGGCATTTCATCTTTTCTTGTCGGATATTGGGCACGTTGGCATGTGTCGCAACTCTTCACATAAGTATGTGCATCCATATGAAGAGTGGGCCACCACAGTCCTGAGAATAGAATGGTCTTAATTACTCTGTCAGGCCCAAAGTGTCCACCTGCAACACCGCTGTGTGCCGTTTCTAAGACTTTCAGGTAGTCTGATTCATGTACGCACAGTCTTAGGTAACCATCCTTGCCTCTTCTGTATAGGTTATCCCCTACTAAGGCATAGTCTTGAGCCTCTTGCTCCATGCTTCGTCTTCTTGCAAGACTAGCCTGATTGGGTAATGTTCCCGATCTTATGAACTCGACCAGTGGAGCACCCCAATCTGGGATTAATGACATGTGATAAAGAGTGGCATGCTCCACTGGGGGTCTCTCCTGGCACCCTGGACAGCTCTGGATCCACTCTTGTATTTCTTTGTCCATGCTAGGCCAATATACTCCTAAGCGTTTTAGATTCTGCAGGGTTCGTTGTTTAGAGTAGTGATTCCCTAGCAGCCCCTCATGGGCTTGTTGCAGCCAACTAGCATGTTCATCATCCTCGACACAACAAGCTAATATGCCCTCGTTGTCTTGCTTGTACATGCTTCCGGCTAATATTTGATACTTTAGCGATTTTACAATTTCCTCTTTGCTTGTCTTAACATTTTTATTTGCAGGCCCGAAGGTTAGGACTGGTACCAACTTATTTGCCCATTTAGGAACAACTTCTAAATTGAACAGATAAGCATCGGGCAATTCGTCAGGCACTCCTTGCGGTGGCTCTCCTGAAGTGATGCGAGAAAGATGGTCTGCCCTAAGATGGGTTCTACCTTTCCTGACAACAACTTCAAAGTCGTATTCCATTAGTAAGAGGAACCATCTTACTAAGCGACCTGTATTGCAAGGTTTATTGACCAAATATAGTAGCGCTTGATGATCAGTGAAAAACTTGAACTTATTGGCCAATAGATAGTGTCTAAACTTTTTCACAGCATATATCATGCCCAAGCCTTCTCTCTCCGTTGTGGTGTAATTTCGTTCAGCTGCATTTAATTGCCTACTAGCATATGCTATCGGCAAATCTAGATTTCCTTCACCTGTGGGTTGTGCTAGCACACATCCTATTGCATGATTGGAGGCATCCACATGGACATGAAAGGGTTTGCTCCAATCCGGAGTAGTCAGTATTGGTGCTGTGCACAAACGTCTCTTCAGCTCATTGAAGGAAGTCTCGCATTCCTCATTCCATTCAAAATTCGTTAACAGCCCATAAAGAGGTTTAGCTATGATGGCATACATGTGGATAAATCTACGGTAATATCCACAATGGCCCATAAATGCTTGTACCTCTTTCAAATTTCTAGGTCTGGCCAATTCTGCTATTGCTCTTACCTTGTCTTCGTCTGTTGATATTCCATTCTTCGAAACAATGTGACCTAAGATCTTACCTTGGCGTACCATAAACACACACTTCTCTGGATTCAGACACACTCGATAATCTCTACACTTGTTGAAGATTTGCTTGAGTTCAGGGATGTGGTAACTTCTCTCTTGGGAATGAGCGCACAAATCATCCACATATACTTCTAAGCTCTTTCGCAAGAACTCTTTGAAGACATGACACATGAGTCTTTGGAATGTTGCAGGTGCATTGGTGAGCCCAAATGGCATCACTCGGAATGCAAAGATCCCCCATTCTGTGGCAAAGGCCGTTTTGTGTTGATCTTCGGGGGCAATGGCTACTTGGTTGTAACCTGAAAATCCATCAAGGAAACTGTAAACTTCCTTGCCTGCAACACGCTCCAAAAGATGTTCGGTGATGGGAAGTGGATAACTGTCTCTAATCGTAGCGGCGTTAACTTTTTTAAGGTTAATGCACACTCGCAATTTCCCATTCTTCTTGGGCACCACTACAATAGGGGACACCCATTCAGTGTGCTCAATCTCATAGATGAATCCGGCTTCAATCAGCCTGTCAATTTCCTCCTTTATTTTGGCCGCATAATTGTCATTATATGTGTAGGGTTTTTGTTTAGTGGGCTTAGCTTCAGCGGTCATCGGAATCGTATGAGAGCAGATCTCTGGATCTACTCCTTTCAAGTCTCTATAATGCCATGCAAACACATCCCTATATTCCCTTAATAGAGCTACAAGTTCTGCTTCTTCTTCTGCACTTAGGTCGTCTCCTATGTACGTACATCGCTCTTCGTTCCCTTCAATGGTCACTACAATTTTTTTGGTCTTTTCTTTATTGTCATATGCTTCTCCTATAATGGCCTCTCTCTTAGGCATTCGTACCAAAATTTTCCGGTCTTCCACTTCATATTTCTTGAAATTCTCTGGTACTTCAAACAATGATTCTTCCTCTTCTTGTCTCACTACTTTCCTTTTCTTTTTCTTTTGACCTCCTTCACTTCCTTCCTTTGAACTTATTGTGTTAATGCTCGCAAGGGGTTCTTCTTCCTTTTGGGTTAACACCCCTAAGTCTTCTAAGTAGTGTTCCTCTGAGTCAAAGTAGGTATCCATCACAATGGATTCTAGATCATCGTCACTCTCTTCTTCTTCTATGGACTCGCTAGGATCACACTCTTCCAACAAGGGCTGACACATGAACACTGAAATATCATAACCCTCCTCATCACAATGAGGTGTCCATTGTTCTTCATTGACTGCAATGTCCATGGTAGCTAAGATTTCTGCCCAACCATGAGGCTCAAATTCCTCATCTGGAAATATCATCGGTGTATAGGCTGGGTCTTTTATTGGTCTATCTCCAGGGGAAGTTCCTTCTTCTCTCGCTTTCCGGCGCTTTTCCTCTTCCTCCGCGACCTTGCACATCCACAAGTGAGTATCTTCATGCAGCCAGGATGGTTCAGGTGAACTTCCAGAACGCACGGAGATAGAATCTTCTTTCGCTTTGTGGATAGGATTCCACTGTAGGGGTGGTACATCTCTGAAGGTGTGATCCTTCAGATTGACCTTGGTGGTGACCCCTAAGTGCTGTAAGTACAAGGAGTTGGTTCCCCAATCCTGTACTATTTGCAATTGTCGTAGGAAAGGTCTTCCTAGGATCATCTCGTAAACATTATTCTTCTCAAAGTCACATATAGCAAACGTATGTTCAAACTCCACACCACAAGTGGTTAGAGTTATCCCTTCAAGCAATCCGAGAGGTCTTTCAAAATGACCATCTGCCATTTGAAGTTTCATTCTCGTTGGTCTTAAGGTGGGTTTGCCCCATCGTTTCCACAAGGAGGTAGTTGCGATAGCAACTCCCGCACCCGAATCCACAATTGCTTTGGTTGTGTAACCTTGATAGGTGATCGGAAGATAGGTGTTACCTTCTTCACCTTCGCTCATGTCTCCTATCTTGTCGAGAGGTATCTCGGGAACTTTCTGCTTAGAGCCTACTTTTGGTAAATTGGATTCAAGTTTTGGAACCTGATCCTTCACATGATTCCAGAGCTCCGGTTTTGCCTTGAGCAGCTCCTCTACAGTGAGGTGACATTGAACCTTAGTGTTTTTCACGACATCAGTGTTCTTGGGAATCACTGAGTCTTCATTTCTTACCAATATAGTGGGCGCTCTGATCTGGAGAGATTCAGATTCCCATGGGCCTGTGAAATGAGGCAACTCTTGTAAAGAATTAGATTCAAAATCTAATCTCTCATCCTCTTGTTGCTCTGCTTGATCCCCATAGATAGAGGGAATGTCTTGGGGAAATTGATCACGAAGATCATCAATCTCAGGAATAGGAGGGGAATCACCCTTCTCTTTGGCCCATTTCTCTTCTTGTATTTCCCGCAAGAACTCTGGAGAGTACTGTTGTATTGAAGAAGGTATTCCAGCATCCGTAGAATTAGGAACATAAGCTACCATTTGTGGTGAGCTTCCTCTTTCAACAACTGGTTGAGCCTGTGGAGGTAAAGAAACTTGTGATTTGTTTACCAACTGCTCTAATCTTTCTAGTAAGCCTTGGAAATGCAAATCCGGCTTGACAACGTTCGTCTGACTGAACTTTTGGCTAGTCTCAAGTATAGCTTGAGCTTGTTCTACCATTTTCATACACATCTTCATCCGTTCAATCTCTAAGTCGGCTCTAGGGTAACTCCTGTCTAGGTTTGCAGCTGTTGGCCCTTCTTGAAGTCGAGCCTGGTAGGCCTTGAACATCATGTCCAAGCCTTCAGGAGTGGGGTCAGCTAATACTGATCCTACTCGGGGTGGTGGGTGGGTTACGTGGGGTGTATTAGAGGGTGGAGGAATGGAGGGTGATGGGGGAGGTAATGGTGGAAGTGTGTGGGAGTGCGGTTGAGATGTGATCTCTGTGATTTTTGCCTTGGTTTCTCTCAAGCTTTCTTCAAGTTCGTTTATCTTTTTTGCCCATTGCCTCTTCATCCTTTCACGACTCTCCTTCCAGGCTCTAGTCCTCTTTTTGGTTATGCTCTCTGTCTCACTCACCTCGGGGCTCTGTTCGGGACCAACACCTTGGTGTTGTTGAAGTGCCTGGGCTCTTGTGATCACCTGCACAGGTGCAGTGGAAGTCACGCTTCCTATGGAGTCTACAACTAATCCCACAACATTGATAGGAGTGATCTTAGGCATGTTATTGGGGTTTTTTGGGCAATCTCGTAGGAGATGCTCTTTCCCGCAGTCTTGACAAAAGCCCTGAATGGTTACTGGCTGAGGCTGTGTAGGGGCAGGCAGTGGACAATCACGTATAAGGTGATCTCCCTGACATCTGAAGCATGGCCCTCTAGGAAATGGGGGTCGTACCTGCCTAGGTTGAGGTCTAGAGTTGGGGTTTGTGTACATGACATTAGAATACTCCGGTTCCCCACTATTTTCACTTGGGTCCTCATAGTAGTATGACTCGTTATGCTCAGGTGACTGCATGTAGTAAGCCTGTGGGCTATCAATATATGTGGAGTCAAAACTATGGTCACTTGGATCACTGTCTGATAGCAATGGGGTGACTGGAACTATGGCTCTATTCGGATTTTCTTCAGTAGAGGCATATTTTACTGGGATCACATTGGTTGGAGCAGGGGGTTGCTGCACTAGGACTGGTTGAGGTCTCTGCTGCCCTTGATAAGGTGGCTGATAAGTTTGTTGTGGTCTGTTGTATTGTGGTGATGGGTACTGATTCTGGTACCTACCATGTTGCGGATATGGCTGAGGATAATTTTGCCTAACAGTTTGTTTGTTATATGGGCAGTCTTGTGCCGTGTGATTGGTATACCTGCGCTCTATGGTGCAGTACTGGCTACTAGGATTCACCTGAGGTTGGGCCATAATGGGGCACACACTTGCCATATGTTCACCGCCACAATTGTAACACCGCTTAACTGGGGCAAATCTAGGAATTTGCTTACTAGAGACACCTAGTTTTTGGGCTACCTTCTCTGCAAGTTCCTCGATGGATGTGGATTGACCAGATGTCTGTTTACTAGAGCTATCAGAATCCTTATAGATTTTTGATAGCTCTAACTCTTCACCTAGATTGTCCTCAATGTCTATGCACATGCGCACGCATTCCTCTATCGTTCTAGGGTCCTTCAGGTACACATATGACCTGAGCTTAGCGCTCAACAATCCATCTAGGAACAAGGCCACTTGTTTGGCTGGTGTGGGTAACTCTGGCATAGGGCATCTCTCCAGGTACTGTCTAAATCTTCTTCCAGCTAGTCTGACCGTCTCTTGAGGTGTTTGTTTGAAACTATGAATTAGTGAGGAGGTGTTATGCCTGATTCCACTCTTAGAAAACTCGACAATAAATGCCTCTAAGAGTTGGTCTATGTTTCTGAAATGCCTCTCATTCAGTGGTTGGAACCACGTAAGGGCAGTGTTCCTAAGGGTTAGACCGAAAGCATTATATTGTGTGAATAGGTCCTCCACTTGTTCAGCTTTCAACACTTGTCGAAATTCGGCCACATGGTCATAAGGATCTCCCGTGCCATCGAAATAATTCTTCATGGACTTCACAAGTTGGGTTGGTCGTAGGGTCCTAGTGTGTTCTCTCGGCCTTGGCAAAGGAAACTCATCAATGTCCCGGTGATTCCATGGGGTTCTATGTCTCTCAGTTTCTACTCTATTCCTTTCTGTTCCCGTTCTTTCTCTTCCCAGGGAGTTGGCAAAACTTACCTCAGGTTTGTCTCTACCTCTATCTCTTTGAGCGCCATGAGCTTGGGAGGTCCCAGCTCCTTGATGACCAAAGGATACATTAGACCTTGGTTGGGGAAAGACAAATTCACCCTTCCAAGTGTAGGCATGTTTGCCCTGCTCAGTGACCACGAAGATTCTCTTTGATGCAGCGTCTAGGTAGGTTACTTGGCCTGGACTATCAGGGTCTTTAAACTCGTAGATTGTGAGGGTGTTCCTCTCCTGAGGTTGAGAAGTTCTATATCTCCAAAAAGCCTCATCGGTTTCCCGATTTAAAAGCAGATCGATGCTTTTATTATCTTGTGGAATCCATTCAGGAGTCATGATTCTGGTCAAGACGGACTTACCACGGGGAGTTCTTGGCTCTCTCTCTAAGTTCCCTTGCTCTATATCTCCCAAGTCGGCCTCCGCAATCACATTCCCAAACTCATCAGTTCTATCGGGGAGAGTGGTGACTACGTATATAGTCCCCTCTTTATCTAGGTATGCTCCATTCTCAAACTTGACTACCGGGTGGTCTATTCCATGGGGTTGGTCGGGGTTCTTAATCTGGACCACTGATCTTCTCAGTCCGTCTTCGTAGATGCGAGCACCTAGACGATTCGTCCTGATATATTCCAATTGCGTCTTATAAGGCCCTTCGGGCTTCTCTAGGTAAGCCAACCCTGAACTACCTACTGATCTCTCCATGTGATAGGACATCTCAGAATCACTGGTTTCTGATCTGATAGTGTATGGGTAATCACTCAACTGCTGGGCCCAAGACCTGGCAGTGTGATTGACACTAGCTTCAGAAGATCTGAGGCTTTGTCTGTCTCGGCCTAAGTGTCTGCCTGATCTAAGGTTCATAAGTCTGATTTATTCACCCCCCTGGAACCCAAGCACACTCTCGTTGCAGGCTGATTTTGCACCAATCACTTTGTTCTTTTTAGTTGAATAGTATGTTTATGGTCTTGTCTGAAATTGCGTCGCCAGGAGTACTTAAATGAATTTCCGCACTTGATGAGTGGTCGATTCCCGTTTACCTTTTTGTCCCTTAGTGTTTTCGCACTTAAGACCTATTTATTTTCTTGCACTTGGTTGATTAATTCTCTTGGACTTCATTCGTGCCTAACGTTGCCCTAGTTAATTACCACACCTAAGTCGTACTTAGCCTAGGCTAGGAATTGACAAAGGAGGGTTATGAGATCTTCCAACCTCAATCAGCTGGTTGACCCGACAGCTATGCAAGCCCAGGAAGCCTTCTCCCAAGCCTGGTACTCACCCTTGCTAGCTTGCTTTGGATTGCCTTGAGCGCACACCAAGTTCCTGCAAAAACTCACCAGTTAGTATAGCTTTATTACCACAAGTAATCGGAAGACACACGTCAATATTTTTAGTCCCCCTGGAGTAACTCACGGTACCCCCTGAATCTGGGAATCACTTAGTTCCACCTAAAGGTTAACTTAAAAATGCATGTTCTGAAACTCCGCGTATGATTCTTACAAAAAACCAGTCGAGGTCCACGTAGGATTCTCAACGAGCTTTCCAACGAGACCAAAATCTCATCAATCGGAGTTCGTATGGTCAAGTTGTGACCATTCAGGCAAATAGGGGTCAAAACAGGCTCTCAGGGTTCAGGGATTTCCTCACAGGTTCCTAGGTCTTGTCCCACTTCTAGGCTCTAATGTCTGTGACCAAAACTAAGCTCAATTGTACCTCAATTTTACTCCAAAAATTCACTCTAAAATTTCGTGCGTTAAGGCCATGTATCGCGATAGGTCGGGTCGAAGTGTCGCGATACCTCCAAGTGTCGCGATACCTCGGAGTGTCGCGATACCTTGGGGTGTCGCGATACCTTGGAGTGTCGCGATACCTTGGGGTGTCGCGATACCTTGGAGTGTCGCGATACCTTGGGGTGTCGCGATACCTTGGGGTGTCGCGATAGCTCACGGGGTGTCGCGATACCTTGGGGTGTCGCGATAGCTCACGGGGTGTCGCGATACCTTGGGGTGTCGCGATAGCTCACGGGGTGTCGCGATACCTTGGGGTGTCGCGATAGCTCGAGATATGGCGAATTTTCCTGTTCTATCTAGGGTTTCTAGGAGCTCTAGGCCTGCGCAATGCCGTGGTGCACTCAGAATCGTGAGAAGTCGAGCTTTTCGGAGTGTCGCGATAGCTCGAGCTCAACGCCTCGGGGACTGTGCAGGCAGTTTCTGTACCTGCTGAGCTTGCTGGAGATGGTGATGGAGCTGGTACCTGCAAGAAACATGCAAAAAACACACAAATGCAAACACACACAATCGCTCTCTCTCAAACTCGCACACAACAAATGAGGGAAAGAAAGGGAAGAGGGGATATGTAGTGGGGAAGGAGGTGGAGGTGGAGATGGAGAAGGAGGTGAAGATGAAGATGGAGATGGAGAAAAATCAGAAATTTACCTACTACTTACCATTCCAACGCGTCCTCTCTACGTCTTACCATCACACGCTCGTCCTCAAAGCTCGATCCCCGGCAACGGCGCCAAAATTTGGTGTAGCTCAGCGATGAGTAGCACCTCCTTTAATGTCAATCCGGGGAGACGTGAGGATGGTATGAAGACCACGAGCAAGTGGAAGCACAAGTGCGTGGGTGAGAAGCACACAAGCATGCACACACATACACACACACGCGCACACACAGTAAGAACAAAGAGAGTAAGATAATGGAATTACTTCTATTGCAAGAAAGTTCTCATACAAGCTCAAACTACAAGAAGCTAACCCCCCAAAAATGAGCTCTCTAGCTCTATTTATAGTTTTTTGACTAACTTTGGCCCTGTTCAGACCTAGTGTCCGGCCTAGTTAAAAATTAGGTTCCGGGGCTTATTTGAGGGCCCAAACGAGATCTAAAAATTATGAAAATTGGCAGGCAACTACCTCTAAGGCTCCCCAAGCTCGAGGACTCCTCGGCTTGTACAAAATGGAGCTACAAAAAGGTGAAATGATATTTACAAGGGTTTGTAGTGATGAGAATCACTTTAGAATGATGTTGGGGTTTCTGAAAAAAATGAAGGGTAGCCTCCGTGCTAGATCTGCATGTGTGTCCATACTTGCTTCTTCCCGCATCCTGTCAACAATGACCACAATCTCCAAGTTGATGTTTCAAATTCGTCCCATATGGGTTGCAAAGATCAAAGAGGATAAAAAAGAAACAATGAGCCTCCCATCACATATTTAATATGGATTTTATGTTTGGAATCATGGGAAAATAAAATAATCCACAAGTGTAGTATTGAAAGGCCCCAAATGGAAAGCAACAATGCAAGATAAGTATGAAAACATACTCAAAATTGAAACTTGGGAGCTCTCTGATTTGTTATTAAAGAGAAACATAATTGATATTAGGTGGTTCTATAAAGCCAACTTAAAATAGATGATACTGTACGAAGTACAAATCTTTGCTTTTTGCACAAGGATTTTGATAGATGAAAGGGTTTCATTTCTATTAAAAAAAAGTGTCAATAGAAAGAATGTCTAGAACCATATTTGAAGTTGATGCACGTAAACGGTTCCCTATATTCTAGATGAATGTGTTGATATATTTTAGTAGTGGTGTGTGTGAACACACTTAGGATGGCCAGGGCACTTTTTTCCCTCTTTTGGAGATTTTCCCCCTAGCTTTTATATATATGCCTATAACCCTAATGGATCACTTATCTTTGTACATTCTCTTGGAAATATATTCAGTATTGTGAGTTGTGCTCCAAGCTCCTTCTTCTTCTTTGTGATTTTCACGTGCTTCCCCTAACCTCAAACTCCAACGATTGGTATCAAAGCAAATCATGGCTTCATCTAGGGTGTTTCCAACACCCTTGGTCATAGTCTCACAGTCGCACGAAAATTGGTGAGCATACTCAAGGTGATTAGAAGTTCAAAACCTCTTCACTTTGTGGCATCAAAATTTTTATCTAAGCTCATTTCAGCCTCCAAACACAAGATTGCAACACCTCTGCAAGCCATTTCTTCCCTTTGTGCCAAACATATATACATGTTTTGGTTTTCACATACAAGCATCTCAAATTCTACTACAGGTTTAGCAAATCTTGGCAGGGTGATTTTGTTCAATTTTTTGAGATACAATTATTTTTTGAGCATCAAGGTATTTAGTTAATGGTCATAGCTAAAAGAAATGACGCATTCCATATGTATACTATTGAGGACAAGTTGGATGGTACTAATTAACCATTATGGGCATATATGATGTGTCATGTATTGGTAGCAAAAGGATTTTGGAATATTCTGCAAGGTATTGAAAAATGCCCTACTCTACCTATGAGTACAATTATTGAAGGTGATGCAGATGGTGTTGAAGATGATGATCTTTAGATTCCTATTCGTGTTGCGATTCTTGCTACACCTACTATAGAGTAACTTTTTTGGGATGGTAGAAATGGCATGCACATGCATTGATAGCCTTAGGGAACTACCTCCCCAGTCAACTATGCACGGAGAGGTAGATCATCAAGAGGAAGGGGCAGAGGAGGTAAGCAATGTAGGGGGAGACCTTAGAACTCCTCACCATGCAATATTTGTGGTTTATCAAATCATACTACAGGTGAGTGTTTCATGAGCTTCAAGAATCAAAGAGGTAGAGGATATCAAAGCGGTGGATACACACAATCAAGAGGCAGATTCAATCACCACCAAGGATATAATAACAACTACACTGGCAACTACCAAGGAGGATACAAATCCAGAAAGGATTACAACAACTACACAGAGGAGCAAAAAGATTCTCTTTTGATTATGAATATGACATCAAAACTAGGTATAAATGATGACCATCTCTTCTACATTGACTTTGGATGCTCAAATCATGTGGCAAGCAATGTAGCTCTTCTCTCTGACCTTGAGGAACCAAAAGGTAAGCATTAGGTACAAACAGATGATGACATCAAGCACTCAGTAATTAAAGTTGGAAATGTTAAGACCTCTGATGGGAACAGAAATCTGTTGAGTAGGGTTCTATATGTACCAACTATTACCAAGAATTTGATGAGTGTTGGACAGATTGTGGAAAAAGGTTTGCAGGTTAGATTCAACCAATATGGAGCATTTGTGGAGGATCCCAAGCATGGGTTCAAGAGAATAACCAAAGGAGAAAAGACAAGTAGACTTTTCACTTCTGAACTTGAGGATACAAGAAACATAACACTCTATAGTTATAAGGATCAAACATTATCAGAGCTTGAAATTTGGCACAAGAGATAAGGGCATGTAGGTGAAAGAACCTTGAAACAAATATGTAGGGATCAATGTGTGCTTGGGATACCTAATGTATCCAAGCAACACATGATTTATACGTGTGGTGCTTGTCAGTTTGGAAAGTCTCACAGGTTACTCTTCTCAAGGAAAGGCTACATGCATGAGGACTACCTAGAACTTGTTCATATAGATGTATGGGGACCAAGCAAGAATCCCTCAATCTCTGGATCAAGGTATTATGTATCTTTCATTGAGATTACAATAGATGGACTGTATTGTACTTTATGAAGCACATAGATGAAGTATTCAGTTGCTTTAAAAAATATCTTGCACTTGTTGAGAATCAAACAGGGAGAAATCTAAAAAGGCTAAGGTCAGATGGAGGAGGTGAGTACTTCTCAAATGATTTTGATGCATTCTTGCAGGACAGAAGAATTAAGAGAGAAATTATCACAAGGTATACTCCTGAATAGAATGGGATAGCTGAAAGAAGAAATAGATTGATTGTTGAAACAGCTAGGTCAATGTTAAATGAGAAACAATTACCTAACTATTTGTGGGCAGACGGTGTATCTACTGCCACTTATTTGGTAAACAGGCTGGCATCCAAATCTCTTGATGGGATGACCCCATATGAAGCATGGCATGGTAGAAGACCTTCACTTGATCATTGTAGGATCTTTGGATGTGTAGCATATGTGCATATCCCTTCACAGATAGGAGGTAAGCTAGACCCAAAGGCAGAAAAGTGCATCTTCATTGGATATGATCTAAATCAAAAAGGTTACAGGTTTTACAATCCATCAAACAAGGGATTCATGGTCAGTAGAGATGTTGTCTTTGATGAAAATGACTCTTGGTTTGGTAGTGAACGCAGGAAGGTAAAGCTACCTTATGACTTGGAAGAGGAATTTCCAAGCCTTACTAAGGAGGAGCCTACTCAAAATGAGCACACCAATTCAGATGATGAAGACATCATTAAACTTGAAGAGTTCAAGGCATGGAAGTCCAAAGGTAAACTCAAGATGAAGAAATTAGAGGATATACCTGAATCCTCTAATCAAGCAATCAGAAGATCACAAAGGGAGAGCAAGAAACCAATCAGATATGGGTATGACACCTCTCTAGTTACTAAGCACTCTGTTTATCTTGCCAAAGATTTATCAATTGAAGAACTAGCATCATATGAAGAAGCTAAAACCAAGGCAGAATGGAAGGAAGCTATGGATGAGGAGATTGAAGCACTCAAGGAGAATGATACTTGGGAACTACTACCAAAGAAGGAGTCTATGAAGGTAATTGGTTCTAGATGGATCTATAAAATAAAGAGAAATTCTGATGGGTTAATAAGAAGGTATAAAACGAGGCCTGTAGCTAAGGGTTTTGCACAAACCCAAGGCATTGACTATGAGGAAACATTCTCACCTGTGGCCAAAATGCCAACCATCAGGGTATTGGTAAGTGTGGCTGCATCAAAGAATTGGAACATGTATCAGTTGGATGTAAAAAATGCATTTCTGAATGGCTAGATTTCAGAGGAGGTGTACATGTCACAACCTCCTAGCTATGAGGATCCAAACAAGGTAACATATGTATGCAAATTGAATAAAGTTCTTTATGGATTAAAGCAGGCACCTAGGGCATAGAACCATAGGTTGATCACATATCTTCAGGACCAAGGTTTTGTCATGAGCAAAGTAGATACTTCTCTATTCATTAAGAGAAGTAATTCAGAGGTAATATACCTATGTGTATATGTTGTATATTATTGAACAATACATTGTTAAAGTGTTATATTATTAATGTATTAATATGTTTTTGATGTTTCTGATATAGCAGCTGAAGGTTCGTGAGGAGCGTGCAAGGCGTGAAAGGGCGGACATCAATAATCCGAATAATTATTATTTAGCTTGTAAATAAACCTGCGTAGAAGGTTCTATTGTTAGAAAAGTAATGGTTAGAATAAGGGTCGTTGTAGACCGCACTTTCTGTTATTCAAAGTAATGGCTTTCTGTAAAAGTTACTAACTTTTAGTTTCACGCCTACTTTTTGAAGCCGCCCTCATGTAACCACTATTTTCGACGTAATCAAAAGTCCTATAAATACATGCACTCTGTGGACTGTCGAAACAGAGTGCATGGGGGGAGATTGCACCCAATCTTGCGTTCGGTCTCATCTTTTGTCGTCTCTATTTTCTGTGTGTTTTTCTGCGTCCGTAATCTCTGTATGCGCGTGAGCAAGATCCTGACAACAGTGGTATCAGAGCTCTGCACGCGTCAATACAGAGGGTTCTGTTCTCTGTTCGCGATTCTAAATTCCGATTCCATCTCCATCTCCGTCTTTGTCTTCCAAGGCGTCGACTAAGGCAAAGAACTTAGGCAATACATTGGCAACATTGGCACCCAAGGCTCCCTTGGCGACCGTTGGCTACGCGCGAGGCAATTTTAATTTTTGAGTGGTAATAGAGAGGTTTAGAGTCCCTAAGGTAGGAGGATTTGAACCCACAACCTCCTACTTTCAAGGGAAGTACTTTGACCACTCCACCATCTCTTGGAGTTGTACTCAAGTTCTCTCTCTTTCTTACTTGTGGAAGGCGCGCGCGTCGATTTCAAGATTGGACCCAAGAAAGAATCAAGTGTATCTCTCAATCCGTAGGTCGGATTGAGGCGTGTAATATACCGTTGGAAAGCTCTCGGAACGAACTTTCCAATGAGCTAGCTTGGAAGTGTGAATTCCTTCAAAATACTTGGGTGGCACTTGATTGAGTGTTCAAGATACCAAGCAAGGTTGAGAACACGGGATCGAGACACCAAGGTTGCAAACAAGAAGGTTCAATACACCAAGGTTGAGAGCAAGGGTCCAAGAGCACTAATTCACCTCTACCTGCGGCAACACTTGAACAACAACTAGAGCTCTTGCGGCATGAGCTTCAAGGAGCTCAGAACGAGATCCGACAACGTGATGAAATCCTCCAAAAGATGCAAGCTAAGGAAGACAACCTTACGAGAGTAGTAAAAGCTATTGTGTCTGCCCAATCTGATGTTACTCATTCAAAGATTGGTAATAGAAACTACCAGTTTCTACGATTTGATGGCCGAAAGGATGGGCCTTTAGTACTTTCTTGGTTGTCGCAGTTTGATGATTTTTATACCGATGAAATGTATGCTAAAAGTGAAAAAGTTAAATTTGCCACTAACTATTTAGTAGGTAAAGCACAACTCTGGTGGAATGTCCTGCGGCACAGTACGGAGCGTCCAACAACTTGGAAGGCTTTTCAATAAAACGTGAAGGATTCATTTCTTCCTCCTCAATACCATTTGCATGTTCGACGAGCATGGACGACCCTTACATGGAAGGAGGGTGATACGGTTACTACCTACACAGAGCGGTTTTGGCAAAATTTACTACTTGTACGAATGCTTGAAGATGTATCAGAAGATATCTTGCAGCAGAAATACGAAGATGGTTTGGAGGTGGGAATCCAAGCTAAGCTTCACACCCTACGACCTACAACCCTCAACGAGGCTATATCTTTTGCTTATGATGCAGAAAAAGAATTCTAGTCCATAACCAAGTCACTCCGTCTACAACAACCACGTCCACGACCATTTCTTGTTAGACCTTCATTTCCTATGAAGCGTAATTTTAATGCCCCATCTTACCCTAGTTTTCCTCGTCCTCCACAATCCAATTACTCAACTCCATCTGTTGCTTCATCTCTCCAACCAACCAAACCACCTACCCTTCAAACTTCAGCAGTGAATGCCCAACAGAAGCGACCACGAATCACTTGCTGGAATTGTGGTAAACCTGGACATACAAAAATAAGGTGTAGATTGCAACCTCTTCATATGAAACCGGCTACAGCTCGATTGCATAACATGGAGGTCTATAATGAAGAAATTCCTCCTGTTTGGACAGAGGAATCACTGGAGAAGGATTTAAGTACCTTGGGTAACGATATCTCTCTACACTCTCTTCTTTGCATGCAGGGTACAATAAATAACAAACTAGTTAAAATTCTACATGACGATGGTAGTTCACATGACTTCATTAGTACAAGAACTTAAATTACAAACATTTCCTTCTTTGTATAAAGTGAAAGCTGCATTTCAAGGTAGTCGTTATAATGTAACACGAGAAGTGCAAGATGTTACGATTAGCATAGGCCCTTTATTGATTCACGAACATTTTTAATTGCACCTTTGCAATCTTATGATGTTATACTAGGTATGCCTTTTCGTCACCATTATAACCCACGTATTGACTTTCATACCTTTAAGTTTGCTTTCAAAGGTCAAATCATTACTTTGTCTGCACGGCATGATTTCCAGCCATTTCCATTGATTAGTCACACTCAAGTAAAACGTGCATTTAGGAAAGGACTCAACTCATGCAATGTTTTTGTCAATGTCATCAATGATTATACTCATACACTTCCAGATGCATATAAACCTTTCATGAGTACTTATAAGGATTGTTTTATGTCTAAATATCCCTCTGAACTACCACCAGTTCGAGGATCCTTTGACCATAGCATAGACTTAGTCCCTGGTAGTTCTCCTCCTCATAAAGCACCTTATAGACATGGCCCACTACATCAAAAGGAAATAGAAAATCAAGTAAAAGACCTACTACAAAAAGGACTTATAAGGCCTAGTTCTTCCCCATTTGGAGCACCAGTTCTCTTAGTAGAGAAGAAGAATAAAACTTATCGAATGTGCATTGATTATAGAGCCCTTAACAAGATCACGATCAAGAATAGATACCCTATTCCTCGAATAGACGATCTCTTAGACAAGGAGCTCGTGTCTTTAGTAAAATTGATCTTAAATCGGGTTACCATCAGATTCGTATGACACAAAGTGATATTTTTAAGACTGCATTTAGAACTCAAAATGGCCATTATGAATTTATGATAATGCCCTTTGGACTTACTAATGCCCCTGCTACATTTGCGCGAATGATGAACAATATTTTTCTTGATTACCAAGATTTTGTTCTTGTATTCTTTGATGACATACTTATTTACAGTAAGAATGATAGTGAACATGAAAAGCATCTTGAAACAGTTTTTCATTTGTTATGAGAGAACACATTTTATGCTAATCCTGAAAAGAGTTATTTCTTTCAGTGTAAGCTAGAATATTTAGGACATATTATTTCAAGTGAAGGTGTGCATGTGAATCCGAAAAAGATTAGAGTTATCATAGAATGGCCTACACCACAATCAGTCAATGATGTTCGTTCTTTTCTTGGGTTGGCTAGTTTCTATAGGAAGTTTGTTCGAAATTTTTCTTATTTAGCATTGCCTCTTACCTTGTTGTTGAAAAAGAAAATAAAATTTGCATGGGGAATTACCCAACAACAGTCCTTTGACAAACTTAAACATGCACTTTCACATGCACCTGTTTTACAATTACCTGATTTTTCACAACCCTTTCATGTTGTTACTGATGCTAGTGGTTCAGGAATAGGTGCTGTTCTGATGCAAAATGACCATCCCCTTGCATTTGAGAGTAGAAAGCTTAAACCCTCAGAGCATAATTATAGTATGTATGATAAAGAATTGTTAGCAGTTGTGCATGCTTTGCGAATTTGGAAACATTATCTTATGGGCTCTAAGGTCTTAATCAAAACCGATCAATAGGCTATTAAACATTTATTAAATCAGCCCTCTGATAGGCATCTTAAATGGGCATCATTCATTCAAAATTTCCAACCCATGATACAATATCAGCCTGGTAAAGCTAATGTTGTAGCGGATGCTCTTAGCCGTTTTCCTTTGCATTCTGTTGTTTTGAATAATATTTCTGCCATCCAAATTCATTCTTTTCAAGAAATGGTTTCCACTTATGCATCTGATTTGTATTTTTCACGTGCATGGCATGACTTCAACAATGCTGCATCTTTATCTGATGAACATTATACATTTCATAATGGTTTTCTCTATTTTCAACATCGATTGTGCATAACCCAAGCTTTTAAAGATTTTGTCATTAAAGAAATGCATGAACCATCTTACATGGGTCATAGAGGCATACAAAGCACCATTTTTGCTTGCAAAGATTTCTTCTTTTGGCCACACATGGAAAAAGACATTGCGCATTATGTTTCTCAATGCATTGTATATCAGCGTGTCAAACGTCATCATGGTAAACCATTTGGATTATTAATGCCACTTCCTATTCCAAATGAACCATGGGAACAAATCTCTATGGATTTTATCACAGGTCTTCCTATCACTTCATCACATAATAATATGATTTGGACAATAGTTGATAGGTTTAGTAAATATGCATATTTCATTCCATGTAGAAAAACTTTGACTCAAGCTGCAAAATTATTCATTAAATGCATTTTTTTTTCACATCGTGGATTTCCTAAAGTAATGTTATCTGATGGTGATGTTAGGTTTTGTAATCATTTTTGGGTTGCCTTATTTCAACATTTTGGTTCTAAAATAGATTTTAGCTCTACATTTCATCCTGAAAGTAATGGACAGAGTGAGGCTACAAATAGTACTATTCTTGATTTATTGCGTTGTTAATCCTAATAACTGGGATGAAAAGTTGCCATTGCTTCAATTTGCTTACAATAACACTTCACACACCACTACTGGTCGTGAACCTTTTGAAACAGTTTTTGGTAAAAAGCTTCCCACTCCCATGTCCCTCACCCAAACCGACATTCCGATGGCTGATTCTATTGCTCAAGATCACGTTTCTATACTTCATGATGTTCACGAGCACATTAGGAAAAGTCAAGAGCGATATACACGTATTATCAATACTAAACAATTAGCCAAAGAATTCAAGGAAAATGATTTTGTATGGTTGCGAATAATTAAAAGACATCTCAAAAAAATTTTGCAGCATCCTAAAATTAAACTTGCACCACGCTATTATGGACCGTTTCGCATTGAAGAAAAAATTAATGATAATTCATTTCGATCAGATATTCCATCCCATTGGACCATTCATAATTCTTTTCATATTAGTTTACTTAAACCATTTAAAGGAACTTTACCACTTGCTCCACTTCTTGATGACCCTCCTTTAATTGAAGAACAATCTGAAATCTTAGTTCCTAAGAAAATCATTGATTATGATGTCACTACTACACGCACAGGTACTCAATATCATCGATATTTGATTAAGTACAAAAATCACTCTATTGAAGAATGTCAATGGATACATAAAACACAATTAACACCTCATTATGACCACTTAATTTCTGCATATCATACACAAACACATTAATGTAATAGCTCCATGAACATTTCCATGCATGTATTTTTTTACATGGCACATGCCTATTTTTATTCAGTGATGAAACATGTGTCTGGCCATCTATGTTTATTCTTTTATCACCTGAGCTCAGTTGCTTGTTCAACTGCGGGGCATGTTATACCTTATGGAATATGTTGAACAATGCATTGTTGGATTGAAATATAAAATAGCCAATGCATTGTTGGACTGAAATATAAAATAGCCAATGCATTGTTGGATTGAAATATAAAATAGCCAATGCATTGTTGGATTGAAATATAAAATAGCCAATGCATTGTTGGATTGAAATATAAAATAGCCAATGCATTGTTGGATTGAAATACAGAAAAGCCAATGCATTGTTGGATTGAAAAATAAAATAGCCAATGCATTGTTGGATTGTCACATGGAATATGTTGAGCACTGCATTATAATTGTTAGAGTGTTGAATTATTTTATCAACTGAGGTCAGTTGCTTGTCAAGTGGGAGGCATGTTGTATATTATTGAACAATACATTGCTAAAGTGTTATATTATTAATGTATTAATATGTTTTTGATGTTTCTGATATAGCAGCTGAAGGTTCGTGAGGAGCGTGCAAGGCGTGAAAGGGCGGACATCAATAATCCGAATAATTATTATTTAGCTTGTAAATAAACCTGCGTAGAAGGTTCTATTGTTAGAAAAGTAATGGTTAGAATAAGGGTCGTTGTAGACCGCAGTTTCTGTTATTCAAAGTAATGGCTTTCTGTAAAAGTTACTAACTTTTAGTTTCACGCCTTTTTGAAGCCGCCCTCATGTAACCACTATTTTCGACGTAATCAAAAGTCCTATAAATACATGCACTCTATGGACTGTCGAAACAGTGTGCATGGGGTGAGATTGCACCCAATCTTGCGTTCGGTCTCGTCTTTTGTCGTCTCTATTTTCTGTGTGTTTTTCTGCGTCTTTGTAATCTCTGTATGCGCGTGAGCAAGATCCTGACAACAGTATATGTTGATGATATCATACTTACAAGTAATGATGCTAATGGAATCAAACAGATCAAGAATCAGATGATGAAGGAGTTCAAAATTAGTGACCTTGGATCACTAAGATATTATCTTGTACTTGAGTTAGTCTATACGAACTCTGGCATTTACATTACTCAGAGGAAGTATATACATGATATGTTGGAGGTAAACCTAAAATTCAGTGCTCATGAAGGTGATGTACTTGATGACATTATAGGTTACCAAAGCATAGTGGGTAGCTTGAATTATGCTACTCTGACAAGGATAGACATTGCTTATGGAGTAAGTGTGCTAAGCCAGTTTATGCACAAGCCTAGGGCACCTCACTTGGAGGTTTCTAAAAGAATCTTGAAGTACCTTAAGGGTACTCAACATCATGGTCTATATTTCCCTTATACATCAGACTTGGACATTAAAGTTTATTCAGATGCAGATTGGGCAAGATGCAAAGATGATAGGAGGAGTACCTCAAGGTACCTTTCATTTGTAGGTGATAAGAAAATATCACGGTCTTCAAAGAAGCAACCTATTGTTGCTTTATCTTCTACAGAGGCAGATTATAGAGGATTGGCAAATGCTACTCAAGAGGCCATATGGATTAGATTGTTGTATACAGAATTGGGCTTGCATATTACATCTCCAATGATCTTTGGAGATAATACAAGTTCTCTACACCTTGCAGCTAATCCCATTTATCATGCTAGGAACAATCACATAGAGGTCCACTATCATTATGTGAGAGAGAAGCTATTAAGCAAGGACATTCAGTTAGCTTATCTATCAACTAACATTCAATGTGCATATTTATTGACTAAAGCATTAGATGGTACAAAACTTTGCAGGTTCAAATCAATGATTGGATTGCAAGATATTCAAAAAGATTGAAGGATGAAGACCAAGCCAAAATGTTTGGCTTGAGGGGGAGCTGTTGGTGCAAATCGCAAGCCTACACATTAGGCTTCTAGCTCATACACATATGAAGTTTCATGGAAACCATTGCTAGTAGAGGATTACTTATTTACTCCTTGTAAAAGTCACTTTTTGACTTGAGAATCTTTGTAATCACCTACCAAGAAAAAACTTGTGGAATAGTTAGAACTTGATTGAGAGAATATCTCCTAGGATGAAGAATCACTTTTTTAGAGAGAGCCAAAATTTGAATTCAAGTTCAACTGATGAAACTCCTATAAATACTCCTTTGTAAAAGTCGCGTGATAGAGTGATCTTTTATGAGCTCTCCATTGATACTATGTATGTGTGTAAGGCCTACACTATAGCCTACACAATTCTTCATCATATGGCTATGATTACCAAGCCTATGACATTGTACAACATTGTGCATTAATACAATATACTTACATTGTTCATCTATGACTTCTCTGTTATAGTCACTTTCTACAGTCAACTTGTACTGAGCATATCTCACTCATTTCTCCACCAAATTCAATGATCTATAGCTTTCTGGAACCAAATCTAAGTTATCTACATGCTGACAAAGTTTGAAGAAAATCTATTCAGTAGATTGAGAGAAATCAGCGTCGAAGCACTCACTGGTCAATACCTGCAAGAGTCCTAAAAAGTCGAGGGTAAATATTATTTTGCTGAATTGATTTCTCTGTGCATAGTTGATCATTTCAGGTGATTCTGCTTGGAATCAGTAGCTTACTAAGCTAGTTAGATATCCCTAAAAGGAATTTTTCCAATTCCTATTGTAGTGGTTGTACTGAGCATTACAAGTAGCTAGAGTATGATTCAAAATAGAAGGTTTTCTTGGAGTCTTCTATTTTGAACTTTTTTGTTTTGATCAAATCTTTTCATACATCATTTCCAAAGTACATAGGCACTTTTATGGTGTCATTGGAAAGCTAAGAGAGTCCACTTATCAACTATGAAGCATACAAGGGCTGGTACAAAGTAGGATTTGGCAGTACCTACTCATCATCTTGAAGTGTCCATCCATCTTTCCCAACAGTAGACAGGTACCACTCAAGTAGCGAAAGAAGCACTTAACTACCCTCCAATGCTTGACACCTGGGCAATGCATAAAATTACTCATATGAGAGACAAAAAATTGAATATGAGGATGAGTTATGCATAAGTAAATAAATCATCCAACAGCTTGGTAATAGAGAACAACATCAAATGCATCTCCAACATCATGAGACTCAACCATAAAGCTATTTCTATAAGATTGACAATGGGTTTGAAGTCTTCAAGGCCAAAAAACAACAGTAATGTGTCAATATATTTCATTTGACATATAGCTATTGAATGCCCAAATCATGATGCAAGCGCCCCAAATTTGACATTTAAAAATAGGCATGCAAATCAGCATTAAATTCAGCAATATTCTTCTCATCAGAAGGAGTGAGCAACATGTCATCAACATACACAAAAATGGTGACACATACATCATCTACACACTTAACATATAATTTCTCTCAGTTGGGGTGTCCTCGAAACCATGTACAATCAAGTACGCATGTATCTTTTCATACCAAGTAGGTGGTGCTTGCTTCAAACCATATAATGCCTTTTTCAACTTGCACAATTCATTTTCATGACTTTTCTGCACAAAACCATGGGGCTAAAATACATACACTTCTTCATGTAAGTCACCATTCATAAATGCAGTTTAAATCTCCAATCGGTGTACATTCCAATTGTGATGAGTTGCAAGTGCACATATGCTATGAATGGTGGTCATTCAAAAATTGGGTGCAAAAGTCTCATCAAAATCAATGCCTCTCTCTTGAGCATAACTATGCCTAGCCTTATACTTGACAACTATTCCATCAATCTTATGTTTCCACTTGTATAACCATTTAGTGCAAATGGCTTTTTTCCTGGAGGCACCCATTCTTCATAATAGCATCATATTTTGATTGCATAGCAGCCATCCAATTTTCTTAATTTTATGCTTCATCAAAAGAAACATGCTCATTCTCATCACAAAGACTAGAGGGGAACCATAGCATAGAAATCTAATGCAAAAGAAGCACTATGAGATCTTGAATGAGTACAATACGACAAAGGTGCATCTAGTTTGCTATCTCCCAAAGTATGCACAAACCATTTAGTCATAGTTTTTGCCTCCTCTATATTATTCCTCTCATCAAAAAGTGCATCATCTAAATATGCATCTGTAATGGAATGATATGCATCATCATGTCAAACCTATAAAGGCTAAGAAACTGCCTCATTTGGACCACACTTGACTATCCACCTATAAAAAGAGGCAAAAAAGTGTCACTCACATCTTTGGAGCTAACTGATCTGTCCTTATTACATGAAAGTAATGGCTCGATTGCATCTTCCAAAAAACAACATCACAACTAACCAGAATGTGTTTAGTCTATGGATGATAGAGATGATGGCCTTTGCTTTTAGAACTAAACCCAACAATAATACATTCCAATGCTTTATCATCTAATTTCCTCTATTTTTGTTTAGGCACTAATACATATGCTAGGCAACCAGAGACACAAAGATGAGCAACAAATGGATTGCAACCATGCCAAGCCTCATATGGAGTGGTAGACTGTAGTGCTTTGGTGGGATACCTATTAAGTAAATATGTTGCACAAATAATAGCCTCAAGCCCAAAGCTATGTGGTAAAGATTAACTTTTGGCCATATACCTCGCCATCTCCATGACAGACCTGTTCTTTCTTTCTTTCTATAAATCCATTTTGTTGAGATGTATACAACACTATACACTGATGTTTTATCCTACAATCAACCAAAAACACATTAAAATCACAAGACATGTGTTCCCTCCCTCAATCAAAATGGAGGGTGCCCAATTTACATGTTGAGAGGCTCCTCAGCCATAACCAAAAACTCGTTGAAGCATACAAAAGCTTCACACTTTGCTTTCAATGGATATACCCATTGATGCCTAGAGAAATTATCAATAAAACTCACGACATAAAGGTAGTTCCCAAAAGAAGATGTCTACATAAGACCATAGACATCACTATGGACAAGCTCCAATTTATGGGCAGCTCGAACTAAACCATCTTTACAGAATGAAGAATGCTGCATTATCCCCCAAAAATAGCCTTCACATACATGTTTAGAAGGTGCCTCAAGTTTGGGGAAAGAGGACACCATTTCAGATTTCTACTGGCGTAGCAAACTAGCATAATTTGGATGACCAAAGCATGCATGTTAAAGCTTTGCATCTTGCATAGCTTGGGAATCTTGAACTGCACATGCTAAACAATTTATAGATTTTGCATAATCTATGAGCTTATACATCCCACAACATAAACTTCTAGAAGCAATAGTAGCATTGCTATTTGAGAGATCATGAACTCTAATTCTAGCATTAGAAAATTTGACAACCAACCCAATCTTGGCTAATGCTGAAACTGACAACGTATTCTTCTTGATCCCTAGCACATAGAATGCATATGACAATGTGAAAAAACTACCATCAATAGTATTCAAAATGATCCTACGAACTCCGAGTACAAGATATGAGAAGTTGTTTGCACATGTGATAGTAGTCCCTACAGGGGCAAAATCAAGTGCACTCCCAGTACAAGATATGAGAAGTTGTTTACACATGTGATAGTCTTCCCTGAAGAGGCAAACTCAAGTGAACTGAAGAAACTGCATTGTGAGGTAATATGTTTTGGTTGCCTCACTATCAAATTACCAAACATCTGAGTATACTACAAACATAAACTCCTCATGAGAAGATGGGTCATAACTAGATACAGTAGTAAACACCCATTCTTCGTTCTACAAAAGATTAGCAAACTCTATTTTTGGTGTAGAGGCCTCTTTGGCAGCCATTCTAGCCTCTTTCTTCTTTGCCTCTTTCTCAACCAATTTTGGATAACTCTTCATGACATGGTAATTTCCTTTATAGTATTCGCAAAACTGTTTCTGCTTTTTTGTTTTCTTCTCATCTTTGTCTTTCTTCTTCAACTATGCAACATTAGCAGATTTTTGCTTACTCATAGATGAGCTCCATTTACCCTTTTTCTTCTAACTTGCTAAGAAATCTTGATTCTCAACATGCATAATAGATATGTTCTGCTTGGACTGACCTTTCTACAACAAAACAGAGACTAATTCATCAAATTTTAAGGCATTTAGATTGCCTTTCATCATCAATCAAAAGAGTGGAAGAAAAAGTTTGATATGAATATCAAAGACCATTAAGAAGACTCTACACAAATGAACTATTTGGTAAGACTTCATTGGCAAAAATCAACTGATCCTTCAAATCTTTGATCTTTGTCAAAAAGCTATTGATAGAATCTCCTTCAGTCATATGCTCACTCTCCAACTATTTTCGGAGGTGAACAACACAAGCCTCATTTCTTGCCTGGTATAAAGCGCTAAGTGTATCCCAAGCATCCTTTGTTGTTTTGCAAGAGGGAATATGAAGGATAATTGCACATTATCATCTTCCATTTTCTTGTTCTTGCTTTTCTCTTTAGACTTATTCTTATAAGTGTATAGGGCAGAAGAGTTATTTCCTCTTGATGAGTCTCCAATTTTGTTGAGTTTGGCTTCATGGGTGAATAGTTGCCCCATGAGTGTGGTAAGGTCTGGAATGTGCATGTCCATGTACAAGTCCATGGCAGTTGTGAAGCTTTCCCATTTGTCATCTGCTTTAATACCATTGATAACTTGCCTTACTATCTGCTCCTCTTCAATTTCTTCTCCAGCTTACAATGCTATGAACTCCAGCTTACAAGTGACTATCCCAGTATATCAAATCACACTGTCATGCCGACTGCCCCCCAACACTGAAGCTCTCACTCTGTATATTCTCCAACAGAGAAGCTTCTTCTATAGTGGGCAAAATCACATCAGTGAGCAGAGAATAATTAAGGAGAAGCCTGATTAGAACACTCTCAAAATACCACAGTAACACAAGGAGAAGCCAAGAGAGTGACTTCCGCCGGATTCCATCATTTAAGGCACCATCACTGTTCACTGCACATGTCCGGCCAAGAGAGTGGCTTCCACCGAATCCCATCATTTAATGCACCATCACCATTTGCGCCGATCTGACAAAAGTGGAGAGAGAGCTGGCTAATTTTGGGTAGCTGGTCTAATTCTCGTATGGACAGCCAACTACCTCAAAAGCACTTGAAGGCTTCAAAATATGGCCTTGAATGCGAGACTATTTCATGAATCAACACTTCATCACAAATCTGATAGCCGACTTGATTCCAACACCGAGGACAAATTTTGAAGGATGAATTTTGAGGGACAAATTTTGAGGGACAATTTTTAGGGACAAATTGTGAGGGGGACAAATTTTGAAGGATAACTTTTAAGGGACAAATTTTGACTGAGGGACAAATTTTGTCTGAGGAACAAATTTTGGCTGAGGGACAAATTTCAACTCAAAGACAAATTTTGGCTAAGGGATAAATTTTGGCTGAGGGACAAATTTTGGCTGAGGGACAAATTTCCGCTGAGGGACAAATTTTGCTTGAGGGAAAAAATTTCGACTCAGGGACAAATTTTGGCTGAGGGACAAATTTTGATTGAGGGACAAATTTTGGCTGAGGGACAAATTTTGGATGAGGGACAAATTTTAGCTGAGGGACAAATTTTGGCTGAGGTACAAATTTCGACTCAGGAACAAATTTTGGCTGAGGGACAAATTTTGACAGAGGGACAAATTTTGGCTGAGGGACAAATTTCGACTGAGGGACAAATTTTGGCTGAGGGACAAATTTTGACTCAGGGGCAAATTTTGGCTGAGGGACAAATTTTGACAAAGGGACAAATTTTGAAGGACAAATTTTGAGGGCTGAATTTTGAGGGACAAATTTTGGAGGGCTTAATTTTGAAAGCTGAATTTGGAGGGCTGAATTTTGAAGGCTGAATTTTGGAGGGTTGAATTTTGAAGGCTGAATTTTGGAGGACTGAATTTTGAAAGCTGAATTTGGAGGGCTGAATTTTGAAGGCTGAATTTTGGAGGCCTGAATTTTGAAGGCTGAATTTTGGAGGGCTGAATTTTGAAGGCTGAATTTGGAGGGCTGAATTTTGAAGGCTGAATTTTGGAGGGCTGAATTTCGGAGGGCTGAATTTTGAAGGCTGAATTTTGGAGGGCTGAATTTTGAAGGCTGAATTTTTTCCGACCCGACAAAGATGAAATGATGGAAATCTTGAGCGGTGAACTCTCGAGGGACAAAAAGAAGTGGCGCTAGGACTTTTTTTTGGGGGGGAGGCTGTCATACAATGATGAAATCTTGCTCCATTACAATCCCCCACATCAAGATGTTTCACTGTCTCAGTGCAATTCTTCAATATTGGCTAAAAATTTCTAAGAACAAAATTAGAACTGTCTATGGGCAAAACAAGCTGAAATGAGAACTAGGGTATATACAATGATTGATTTTCTCGAAATGTTTCAAGTTAGATAAGCCTTCACCCTAGATAGCCTTCACCCTGGAAATGTTGACCAGAGGCAATTTCTCACCCTGTAGGTCCTCTACTTGTACTGCTCCTTGTTGAAATATCCTCAGCACTTTGTAGGGTCCTGACCATTTTGGTGCCAATTTAGTTGGTACAGTTGGAATCTGATATATCAACACTAGAGCTACCTCTTCCATCTTATTGGTCCTTAAGTGTCTGTCATGAATGTGTTTCCTTTCTTCCTGCTTTTCCTGCAGCCTCTTCATAGCTGTTTCCCTACATTCCTCCAATGCTACCAATCTTCTAATGTGAGGGTCAACATCAATTCTTTTTGCTTCAATTGCTTTTTTGATGATGAATTTGAAAGGGGCTAATGCCTCTTTCCCATAGACTAGAAGAAATGGGCTCTCTCCCGTGGTGCCCCTTTTGGTTGTTCGGAAAGCCCATATTGCACCAATGAGGGCTTGTGGCCATGAACTGTGATGATCAAAGGCTAATTTGCGTAGTAATCCAATCAAAATTTTGTTAGAACTTTCTGCCTGCCCATTTGCTCTCGGGAAGTATGCATAGGATTTCTTATGGAAGATCTTGTACCTGTCAAAGGTTATTTGCAACAACTAGTTTACAAAGTGAGTGCCTCTATCACTGGTGACTTCAAGTGGGCATCCAAATCTTGAGAATATTCTTTTGTACATAAACTTGGCTACTGTAGTGGAAGTACAATCAGCAATAGCCTTAGCTTCTACCCACTTAGTAGAATAACATGTGGCCATCAAGATATACTTCTTACCACCAGGTTGACCAGTTGGGTTGATTGGTCCAATGAAATCAAGACCCCATCGTTCGAAAGGTAGCCATCCAGTGGAGATTACTAACGGTTGAAAATTGAGTCTACTAGGCTTGGGAGCATATCTCTGGCAGATATCACATCCTTTGGCAAACTTGATAGCATCTTTGTAAACATGAGGCCACCATAATCCCCTGTGGATAATTTTGTGAGCCAAGTCCTCTCCTTTGAGATGCCCTTCACTGTATGCTGCTTCAAGCAAAAAATTCACCTCCTCTGGATAAACACATTTTCTCAAGATACCATCATGACAATATTTATACAAATGGTCATTTATAAGTGAATATGCGTTTGCTTTAAAGAGTAATCTCCTTCGTTCTAATGGTTTTATGTTCTTAGGGAATTTTCCAGAAGTGAGAAAATGTAGAATTTCACCATACCACTCAGTTTGAGTCTCTACCGCAAAGAGACTACTATCTACAAGTTCATCATTAATGTCTGTCGCCTTTTCGCTCATAGCCGTCCTTGACACCTGATCTGCCATGTAGTGCTCTTTTCTTGGCCTAATATGAATCTCAAAATCATACTCTTGAAATAGTAGTAGCCAACGCCAAATCCTTCCAGCTACTCTAGGCTTATTAATTAAGTATTTGAGGGGCTGATGGTCAGATATGACAATGAAATGCACACCTAGAAGGTAGTGCCTGAACTTTTGGAGTGCAAAAACAATAGCCAAACCTTCCCTTTCCGTAGTGCTCTAATTTCTTTTTGCTCTGGTAAGTAGTCTGCTAGCATAAGCTATAGGTTGATCCACCTTGGGCATGGAGGGTTGAGCCAAAACTGCTCCTACTGCATGAAGACTAGCATCTGCATGCACATGAAACTCTACTGACCAGTTAAGAATAGTTAAGAGTGGAGCAGTACATAGCCTCAATTTTAGTTCAAAAAATGTCTTTTCAGCCTCAGAACTCCATGAGAAAGGAATCTTCTTACTCCTAAGCCTTGACAGAGGCTTAGCTATTTCTGAATACATCCGTATAAATCTCCTATGGTAGCGTGCATGGCCTAAAAAGCTGTGTACTTCCTTAGGAGTTCGTGGAATGGGCATGGAAAGGATAGCAGTGACCTTTGCTGGATCTACAGTTATCCCATTTGCAGACACGATGTGACCAAGGAGAGTGCCTTTAGTGACCAAAAAATGACATTTAGCAGGATTCAACTTCAAACCTGTTTTGAGACACTCCTCAAAGATTTCCTTCAGATTTTCCAAGTGATCGTGAAAATCTTGGACTACTGCTCTTCTATCTGTGCCTGAGAACACTGAAAAGTCATCCATAAAAATGCGCAAAAAAGTTGTCAACCATTTCCCCAGTATCAAATACATTGTTCTATTAAATGAAGCAGGTGCATTTTGTAGCCCAAAAGCCACGTGTGTGTACACATAAGTGCCCCATGGAGTGACAAAGGCAGTTTTGTCTCTATCATCAAGATGAATTAATATTTGGTTGTAGCCACTGAAACCATCAAGAAAACTGTACAAAGTGTGACCGGCTACTTCTTCTAATACTTTTTCCGTGAAAGGTTGAGGGAAGCCATCTTGAACAGTTACTTTATTTAAAGCACGAAAATAAACGCATATTCTTATTTTTCCACTATTTTTCTTGGGTACAATAACCATAGATGAAAGCCACCTTGAATGTTCTACTGGAACAATAATACATGCTTCCTCAAGTTTTGTGATTTCGAGTTTTACTGCCTCTGCATATTTTGGATTGAGTAGATATGGCCTACTTCTTGCAGGTGCAACTCCCTCTACTAGGGGTATTCGATGTAATCCAAGCTCCTCTAGAATCCCTGTTAAATCCTTGTAGGACCATGCAAATACATTTTTATAGGAGAAAAGGAGAGAAGTTACCCTCTGTTGTAAAAAGGGATAGTGCCACAACCAAGAGGCTAAGTGGACTATTTGAGAATTTCCTTCATCTCCCTGGTTCACTTCTTTAACTAGCATTTCAGGACTCGTCTCTCTTGAAAAAGCATCTGCACTGTGAGCACGGGTGGAATTCACCTTATGTTCCACAATATGTTGCTTGATCCATCCTTGAGGAATTTCTGAAAACGGAAGGTCTTATCTGCTCTCAGGCTCAAAATTAGGCCCTTGAGGCTCAAAAGTAGCCTCCTCCAAGGCTTCTTCAATTTTGTCAATTTTCGGCTTTTCTGCCCTTTTGTAGAACTCTGTAGTGGTGCATCCTCGCAAGATTGGCCCATTTTGATCCAACGGACCAATTTGGTCCGATGGCCCAATTCGAGTATTTGGGCCCCCCGAAGAGACTAACTCACTTCCTACTACTTTTTGCTCGCTTCCTGTTAATTTTTGCCCAAATTTGATCTCCAAAGGTTCTTTAATTTGGTCGGATGGCCCAAGTTGACTATTTGGGCCTCCCGAAGATACTAACTCACTTTCTGCTACTTTTTGACCACCAAGACCATTTTGTGAAAAATGCCCAAATTTGATCTCCAAAGGTTCTTTAATTTGGTCCGATGGCCCAATTTGACTATTTGGGCCTCCCGACCATACTAACTCACTTTCTGCTACTTTTTTATCACCAAGACTATTTTGTGAAAAATGGCCAAATTTGATCTCCAAAGGTTCTTTAATTTGGTCTGATGGCCCAATTTGACTATTTGGGCCTCCTGATGATACTAACTCACTTTTTTTTTATCACCAAGACTATTTTGTGAAAAATGGCCAAATTTGATCTCCAAAGGCTCTTTCTTGACCTCGGTCTCTGTTTTCCTGCAAGAAATCACTTTTTCTCCTTTCTGAGTGATTGAGCCTAAATTTTCATTTTTCGACTCTTTTTCCCTTCCCTGGGCTTCTTTTGCAAATTCTTCATCTATTTCAGTAATCTCAACAGCGCAACACTCTGTGCCACCCATCATCCAATTTAACAAATTTTCTTCTTCCTGGGGTACAAAAGGCATTACCTGAGTATCTACATATCCAGTTGTCTTGTTGGAGTCACATCCTTCTTCTAAGCGTACCTGTAAGTGGTTATTAGTCTTCGAGGAGATCCACATCTGGTTTCTTCCCCAATCTTGTAGTGCTTTTGCTTGCCTTAACCAAGGCCTTCCCAAAAGCAGAGGATAAGAGCTTTCCTATGGCAGGGCAATCACAACAAAATCCAGGAGGAATTGACAACCTTGTACAGACATGTGTACCTTCTCAATGATGCCGAGGGGCATAACACGATGCTGATCTGCTAATGTGACAGTGAAGGGTGCCACCTTGGTTAGGTTCAGTTTGAGTTTCTTCATTGTAAAATCAGGCATCAGATTGATGCGAGAGCCTCCGTCTATAATGACGCCAGTCACACCTTCATCATTTATGAACACAGATAGCCTTGAGCTTTGATAGTCTACGAAGGGTGCGGGCGGAAAGTCAACCATGAAACCATCTACACTCGGTGATGGGCTTAATTATGCCGAGTGTATAACTTTCAATAAATCACTTCTTACTTTCGAATCCATTTTTATGAGTTGGTACAAACTAACTTTGTGATGAATACCTTTCAAGATTTCCTCAATCTTAACCTCTTTTGTGTCTTCCTGAGAGCTTGCAGGTTGGTCCTGAAGGGAAGTAGTCACCATATCATATGCTCCTTCAATGTCTGCATGGCCCTTCCAACCAGCCTTCTTTTCCTCATCTCTATGTTTGAGTCCCTGTTGTTCCTCTCTACAGGTTGCTGCTTGCCTGGCTCTAGTCATCATGGGCACTGAAGAAGATGAAAGAGCATAAGACTGAATGGTCATACCTTCTACTTGTGGGGAGACTGCAATCATGTGAATGGGAGCAAGGCGGCTTCTTGTGCAATCTCTGGTATAGTAATCCTTGCCATTTGGACAATGCTGACAGGGAGGTGCACCTTCTGGTAGAGAACACCTGTTCTGCATATGGCCATACTCACCATAGCGATAACACATCAGTGGCCTATTATATCTAGGTCGAGTCAGATGGGTCTCTTCTCTATTAGGTGCATTTGAAGTACTAGCATAATACGAATCAAGAACAGGAGGGTTACCATGTTGTTGTACTCCCTTGAGGTAGTAGCAGTCACTTGCTTCATGACCATCCTTGCCACAAAATTGATCGCTCACCTTATTCGGACAATTAACATTTGAATGTCCATTTTTGCTACATATTGTACACCAAACCTGCCTTCATATGTCCTGTGTAGTGCACAAATCTTCTAACTCACGACGAAGTTGAGCTACTTCATCAACATTGTGGTGTGGTGGTGGAGGTATGACCTTCTCTTCTTGTTGACTCTGCTGCATTCTTAAGGCTTCCAACTCCTTCCTGAGTTTCTCAATAGGATCTAAGTGTGATGCATAATTTGGTTGAGTATCTCCTTTGAAATGTAGCCTAGCTTCCTCAATGCGTGATGCAGCTGCAAAAAAATCATCCAGTGTTGGGCAAAGCTTTCTCTATCCATTTTTTAACCAAGAAATCACCTAGAGCATGTGGCAGAAGTGAAACAAGTGCTTTTGTCCTAGTGTGAAGTTCATGAAAGGATTCACCTGGTCTCAGCTTTAAATTCTCTATCTGATCTAGAGCTCTTTCTGAGGAGTCACTTGGTATGAATGTCTGCGAGAATGTCGTCTTCAGTACCTCCCACGTAGTGAAGTGGCCATCTGCATATTGACTATACCATTTGTCGGCAAGACCTTCCAATGTAGATGGGAATAGTGCCAGCATTGCATCCTCTCGATTCTGCAGACCTTGTCCGCGGCATAAGGAAATGAATCTCCTTACGTGATCATCGGCATCCTCATAAGCCAATCCCTTAAAAGTAGGGAACTTGATATTCAACCTAGAGAGTAAATGAGAAAGATCCTCCATTAGCACTGGTGCTTCTTCTGCAGTATCTGAGGAAAAATCTAATGTCCTCCTCAGCTTCTCTTTTGAGAGTGGGGTTGAAGCCAATTCAACGGACAAATTTAAAGGCAGTGGGGTACTCGCCGAAGGTAGAGCTGACTTCTTGATGCTCCTTTCTACACGAAGAGGTTCTCTGTCTACTCAAGTGTGGGTCATGTACCCACTCACAGGATGAAAAAAAAAACCAAGAAACAGTGTGACACACTCTATACTCCACTAATTACCTCACACAAAAATGCAAGGGTCCCATCGTGCATGCCAAACTATAGAGGGGGTAACCGGGTCTATACTTCCAGTACTCCTTCTACTCAAGGGAGGTTCTCCTTAGGGAAGTATACCCTGTAACATCATTGTGTGAGGTACTACTTGAGAAGATAAACCAAGAAACAGTCAGAGTGTTACAAAGATGCTGAAAAGGCCAATTCGACCAAGATTGAAAAAATTGCGCTAGTTCACAAATGATAAAATTGTTAAGAGTACAAAAGGTCAGATCACTCGAAAGATGAACTAGGACATCTCAACACAGAGAGTAATACAAAGCAGAGAAGGTATACAAGTATGGTATACAATGCTATGAACTCCAGCTTACAAGTGACTATCCCAGTATATCCAATCTCACTGTCATGCCGACTGCCCCCCAACACTGAAGCTCTCACTCTGTATATTCTCCAACAGAGAAGCTTCTTCTACAGTGGTCAAAATCACATCAGTGAGCAGAGAATAATTAAGGAGAAGCCTGATTAGAACACTCTCAAAATACCACAGTAACACAAGTAGACCCAAATTGAAAAAAGCTAGAATCACAGAGAGACGACAGTGGGTGTATCCCTCAGCTTCTTAAATCTCTGTATATTCTTCCGAATGGACCCTTCGCTAACATATATCTCTGATCATCTGAACGTACGTGTGTGTCCCAAATGAGTGCAACCCGCTTCTTATATAGATCTCGAGGCCAAGAGAGTGACTTCCGACGGATTCCATCATTTAAGGCACCATCACTGTTCACTGCACACGAGCGGCCAAGAGAGTGGCTTCCACCAAATCCCATCATTTACTGCACCATCACTGTTTGTGCCAATTTGACAAAAGTGGAGAGAGAGCTGGCTAATTTTGGGTAGGTGGTCTAATTCTGGTATGGACAGCCAACTGCCTCAAAAGCACTTGAAGACTTCAAAATATGGCCTTGAATGCGAGACTATTTCATGAATCAACACTTCATCACAAATCCGATAGCCGACTTGATTCTGACACCGAGGGCAAATTTTGAAGGATGAATTTTGAGGGACAAATTTTGAGGGACAAATTTTGAGGGACAATTTTTGAGGGACAAATTGTGAGTGACAAATTTTAAAGGACAAATTTTAAGGGACAAATTTTGACTGAGGGACAAATTTTGTCTGAGGGACAAATTTTGGCTGAGGGACAAATTTCGACTCAGAGATAAATTTTGGCTGAGGGACAAATTTTTGCTGAGGGACAAATTTTGGCTGAGGGACAAATTTCGACTCAGGGACAAATTTTGGCTGAGGGATAAATTTCGACTCAGGGACAAATTTTGGCTGAGGGACAAATTTTGACTGAGGGACAAATTTTGGTTCAGGGACAAATTTTGACTGAGGGACAAATTTTGGCTGAGGGACAAATTTTGGCTCAGGGACAAATTTCGACTTAGGGACAAATTTTGGCTGAGGGACAAATTTTGACTGAGGGACAAATTTTGGCTGAGGGACAAATTTCGACTGAGGGACAAATTTTGGCTAAGGGACAAATTTCGACTCAAGGACAAATTTTGGCTGAGGGACAAATTTTGACAAATGGAAAAATTTTGAAGGACAAATTTTGAGGGCTGAATTTTGAAGGACAAATTTTGGAGGGCTGAATTTTGAAGGCTGAATTTTGGAGGGCTTAATTTTGAAGGCTGAATTTTGGAGGACTGAATTTTGAAAGCTGAATTTGGAGGGCTGAATTTTGAAGGCTGAATTTTGAAGGCTTAATTTTGGAGGGCTGAATTTTGAAGGCTGAATTTTGGAGGGCTGAATTTTGAAGGCTGAATTTGGAGGGCTGAATTTTGAAGGCTGAATTTTGGAGGGCTGAATTTTGAAGGCCGAATTTTGGAGGGCTGAATTTTGAAGGCTGAATTTTGGAGGGCTGAATTTTGAAGGCTGATTTTTTTCCGACCCAACAAAGATGAAATGAAGGGAATCTTGAGCGGTGAACTCTCGAGGGACAAAAAGAAGTGGCGCTATGACTTTTTTTTTTGGGGGGGAGGGGGGGGGCTGTCATACAATAATGAAATCTTGCTCCATTACATATCCCATCTACTGACTACCACCCACGTGGTTGACTAAGAAGTTAAAGCCATCAATGGAAATTGTGAAAATGAACGGAGCCAAGGGCACCCTTGTCTAATGGATCTTTTCAATCTAAGAGTTTGAGATAGTTGACCATTAATATTGATACGAATTGATGCATTACTGCACAAGGTTGAGACCATCTTCATAAATCTAGAGTGGCAACCAAGACTTTGAGAGATTGGAGGATAAAATCCCACTCAAACCTATCATAGACTTTGTCAAAATTGTTTTTTAGAAAGAGAATGTCTTCTTGGATTCCTTCACATATTAATAAGCCCTTGCCACATATGAATGATGGCTACAAGGATGGATCTTGGCTTGATAAAACCTTTTAATCCACGCTCATCTACAAGTTGAGATGGTTAGATATACGATTAGTGAGAACGTTTGCGAAAAATCTTGTAGCTTAGTTGTGGCATATTGATCGGTCTCAAGTGTTCTATTTTATTTTCATTGTCTCTTTTGTGACCAAGTTTTACCCAAACGTTAAGAAATTTTGATAGTGCCCAAATTGGATGGCCTCCTTCCATACGAATTTTAGACGGGGCACCAACACATACTTGAAGGACTTAAAGAACTCATTTGTGAGGCTATCTAAACTAGAGTGAAGCTTATGTGTACCTGGTAAAGTCCTCAATCCTTCGTCGCATTAAGAAAGCTCTCTGTCTCTCTCTCTCTCTATATATATAATTTTCTAAAGTTCCTCCCTCGCTCAAAATGTATTCAGCTAACAGTGAAACGTGTGTGTACTCCTCAAGCCTTCTTCTTCCTCTTCTCTCTCTCTCTCTCTCTCTCTCTCTCTCTCTCTCTCTATATATATATATATATATATATATATAATCTTCTAAAGTTCCTCCCTCGCTCAAAATATATTCAGCTGACAGTGAAGCGTATGCGTACTTGGTCAAGTCCTCAATCCGTAAAGTGACCATGTGGCGACTTTCTGTAGAGTCTACGAACAGATGGAAAGGCCATGCGATGATGCTCGTCCAGCATCATTCCATATTTTGTACAGTAAAGTTTTCCGCATAAATTATGTTGCGAAATAGAGCTTCATGTCTGAATAGCACATGCATAAATTCATGTACATCCTCAATTTCTGTATAAAATGACGCTTTAAGATATTTCCACCTTTGCAAACCCACCTCTTCCTGTTCACTTTTTTTTTCTAATTGTTTTCTTTTAAAGCGCATAAGGTCTAAACAAAGCCACATAGCTACATAAGGTCGTTTTTCATTCTCTATGCTCATTTGGTGAAGGGAGAAATGTTGATCAAAGAAGTCGGTTTAGTGGTAACACATGCAGGATTCTGCCACAACATCGAAGGTCTGAAACTTTAAATTTGGTCTGAGTTTATATGAACTAAAGTCTGCAAAAAAAAAAAAAACAAAACAAAACAAAACTTTGCAAGGGGGAGACATGTCATTGCACGAAATGATTACTCGCAGGTGCCTAGACCTGCTTGTGAAAAAGTTTGCTCCTTCAATGATATCATTGGATCCAAGATGAGCTTTGGTGAAGCTCCGAAGCAGATGGATTTCAACAATTCCCTCTTTGCTAATAGGGATATCCTAGGTAGCTCATCTAACCCTGTTTCTGTCCATGGCTCAGGAAAGTGTGCTAATTAAGGTATGTGTAACAACTCTTCCAGCGATGAGTTTTTGGATGTTAAAGAAGACAGTAAAGTCTTTCATGATGCTACACTTGTTATTGATTTGGTTAGTTATAACAGGTGGCAAAATTAGCTCTCTGATTGAGTTTTCAAAGGGCTTTGTCATGATATGAGACCTGCTCAAGAGTTGCTATGTGAATGGATCAAAGTGAACTGGGAATCTAGCTGGGCTTTGTTTGTGCACAACATGCAAGATCTCCCAAACATTTATTTTCTATTCTTTTTTATCGAGATAACAGTGTTGTGAAAGTTATCTATGAAGGTCAGTTGCTTATGTGTTCTACACCTATTTCATTCTTCAAGTGGTTTGCTAGTATCAATCCTAGGGGTGCGAAACCCATAAATGTGCATGTGTTGATAGGCTTTCACAAGCTTGTTGGTTTATTAGAAAAAGATTTGGATCAACAAACCCCGGGGCATGAATCCCAAATGGGAGCCATAGGTACTTGTTGAACTTGATCTTGCTAAGTAGGTTAAATCTAGTTTGTTCATTAAAAACTTAGACGGTAAATTGCTCCATGAGGAGAAGCTTGTCTACAAAAACTTGTCAAATGCTTCTCTTAGATGTTACAAGTTAGGACATTGGATCAAACATTACCCTCTATTGTAAAAAGAAAACCCTACTATTGATCATGATGTTACACCTTTGCCTAAGGCGCTAGCTAGCAATCTCAGAAAAACTATGATTAAGTATATCAAGGAAAAGAGTGCTAAAGCTGCCAATCCTTTTGAAGTGCTGCTAGAAGAAGATTTTAATCCTTATGATGATATTAATAAGGAAATGGATGGTAAAAATGATAAAGATAACTTCCAAGCTAATTACGATGTTGGTTTAACTCATAATACTAATTTTGAAACATTGGCTGAGAGGAATGTGAACTTGCTTAGGGATAAAAATGAAGGGTGGACCTGCGTTGGGAGTTAGAGAGAGTCAAAAGAGCTGTTTTTATCTCCATGATCATGTCTTCTTTTAATGGTTGAGGGTTCACTAAATGTTATCAGGCACGAAGACGAGCTTTCCTCTAGAGAACGCGAGGCTCATGATAATCAAAAAATTAAAGAGATGGGTATGTCTTCAAATGAAGAAGATATTGTCCTATATTCTTAAAAGGACAAGAGCATTGATGATGGTGAAATTGTGTCCAAATGGAAATTGAAGATCACACCCACCCTAATTGTAGCAATACTAAGAGGAAAGGAGAAAAGAAATGTAGACCCTTTAAGATCCTTGAACTGAATATGAAAACCCTCAAAAAGTTCAAAGAAATGACTCTTGGACCTTTCAAGATCGTTTCCCTTAATTGCAAAAGACTTTCTAACCTTGTCAGAGATGAACCCATAACTTATTGTCTCAAGAACATTTCCTACTTACCTGATGTTTATTGTATTTAAGAAATTAAGAATTGGAGTAGTGAGCTTCAACCTTAGGATATTTTTTGCCTCCCATCACTGACTTTTTACCTCCCATCCTGAGGATAAAGGAGAAGCTTCTATTGGGGTCTCCTCTTCCCTTTCTGTTGGTGCAAGAAGCAAGCCTAAGAGCTTTTCTTTAGCTCTTGGACTACTCTCATAATCTATCTCACATAGATGTGTTCATGTGAACATTTTTTTGTAAAAAGTTCCAAGAATAAAACCTATGTACTTATCTTGGCCAATAGTAAAAGCTAAAAGTAGAGAGGAATCTTGTGGATGAGCCAAATTACACAAATTTTTAGTTGGGATCCAAATTCAAATCATTCCTAAAGTTTAGATCCATTTCGAGGTGCATGATTCATCAAGATTCAAATTCAAAAGGATGTATAAATAAACCTCTTTTTAATCACAAGATTTAGAGAGCATATCGTAGAGATTGAGTAGAGATTTTGCGCATACTTTGCACTTATCTCATATGATAGTAGTCATTGATATCTAAACTTGTATCATATGTGCAATATCAACACGTTATGATTCATACGTCTTGAGTATTCATTCTTTGTGTGCCGCTACAGTACCTTCAGGTACACAATCAAATTGTGTGTCCATTTCTTTATGTGTGAATATCCATTTTCAAAAATTTCATTTGGATCAATTCCATAGAAGATTTTTGCATCTATGCACAAAGTTTCAACAACTTTGGATGAGTAAATTTCAAACTATGAAGTTTTGAGTGTGATTGTGTCTACACTTCATCCTCTTCTTGAAAAGTTGGGGTGACCATCGAAACTTGCTAAAATTACTTCTCCTTGTATAGTGTCGCTAAATTCATCAAATAAATTTCACTAGCTAGCTAGTCACTCTAATTGAATGTGTGCAAAATCTCTCTGGTCAATTCATACTAGTGCTCCCCAAAATAGAAGGTTTTCTAAATCTTGTGAAGTGGAAACTTATCTGTTTTGATGGAATCATTGGAAAGTGATGTTCCCATGGACTTACTAGTTCTTTATGCATACTTTGGAAGCTAAGCAATTATATTGGACATTCTAGAAGCTATCTTGGCTGGTGTTGAGCAGATATTTTCCAACACTCAATCATCTCTATTTATATCTCATCACCTCTTCATAATGGTATCAGAGAAACTAAGATATCATGGGTGATGGATTCCCCTATTTTATTGATAAATTGGATCAAGGTAATTGCTCAGCATGGTCACCTAGGATGGAGGCCTATCTACAAGGAAGGAATCTAATTGGATACTGTAGAGGAGGTACTGGGGTATCCACTTTTATAGAAAATAAACACTTCCAGTACGTCGCCTACTCAAAGGGGGGTTCACTTTAGGGAAGTATACCCTTTAACATTTCTGTGAGCAAGTAGAGGTAAATAAATGCACAAAGATTGTACGTACTCCGGCAAACATCAACAACATGTGACTAAAAAGACCATCCACTTCTTGATTCCAATAAGATGGATTACAAGGTGGGGCAGAGTGATGCTCAAAAGTGCAAGCTTAGGGCTAACAAGCCACCCTAAAAGTAATAACTCCAATACAACAGGTTCTTCCCATCAGCATAAGGGGCCACTGATATGCAGACTAACTCACTCAGAACAATACAAATGGTAAGAATTTCTCAAGAGAATAGAGCTGAATCAACACACTGACTCACAGAAAAGAAAAAGAATTCAAGATACTCTCTTACACTATAGTGCTCATAGCCCTCCACTGCGAAGCCTACCCTCTGTATACACACTACAGAGTAGCTCCTACAATAGGCTTGAAACCACCAAGTGTAAGAGAGGACTTCTGCACGTATGCACGAACCACTGTATCTCTAAAATTGTACCCCACATGAGCACAAATCCATTGTTTTTATAGGCCCCAATAGATCAAGAAGGCGTTGCTTCACGTCCACTGATCACGCGCCGGTTGATCACCCAAGATTGGAGGGGTAGGTCAACTATTCCCTTGATTTGAATTGGGTCCACAAAAATAGGTAGTCACCGTGAATGGTTGGCGGCAACATTTGTTCATCCACTTTTACTCTTGACAACACCTTTACCTTTTCACACCAAAAGAGCTTTTCAGTCCAGATTTGCTTAATTGTGTACACAAAAGCTTGCTGTGTTTAGGAATCCCCTTCTTGAAAATTGATGACCGCCTTACTAGCATCAACTGGTTTGTCCGTACCATAGTTAGAACCTCCTTATTTGTGATTCCATCCCATAGTCCATCACTTGGCAATCTCCAAAAATCCAACATCATTGATTATTATTTTTTTATTATTTTTATTTTTTTTTCTCCTTCTTCTCCTCGTGCGGTAGTGCAACCATTGACTTCGGCATCAAATGGACCTCCAAAATACTTCATATATCCCTCCTCCGCTCGCCCCATGTATAAGCATATGCCTTGATGTGTGTGTATGCAGGTGTGTGTGTGTAAGGGTATGTGTGTGCATGTGTGTGTGTGTTGAAAGCGCGTAGATGTGTGGTTGTGCGTGTGAGGTGTGCAAGTGTGTAAATGTATGGTTGCTGGTATATGTGTGAGTGTGCCTGTGATTATGTGGGTGTGTGTGCATATGTATTTGTGTGTACGTGTATGCGGGTGTGTGTGTGTGAGTGGGTGTGCAATTGTGTGTATGCATGTGAATGTGTGCATGCATGTTGTGTGCATGAGGGAGAGATGGAGAATGAGGGGGGGATACGTGAGAGTGAGGGGGGCGGGGAGTGCGGGGGCTGAGGGCGGGTGTAGGCGGGAGGGGGTGGGTGCGGGCGGAGAGAGGAGGGGCGGGGGCGGAGAGAGGAGGGGCGGGTGTGGGCGGAGAGAGGAGGGGTGGGGACGGAGAGATGAGGGGGTGGAGCTGAGGGCGGAGGGGGTGGGTCTCTGCGGGGGGTGAGGACGGGTCTTTGCGGGGGGTGAGGGCGGGTCTCTGCGGGGGGGTGAGGGCGGGTGTAGGCGGGAGGGTGTGGGTGCGGGCGGAGAGAGAGGAGGGGGTGCGGGTGCGGGCGGAGAGAGGAGGGGCGGGGGGCGGAGAGAGGAGGGGCGGGTGCGGGCGGAGAGAGGAGGGGGCGGGTGCGGGCGGAGAGAGGAGGGGCGGGGGCGGAGAGAGGAGGGGCGGGTGCGGGCGGAGAGAGGAGGGGCGGGTGCGGGCGAGATGAGGGGGGAGCTGAGGGCGGAGGGGGTGGGTCTCTGCGGGGGGTGAGGGCGGGTGTCTGCGGGGGTGAGGGCGGGGGTGGTGGGCGGAGGGCTGCGGAGGGAGGGGGCGGGGGTGGTGGGCGGAGGGCTGCGTGGCAGCGGGGATGGCGGGGGAAGAGAGAGAAGAAGGGGGGATAGAGAGAGAGAGAGAGAGAGAGAGAGAGAGAGAGAGAGAGAGAGAGGCAAGGACGGGGGAGGAGAGAGAGAGAGAGAGAGAGAGAGAGAGAGAGAGAGAGAGAGAGAGAGAGAGAGAGAGAGAGAGAGAGAGAGAAAGAAAAAGGGAGAGAGGGAGGAGGAAAGAGAGAGAGAGGGGGGAAGAGAGGGGGAGAGAGAGAGAGAAAGAGAGAGAAGGAGAGAGAAAGAGAGAGAGAGAGGAAGAGAGTGAGGAAGAGGGAGAGGAAGAGAGAGAAAGAGGGAGAGAGGGACCGAGAGAGAGAGGGAAGAGAGTGAGAGGAAAAAAGGAAGAGAGAGAGAAAGACAGCGGGGAGAGAGTGCGAGATCGAGAGAGAGGTAAAGAGAGCGAGGGAGAGAGAGATCGAGAGAGAAAGGGAGAAGGGGAGGGGTTAGGCCATGAGAGAGAGAGAAAGGGAGGACGAGAGAGGAGGACGAGCGAGAAAGAAGGATGAAAGAGAGAGGAAAAGAGAGTAGTAAAACAAATCGACCAAGGTGTCACCGAAAGTGAAAGCAACGATCCGTAGTACTCAAATATGACCGTGTAACGGAACAGAGCACTCCCTGAAGCTGCAGCCCAAGGCATCTGAGAGCTTTTCTCCCAATCTCGGCAACCGTTTACTTATCTGAAGAGGTATCACAGGCCTACAAGTTACAAATAATTGCCTTTCCATTGCTTGACTTTCTCTTCTATCTTCTTCGGTCCTCCTCCATCGGTCCTCCTGCATGCCTAGCCAGAGAGAAAAGGAGGAGGGGTACTACAGACCCCCACATCAAGCTTTTGCACCGTCCCTGGTGCAATTTCTCCCTTATTCTACTTATTTCAAAGAGATCTAGTTATACTGCAATTACTGAAAACATGGTATGTACAAGGGTGGAATGCTTCCATTTTGACCTAATTCAGATACTTCTTCACCCTCGAGATGTTGACCAGGGGAATCCTTTTACCCTGCAGATCTTCCAAATGCACTGCGCCGTGTGGCAATACGTTGATAACCTTATACGGTCCTACCCATTTAGGCGCCAATTTAGTGGAAATTGCTGGAACCTGATGCACTAAAACCATAGACCCTTCCTAAACTTCGTTGGATCTCAGATACCTGTCATGCAATCTTTTGCGCTCTTCTTGTGTTACTTGAAGTTTTTGCATTGCCCCTTCTCTGTATTCTTCTAATGCCACCAATCTTTGAATGGGGGGTTCAATTCCAATAGTTTTGATTCCTATTTCCTTTCTGATAATGAACTCAAATGGTGCCAATGCCTCTTTTCCATAAACTAAGCGAAATGGAGTTTCATCTGTGGTTCCCCTCTTCGTGGTTCTGAAAGCCCAAATTGCACCAATTAGTGCTAGTGGCCAAGAGCTTTGATGATCAAAAGATAATTTGCGAAGTAGTCCAATCAAAATCTTATTGGAACTCTCTGCTTGGCCATTTGCCCTTGGGTAATAGGCACAAGATTTTTTATGGAAGATTTTGTATTTGTCAAATATAAACTGGAGCAATTGATTCACAAAATGTGTGCCCCTATCACTAGTAATTTCCAGTGGGCAACCAAATCTTGAGAAAATTCGTTTATACATAAATTTAGCTACTGTTAAAGCCGTGCAGTCCACAGTAGCTTTAGCCTCTATCCATTTAGTGGCATAGCATGTGGCCATCAAAATATACTTTTTTCCTCCAGGTTGTCCAGCTGGACTAATTGGTCCTATGAAATCAAGACCCCATCGTTCAAATGGGAGCCATCCTGTAGATATGACCAATGGTTGGAAATTCAATCTGGTTGGCGCGGGAGCACACCTCTGGCAGATGTGGCATTCTTTAGAAAACTTGATTGCATCCTTGAAAATATGAGGCCACCATAAACCTTTGTGGATGATTCTATGAGCCAATTCTTCCCCCTTTAGATGTCCTTCATTGTGTGCAGCCTCTAGCAGAAGATTTACCTCCTCTGGATAGACACACCTTCTCAATATATCATCCTGACAGTATTTATATAAATTTCCATTTATAAGAGAATATGCCTTGGTTTTCAGGAGCAATCTTCTCTTTTCTACAGGTGTCAAGTGTTCTGGGATCTTTCCAGTAGTAAGAATATGGAGAATTTCATCATACCAACCAGTCCGAATTGCTACTAGAAAAAGGTTGCTATCCACCAATTCATCATTAATACCTGTTGCTTTTTCGGTCATTGCGGTCCTGGACACTTGATCTGCCATGTAGTGCTCTTTTCCTGGCTTAATATGAATATCAAAATTAAATTCTTGAAATAGGAGTAACCATCTCCAAATCCTTTCAGCTACTCTAGGCTTGTTTATCAAATACTTCAAGGGCTGATGATCAGAAATAACAATGAAATGTACACCAAGGAGATAATGTCGGAATTTCTGAAGGGCAAATACGATAGCCAAACCTTCTCTTTCCGTTGTACTGTAATTTCTTTCAGCTTGGTTGAGTAATCTGCTGGCATAAGAGATAGGTCTATCCACTTTGTGAGATGATGGTTGAGCTAGAACTGCACCAACAGCATGAAGACTAGCATCTGTATGCACATGAAATTCCAATGACCAATTAGGAACACTTAAAAGTGGAGCAGTACATAGCCTCAACTTTAGTTCACAAAATGCTTTGTCAGCTTCAGCACTCCAGGAGAAAGGAATCTTTTTGCTGGTAAGCCTTGACAAGGGCTTAACAATTTCCGAATACATCCTAATGAATCTTCTGTGATACCCTGCATGTCCCAAGAAACTTTGCACTTCCTTTGGGCTTTGTGGAATTGGCATGGAAAGAATAGCTGTAACCTTTGCAGGGTCAACAGTTATACCTTCAGCAGATACTATGTGACCAAGAAGAGTGCCCTTAGTGACCAAAAAGTGACATTTATCAGGATTCAATTTCAAACCTGTTTTGAGACATTGCTCAAAAATTTCTTTTAGATTTTCCAAATGGTCATGGAAATCTTGAACTGCTGCCCTTCTATCTGTACCTGAAAATACTGAAAAGTCATCCATGAAAATGCGTAGAAAGGTTGTTAACCATTTGCCCAATATCAGATACATCGTTCTATTAAATGAAGCCGGTGCATTCTTCAAACCAAAAGCCATTCGAGTATAGACATAAGTGCCCCAGGGAGTGACAAAGGCTGTTTTGTCCCTATCATCAGGATGGATCACTATCTGATTGTAGCCACTAAAACCATCCAAGAAACTATACAAAGTGTGACCAGCTACCTCTTCAAGTACTTGCTCTGTGAAGGGCTGAGGAAATCCATCTTGAATAGTCACTTTATTCAAAGCACGGAAATCAACACATACCCTTATTTTTCCACTATTTTTCTTCGGCACAATAACCATAGAAGAAAGCCACCTGGAATGTTCTACTGGCACAATTATACCTGCTTCTTCTAGTTTTGTAATCTCTGCTTTTACCGCCTCTGCATACTTCGGATTGAGTCGATATGGTCCACTTCTTATTGGCGCGGCTCCCTCAACTAAGGGTATCCGATGTAACCCAAGCTCTTCTGGTATCCCTGTTAGATCTTTGTAGGACCATGCAAAGACACTTTTGTAAGTAAAAAGCAAAGAAGTTACCTTCTGTAGCAAAGGAGGATAATGCCACAACCAGGATGCCAAATGGACTACTTGAGGGTTCTCTTCATTTCCTAAATTTACTTCTTGAACCAATGTTTCAGGAGTACTCTTGCTTGAGAAATCATCTCCACTATATGCAGGAGTGGATTTTAAGTTATATTCTGCAACATGTTCTTCCATCCATCCTTGAGGTATATCTGCAAAAGGAAGATCTTCTCTGCTCTTTGGTTCATAATCTTCCCTCTCTGATACTTTTATATTGGTTGCATCTTCAAAGCTTGTAGTTTCCTTCAATTGTTCATTCTTCAACACCTTGTGGTCTTTATTGCTATTTCCTGTAATTACCTTATCTGTAACTTCTTCCTCAATTTCATTGATCTCCACCGTGCAACACTCTGCACTTCCCATCATCCAATTGAACAATGTATCATCTTCTTGGGGTAGAGTGGGCATTACCTGAGTATCCACCGTATATCCAGTGGTTTTTCCTGAGTCAAATCCCTCTTCCAAATGTAATTGCAGTTGGCTATTGGTGCTTGTTGAAATCCATAGTTTGTTTTTCCCCCAATCTTGCAAAGCTTTTGCTTGTCTCAGCCAAGGTCTCCCCAGGAGTAGAGGGTAAGAACTCTCCTGAGGAAGTGCAATAACAACAAAATCTAGAACAAAATGGCAGCCCTGTACTACCATCAGTACCTTCTCAATAATGCCTAGTGGTGCAACTCGATGTTGATCTGCCAACGTAACCGTGAATGGTGCCAACTTGGTGGGGTTCAATTTCAGCTTCTTCATTGTAAAATCTGGCATTAAATTGATACCAGAGCCTCCATCTATGATCACACCTATGAGAGCTTCATCCTTTATACAAACAGATAATCTTGAGCTTTGGTAGTCTGCTAAGGGTGCAGGGGGAAAATCAACCATGAAACCATCTATACTAGGTGATTGGACCAAGTGAGCAGAGTGTATAATCTTCAGTAAGTCACTTCTTATTTTTGAATCCATCCTTATAAGTTCATATAGACTAACCTTGTGATGAATACCTTTCAAGATCTGTTCAATGTTTACCTCCTGAGTATTTTCTTGCAGACTTGTTGGTTGACCTTTTAGAGAAGTAGTCATCTTATCATAAGCTCCTTCAATTTCTACTTGATCCTTCCATCCAGACTCCTTTTCTTCCTCTTTATCCTGAAATCCTTGTTGTTCATCTCTCTGGGTTGCAGCTGCTTGCCTAGCTCTAGTCATCATGGGCATTGCAGAGGATGAAACAGCATAAGTCTGAGTGGTTTTTCCTTCTTCATGTGGAGAGACTGCAATCATGTGGATTGGAGCAGGACGACCTCTTGGGCAATCCTTGGTATAATGATCTTTGGCATCTGGACAATGTTGACAGGGAGGTGCATCTTCTGGAAGAGAACACCTATTTTGCATGTGGCCATACTCACCACAACGATAGCACATCAAAGGTCTATTATATCTAGGCTTTGCAGGCCTATTCTCCTCTCTATTAGATGTATTTGAAGTACTAGCATAATATGAATCCAAATTTTGAGGGTTACCTCTCTGCTGTGTACCCTTGAGGTAGTAGCAATCCCTTGCTTCATGACCATCTTTTCCACAAAATTGACAGCTTACCTTAATAGGGCAATTAGCATTGGAATGTCCATTGTTATTACAGATTGTACACCAGATTTGTCTCCTTATATCCTGAGTGGTCTTCAAGTCTTCTAACTCTCGGCGAAGCTGGGCTACTTCATCATCAGTGCGACGCAGTGGTGGCAAGACCTTCTCTTCTTGTTGATTTTGTTGCATCTTCAATGCTTCCAATTCCCTTCTCAGTTGCTCAATAGGATCCAGATCTGCAGCATACTTTGGTTGTGTCTCCCCTTCAAAATGTTGCCTTGCTTCTTCAATGCGTGATGCAGCTACAACAAAATCATTGAGGGTAGCATCCAATCTAAGAGACTCACGAAGCTTTTGTTGAGATGACCTGGGCAGAGCCTTCTCAATCCACTTTTTAACCAAGAAATCACCTGGAGCATGTGGTAGTCGTGCAACAAGTGCTTTTGTTCTAGTGTGAAGTTCATGAAAAGATTCACCTGGTCTTAGCTTCAAATTCTCTAGCTGATCTAGAGCTCTTTCTGAGGAATCACTTGGTCGGAATGTCTGTGAGAATGCCGCCTTCAGAGCCTCCCATGTAGTGAAATGACCATCTGCATACTGACTATACCATTTATCTGCAAGGCCCTCCAATGTGGATGGAAAGAGTGCCAGCATTGCATCCTCTCTATTTTGCAAACCTCGTCCACGGCATAAAGAGATGAATCTTCTCACATGATCATCAGCATCCTCATAGGCTTGTCCCTTGAAGGTAGGGAATTTGATATTTAATCTGGAGAGTAAATGAGAGAGATCCTCCATTTGTACTGGTGTTTCTTCGGACGTATTTGAGGAGAAGTCTAGAGTTCTCTTATACCCCTCTTTCGACAATGGTGTCGCACCCAAATCAATTGATAAATTTAGGGAGGACAGAGGGGAGGTAGACTCACTAGCCGTGGTTATTGCTAACTTGTTAAGACTCCTTTGAACACGAAGAGACTCCTTATCTTCCCGTGTATGGGTCATGTACCTACTTGCAAATGTAATAGGGCAAAAATACCTCTCACAGAAATGCAAAGGTCCCACCGGGCGTGCCAAACTGTAGAGGAGGTACTGGGGTATCCACTTTTATAGAAAATAAACACTTCCAGTACGTCGCCTACTCAAAGGGGGGTTCACTTTAGGGAAGTATACCCTTTAACATTTCTGTGAGCAAGTAGAGGTAAATAAATGCACAAAGATTGTACGTACTCCGGCAAACATCAACAACATGTGACTAAAAAGACCATCCACTTCTTGATTCCAATAAGATGGATTACAAGGTGGGGCAGAGTGATGCTCAAAAGTGCAAGCTTAGGGCTAACAAGCCACCCTAAAAGTAATAACTCCAATACAACAGGTTCTTCCCATCAGCATAAGGGGCCACTGATATGCAGACTAACTCACTCAGAACAATACAAATGGTAAGAATTTCTCAAGAGAATAGAGCTGAATCAACACACTGACTCACAGAAAAGAAAAAGAATTCAAGCTACTCTCTTACACTATAGTGCTCATAGCCCTCCACTGCGAAGCCTACCCTCTGTATACACACTACAGAGTAGCTCCTACAATAGGCTTGAAACCACCAAGTGTAAGAGAGGACTTCTGCACGTATGCACGAACCACTGTATCTCTAAAATTGTACCCCACATGAGCACAAATCCATTGTTTTTATAGGCCCCAATAGATCAAGAAGGCCTTGCTTCACGTCCACTGATCACGCGCCGGTTGATCACCCAAGATTGGAGGGGTAGGTCAACTATTCCCTTGATTTGAATTGGGTCCACAAAAATAGGTAGTCGCCGTGAATGGTTGGCGGCAACATTTGTTCATCCACTTTTACTCTTGACAACACCTTTACCTTTTCACACCAAAAGAGCTTTTCAGTCCAGATTTGCTTAATTGTGTACACAAAAGCTTGCTGTGTTTAGGAATCCCCTTCTTGAAAATTGATGACCGCCTTACTAGCATCCACTGGTTTGTCCGTACCATAGTTAGAACCTCCTTATTTGTGATTCCATCCCATAGTCCATCACTTGGCAATCTCCAAAAATCCAACATCATTGATTATTATTATTATTATTATTATTATTATTATTATTTTCTCCTTCTTTTCCTCGTGCGGTAGTGCAACCATCGACTTCGGCATCAAATGGACCTCCAAAATACTTCATATATCCCTCCTCCGCTCGCCCCATGTATAAGCATATGTCTGGATGTGTGTGTATGCAGGTGTGTGTGTGTAAGGGTATGTGTGTGCATGTGTGTGTGTGTTGAAAGCGCGTAGATGTGTGGTTGTGCGTGTGAGGTGTGCAAGTGTGTAAATGTATGGTTGCTGGTATATGTGTGAGTGTGCCTGTGATTATGTGGGTGTGTGTGCATATGTATTTGTGTGTACGTGTATGCGGGTGTGTGTGTGAGTGGGTGTGCAATTGTGTGTATGCATGTGAATGTGTGCATGCATGTTGTGTGCATGAGGGAGAGATGGAGAATGAGGGGGGGATACGTGAGAGTGAGGGGGGCGGGGAGTGCGGGGGCTGAGGGCGGGTGTAGGCGGGAGGGGGTGGGTGCGGGCGGAGAGAGGAGGGGCGGGGGCGGAGAGAGGAGGGGCGGGTGCGGGCGGAGAGAGGAGGGGTGGGGACGGAGAGATGAGGGGGTGGAGCTGAGGGCGGAGGGGGTGGGTCTCTGCGGGGGGTGAGGACGGGTCTCTGCGGGGGGTGAGGGCGGGTCTCTGCGGGGGGGGTGAGGGCGGGTGTAGGCGGGAGGGTGTGGGTGCGGGCGGAGAGAGAGGAGGGGGTGCGGGTGCGGGCGAAGAGAGGAGGGGCGGGGGGCGGAGAGAGGAGGGGCGGGTGCGGGCGGAGAGAGGAGGGGGCGGGTGCGGGCGGAGAGAGGAGGGTGGGGGCGGAGAGAGGAGGGGCGGGTGCGGGCGGAGAGAGGAGGGGCGGAGGCGGAGAGATGAGGGGGGAGCTGAGGGCAGAGGGGGTGGGTCTCTGCGGGGGGGTGAGGGCGGGTGTCTGCGGGGGTTAGGGCGGGGGTGGTGGGCGGAGGGCTGCGGAGGGAGGGGGCGGGAGTGGTGGGCGGAGGGCTGCGTGGCAGCGAGGATGGCGGGGGAAGAGAGAGAAGAAGGGGAGAGAGAGAGAGAGAGAGAGAGAGAGAGAGAGAGAGAGAGAGAGAGAGAGAGAGAAAGAAAAAGGGAGAGAGGGAGGAGGAAAGAGAGAGAGAGGGGGGAAGAGAGGGGGAGAGAGAGAGAGAAAGAGAGAGAAGGAGAGAGAAAGAGAGAGAGAGAGAGAGAGAGAGAGAGAGGAAGAGAGCGAGGAAGAGGGAGAGGAAGAGAGAGAAAGAGGGAGAGAGGGACCGAGAGAGAGAGGGAAAGAGAGTGAGAGGAAAAAAGGAAGAGAGAGAGAAAGACAGCGGGGAGAGAGTGCGAGACCGAGAGAGAGGTAAAGAGAGCGAGGGAGAGAGAGATCGAGAGAGAAAGGGAGAAGGGGAGGGGTTAGGCCATGAGAGAGAGAGAAAGGGAGGACGAGAGAGGAGGAGTGAGAAAGAAGGACGAAAGAGAGAGGAAAAGAGAGTAGTAAAACAAATCGACCGAGGTGTCACCGAAAGTGAAGGCAACGATCCGTAGTACTCAAATATGACCGTGTAACGGAACAGAGCACTCTTTGAAGCTGCAGGCCAAGGCATCTGGAGAGCTTTTCTCCCAATCTCGGCAACCGTTTACTTATCTAAAGAGGTATCACAGGCCTACAAGTTACAAATAATTGCCTTTCCATTGCTTGACTTTCTCTTCTATCTTCTTCGGTCCTCCTCCATCGGTCCTCCTGCATGCCTAGCCAGAGAGAAAAGGAGGAGGGGTACTACAGATACATATATGGAGATGAGATGATGCCAATAATCAGAAGCAAGGGCCAACCAACACAAGAGGAGCAGGAAAGGTTAAATGCATGGTGCTCAAAGGATGCTTTGGCAAGGTTAGAAGTTCTCAACTTTATCTCTGATCTTTCACTCCCTCACATTAGGAATTTCAAGACATCACAAGAGACATGGAATGATCTGAAATTATTCTTCTCATCAAGCATCAAGGAAAGAAAGAATCAATTGTGGATGAAGTTTACAAAACTCAAAAAGTTGCCTAAGCAAAGTGTGATTGATTTTGTTACTAAGACGAAGGACAATGTTGACCATCCTGGAGGCATTGGAGAAGTCATTGATGAAGAACAAATAGTAAAGCAAGTCACCAATGGGATCAAGTGTGAATGACAAATGAGAAGCCTTCACCACAACTATGGATCTTTACATGGGCATGCAAGTTCTTGACTTCAACACACTCATGTGATAATTGTACACATCAAGCAAAGCTTATGAACAATGGAGACAACAAAAAAGGTAATCAATCCTCTACTCTCTATAGAGATAAGAATAGAATCAAAGATAACAAAGGAAAGGGTAAGAATTCTGGTGATGAAGGAAGTACCTCTAAAGCCAATTTTGCAAGTAGAGGTAGAGGATTAAGATGAAGGGGCAAAGGAGGCAGACAAAGCAGGGGGAGAGCTCAAAGACCATCACACTATGCTATATGTGAGACAATCACATTACAAAGAATTATTTCAGGAACCCAAGGAACCAAAGAGGAAGAGGATACAATAGAGGAGGCTATGGAAATTCAAGAAGAAGATTCAAAAATTCTTATGGATACATCAATAACTCATACAACAAAAACTACCAAGGTGGACACAAAGGAAGGATAGACTACAAAAACTATACAAATGATGAAGCTCAAGAAGATTCACTTCTTCTCATTAACATGACTATGAAGGAAGGTAAGGCAGATGACCATGTGTTTTATATGAGTCAAGATGTTGAAATCATGTGGTAGGCAATGTGGCTCTACTCTCATATTTGGAACACCCAAAGAATTGACATGAAGTTCGAACAAGAGATGACACAAGGCATCCAATTGAGAAGATAGGTAATGTGAAGAATCCAAATAATAATATGAACTTATTAAGCAGAGTACTAAATGTGCCTACTATTTCCAAGAACCTCATCAATGTAGGTCAAATTCTTGAGAAGGGAGGGATTGCGGGTTAGATTTACCAAGCATGGATCACTTGTAATGGATCATTCTTAAACCCATCTTATCTATTCCCCACAATCCTTGTTCTACTCCAATTAAAAACTCTTTACCTCCTTCCAAAAAGAATATTCTAGAGAGCCATAGTAAGGATACTATTTTACGAGAGGAGGGCATAGAGTTTACAATAAGCAAAACATCAAGAAGGAACAAAAAGCTACAAGCCAAAGGAATCAAGCAAATATGGATCTGCAAAGACAAACTTATTGAATTTCAAATAACTCAAAGATAGCCACAACCAAAAAACCCTAGGGGAAAGAAGTCAATGAGAACAAAAAAATCAAGGCAAACCAACTCGAGGACTATTCAAGTTTGGGTACAAAAGATCTCATCAAATCCCAAAGGCTTCATCAACAAGCTTGGATTCCAAGAAAGACTCTCAATTTAGCAAAGGAATCTATACAAACATTGGACAAAGAAATAATGCATCAACCGAAGACTATTCGATGGACTTATGACAATCACGGACTACCAAAGCCACAAAAGCAAATGAAGCCACATAATCAAAGCAACCACATATGGAGGGTCAAGGCAAAGGTAGAAACATTGAAGCAAAGACAAGCTAATTCACATGAAGATCAACATCAAGCTCCTAGGGCATATCAAATCTAGAGATGAAGGGCAAAACAATCAAAACAATAGCTTGCTAAGTGATGTCATTCTTGCACACATGCTGAGTTGAATGCATCTCGAGAATGCACAATATGGCAACACTACAAGGGCTCGTATTTGACACATGGTTTCTCTACAATTGTCTAGAGGTGCACATTTTCTTAAAAATTAATAGATCTTCAATTGAGCTCTAATAATGTAAGACTTTTACTAACCAAAACTACTTTTTTGCTTTAGGTATTACTAATCCATTTTTTTCTTTCTCATAAAAAATTAAAAATAATCAACAATTTGTATTCAAGCCTAAGGGATAACAAGGTGATGATCATATTAATGCAAGAGGGAAATCACTTGAAAGAAGTACAATTTATGCATGAGCATTATGAATCTCTTTAGGATTTTATACTATCTCATGTTAATCAGGACTTGATGGTTTGAGTGCAAATGGATTTTGAACATATAGAAGAAGTGCCTCAAGTGGATGAGTTTCCCAAAGGAAAGAGATCATCAGTTCCCTGTGATGAGTCAAGATTTCCACATCATCCACAACATGCCTAGAACTATTGAGACATGGACAAATGCAAGAATTGACACATATCTAAAGCTTCCTATTTACAAAATAGATTTCAAGAGATGTACATAGGTTATGAATACATTGCATCCCACAAATGACAAACCATCCATACTAGAAGCTCAAGTCACGTACTTGCAAGGAAGGCTTAGAACAATTAGGTTCGCTCATGAAGTCATTAAAGACACTTTTGAATGGGCTAAGGATGGAGTAGTAGACTTGAACGATGAAAACCACGATGCAAAGAAGAGAAAACTTTTGGATATAAGCCACTTGGATATCGAAGAAAGTATGTCTTGTGCATCAATATTTTTTCTTTCCTAACATGAATAGATACACAACCCCATACAAGATCGTGGTCCAACTATTTTCACATGTAGGGAAACAAGTAGGGAATCAGATCAATTTAACATCTTATGTTCAAGAAAGGTTGTTCGAAGCAAAAAAAAACAATGGGGCATAAAGAGATTTATAAATGGAAGCATAACCTTAACTATTTTGATATATCATGCATTAAAAATTCAAGAGCAATTTCAACCAATGCCCACAATGTTTGAAATGGCTAAATATGTTAAGTCAGCATCAATTCTAGAGAAGAAAAGGATAGTGAGATCAATAAATGAATTAGGTACAAGCTATGTGCCTAGAATGAGAGGACCAAAAAGAGCTAGAGACTATGATGAAGTGGAATCTACACCATCTGCCAAGAGAACTCATACTTTTCCCACATCCACTTTAGCTCAATCACCACCGATTACACATGAAGAATTGGAAGAATCATTAAAAGCAACTCATGTGTTTACTAAAGGAAAAGTTAATTTAAATGTCCGAGGCCACCATTATTGTCAGCTAAGTGAAGCTTAAGGCATGACAAGGGTAGGCAAGAGACTTTCAAGAATGGATCATTATAAAGACTTGGGATTAGAGAGTTCAAAGTCCTATTTAGGATCTCAAGATGAAGGACAACAATCAATATTGAATGTTGATTTGAATAAACATATAAATGATGATGGCAAGTGGGAAAAATTAAATCAGATGGTCGATAACCAAGAGGCCATGAGTCAACAAAAAGATCAAGAATATGAACATGAAGAGGTACTTTGCACACTAAGATCTTGCATGGATTCTACACTCAAAATGAATCCCACCACTAAGTTTCAAATTAAAGAAGATATGTCTTTAGACCCTAGAAACAAGAAGATCTATGTTAAAGAAGAATCACAACCACTGGATGTTAGCGAAGAGCCAATACTACCAATTTGGGTTATAATAGAACCCTCCAATATGGATGTTCATAAAGTGAGGAGAAATTTGAAGGCAAATTTTGAGCCAACAAGAGATCAAACAAATTTTAATCTTCAAATACGGAAACCCTTCAATTATACATTACACACTATCCAAGGTAGACAAGAAACATGGGAACCATTGGTGATCTCAAAGACATGGTTGAATGTTGATGTTGGTAGGTTTCTTGTGAGTCTCAGAGAGACTCATCCACCAAGTATAAATTTTGGGTCCTAGTGATAAGCTTGCTTCTACTACTCTCACATGATCGGGGGTATGCTTGAGTTCATGGACATCATTCCATTTCTCCAAGAAGGTCAAAACCGCATCTTTATTCCTGTCCTTATCCTCTCTAGAGAAGTAAGGAGGACAGAGCTCCTTTCCTAAGGAAAGATCCACTGGGCGGTTATGACTTCCTGACATCCCTACCGAAGTAGCAAACAAAGGAGTAGAAGATACCAAACTAAGACGGCTCATACTTCCCGTTAGGGGAAACATGTCTATATGGGGAGAGGATAATCCCTTATCCTTTTCCATCCTAATAGACATTGGTGAAGTCGCAATCGTATCTGTGTGACTACTGAATCGGCTCTTAAGCCCACGGAAAAAATGATTTTACAAAACTTTATTCCGTTTAAATCCCTCGGAATCGGTCTACTTGGATTACCTAGAGCCCACAATTATCTCGAAATGGATTTTTCTTATGGCTATGCACTAGCTCATAAGTTCCCGGCAAACGCACCAAAATGTTTAGTTCTAAACCCAAGTGAAAATACCTTCCGCGCTTAGGGGTGCACATAGAGTGCCTGAAGCAAACTCAAGTGCGATGGAAACTCGACCAACTTATTAGTTGTACATTTACAAATCAATTTATCATATTTGATTCAATGTTATTTTTTTTCTGAACGTAGTGCTTATCAAACAGACGACTTAAGGTTATCAGACATGATCATCAAGATTCTGAACACATGATTATATTTAATCAATATAGCTTCCGCCTAATTGCATTATAACAAACAATTTGCAAATACTACATATGTAGAACTTCTTTCTACGCGTTCAAATGTCAAAGTTTTTGGTACAAAATCTATCAGTGACCTTATACTTAGTCAGAAATTTGCGAAGCGATGATCAAAGCATAAATCAAGGCTTACACGTTACTATTTTTTTCCTGCAACATTCGCCATAGCGTCTCCTTTTCGTATCTTCTTCTCCTTCGATCATTTATAGTGCTTTCTTGTAATCGTTCTTTTTTCCAGATCGAATGCTTCCCATAATCAGCGCCTGCCTGATCATCAGCGCTTGCTTCTTCAGCTCCCTGCTCCTTTCTCTGAACCTCCCAGATCTCCTTTAGCACCGCTATGCCCACAACAAGTTATCCTGTCCGATCAAGATGTTCTTCTCCCCTGGTATCCTCCCGTTTTTGCATGCACCTGCATCCTCCTTTTCTAACTCAGCAACGAAGACCGTGCCTTCTCTCTCTGCCAAAAGAAAATCATAAACAATAGGCCTCTTTCTGTCGTATGCCCTTCTCTCCTTTATGCGATCTCCCTCTTCTCCAGATAATCCGCCCTCTGAGCTGTCTTTTTTCCATCCTCTGCATACGTGCTCCCTCTCCTCTGATCATGCCTCAATGACCATGCCTTCGATGAGTTGAATCAGCTATCTTTTTCAGCGTTCATATTCGTCAGCCTTCCTTTGCCACTATGCTCCTGCATGCGCCGCCTTGAAGCTAACTGTCTAGAACAGCGTCCGCTCATTTCTCCTGAGATTTCCCACAATAGCACAAGCCGTAGGATATTCTTCTCCTTCCCCTATCTTTCGTACGTTATCTCAGACGACGGAGGAAACAACGTTGAAGCTTCAGTCAACTTCTTCACCTTCGAACGTGATGCCGCCCAGACGATGGAGGAAACAAGGTATACACACAGACAACAGCTGTGTGCCACGAGAGAGTCTTTTCCCTCTCTGATCCTCCCCGCGTTATCTGTACAAAACAACCACACACAAAAACCAAACAATCCTCCTCCTTTTAGCGAACCCCCCCACGTGGATTCAGATAAGATATCCCCCCCCACCATGTAAACTTTAAAGGCGTATATATCAAAACAAGCCATGATGTCATGAAACAAACAAAAGATTTGTAAGATTGAAAAATAATCGGATCCATTTGGCATCCAAAACTGCAGTTGTCTTCATTGGTACCGCTCGTGTGCATAGCTTCCATTCAAAACACCAACAACTGTGGCCAGACCGATTCCCTTAAAAAGAATATGTAAACCGGATTGCACTCCTCTTGCATATCTATTACCGCTTCTACCTGATGGTTCAGAGTCTCTAAGAAGGGGAGGTGAATCAAGTTTGTTCAGCGAATCAACCTTATGCTCATCTTGGGGAACAACAGCATCTTCTTTACTTTCTAATCCAACCATAAAGCCCACTTCAAGCATGCTCATCACCATAATGAAACAGACAACAAAGAAAGTGCATGATTTTGAGTCGACTCCTTGAATATATAAGCTCCCCAAATGTAGGCAACAACAATGCTAAGACTGCTCCACACTGATTGAGCTAGCCCAATACCAACCAATCGAACTGCGAGGACTGCAGCAGAGCCAGTTATCACCCATATCAATGGTCCTACCATCCCCCTTCTTTCTCAACATCATACTTGAAGCTCACTATCACGTTTGAAATCCTTGATGTCATTCCCTTATTTGCCAAGGGATATCTTGCATGAAAACCTTTACCATTACGTAAGGACGTGCAAATAAGCCTTCTGGACTTCTCCTCTTGTGTTATCAAGACCTTCTCAGAACCCTTGATGATCAAATATCCTCCAACATCAAAAGCACAATGGCCTTTTTCAGGTGAAACCTTTTCTCCACATCCCTGCAATCAATATCTCCGCATGCTTCTCATCAATTATCAAATTCATTCTGCAATACCTGAAATCAAACAAATTTCCTGCCAAATAAAACCACATTAGAGCATAAAAATCAACCATTTTCGGAGCTAACATACTCCCCTCTTCTTAATTGCGAAGTCGTCCTCGACGAGCGATATGCTACCTGCACTCCAGTTCCAACATGTGATCATCACTCAATCAAATACAAATCCTTACCTTGCATGACCATACTCTTCTTCATCAATGTAGCACCTGAAATCATACTCATACAATCATTTGTCAGTACCAAAATCCAATCATTCCACTTACCATCTTTGTCCATCTTCTCGCATCTTCATCGACATGTCCACCTGTCTACAACTTCATTAAACCATTAGCACCTTTCTTCATCAAATCACAATATGTACAACCAAAATGAAAAGACAATTATATCCTTGGTCCACATCACACATATATATTCAGCATACACATCATGATCCGCATCACACATGCATTCTCGTTACGAACAACACACATGCAAGCAAAAAGAAGACATGTCCACATTCGCTCTCGTCACTCTTCTCGACTACTCATTCAACACGTCACACATCTTTATTCCACATATCAACACACTTTCTACACACAGCTTATATATGTAAGCAAGTACCATCCTTGAATTTCATTTTTCCTACCTTCGAGGCTATACCGCCACCTCCCCCCAATTCTTCTTCTGTTTCCAATCGAGTCCTCCGGTTTATTTTTCATGCCTCTTCAACCTAGGGTTTGCTATTCCCACTTGCCTTCCTGTCCATCTCTTTGTTTTTCTTGCTCGTCGACTAGATCATATGCTAGGTCACCACCACACCACTCTAACTTGATGGATACACGACAAGGACCACTCAAGTCTAACGTCGGGTCACCTCGACAAGACCGCTCATCATCAACGTGCTTCTGAACTTCACAAGTCATTGCACCACCTAAGAGCCAAACTGAACACTTCCGGAAGGTTTGCAGACAAACAATGCAACTAGCACGATTGGATTCCTCAAGTCCAAGCTTTCCATAGACACATCGCAACCAAAACCCTAGCCGAGCTTAAGCTTCAATTTGACATGTTTCATCAGAAGCCCACACATAACCCAAATCCCCACAACACAAACACATATATTCCCATCCGAGCATCATGCTCTCTCACCTCTCTTATGTCCCCCCTCGAGCGAGGAATTCTTCTCATTCATTTTTTTCCACATTTTTTTTTTCATCATTTTTTTCACATATTTACTCACACTTGCCGGCCTACGCCGAAGCTGGATGCGACTCGTGGACTCGACCACCCGATCGAGTTTGTTCCACCCATCTACCAACCCAACGCAGCGCACGACACACAGACAGCTAGCCCTATGCGAAACCGACGTCGGTTCGTGGCTTTGACCACCCGGCCAAAGTGGGTCCACCCACCTATCGGCCCACATAGGCGCGTAGCCACATGCACATATACATAAACATATATTTTTCTCATCTTTTTTCATTCCCGCATCTCGAGAATTAGGAGACAAAAGAAAGGATCTTTTTCCCAACCCAACGAATCACGACACACACACATAATCTCCCCTCATGGACATCCCGATGAGACATATCTCCTCTTTGCTACCACTCAAGCCAAAATCAGGCCACTAATGCCATGGTCAACTCGTCCTCGCAAAACCCGCACATACTAACCACTTTGTCGACCTGAAACCTCAAAAAGTGTCACTTTAGTTCTTAAGCGTACAACAGACTTGGTCCATCCGTCCTCACATCTTTGACTCGCAATCCGCAAAGCAAACCCTAGTCAGACTCAAGCCATCCTCACCAACATCCATCGCCTCGTCTATTCTTTTCATCTCCAACCTCTGCCTCGCAGAGCTTCCACATGATTCGACAAATGACCTGAAAAATTACCATTGTTCATTGTGCTCCTCAATGATTCAAGCCTCGCCGCTAAGTCCCTTAATCCTTGTTTGTTGTGCTCAATATCACTCTGATATTGGAACAAGTCACAGTCGATGCCTCGGAACAGATTCCATATTTGCTCCATCTCCTTATCGTCTCTCACCCTTTTTGCAGATTCGAGGGGAACATCCTCCCTCTTCTCAACTCGAACAGTCAACTTCTCGACTTCCTCTCTAATCGATCTTTCCTCCCAAATCCTACTCATATTTTCTTCATTTAGATCATCTACCTTCTTCAACAATTCATTCTTCATTTTTTCTAACTCCGTTCCGAATGCATCCAACCTATCCAACACCGCTTTCAGCTCTTCCTCCATTTTTCCTGCTTTCGGGTCCTCTACCTGTACTCGCATCTCATCGTCTTTCCGATTCATCCACTTACCGAGCTTGCTACTCAGTTTTGCATTCTCTTTCTCTACACGTCTCACTTTCTCATCACTCTCTGCTTGGGCACTCTTCATTCTTTCTAATTCCAGGTGGAACTCCTCACATGCCTTACCCGCTTGGTCACTGTATCGACGGATTATGCTTTGTACCTTCTCAATTTCATGCTCCATTCGTTCGACTCTCCTCATTAGGTCATCCTCGTCTCTTGAGAGCTCTTCTTCGATCGCAACTCCAAAGCAGTCGGCTACCATCAAGCCAGATCTCAAGTCCCAAACCACGTTTTCACTCTCGGGCTTCACAAGATCTTGCCTCCAGCTTTTGTTTACTCTTTTCCGCTCCTTGTTTTCATTTTTCAACATTCGTACTTGCTTTTCCCAAGTTCCTAGGACCTCGGCCATTTTCACTTGATTTTCCTCTAATTTCTCTATTTTGATCCTCTCGTTATCTCGCTCCACATGCAACCAATTGACTTGACATTCCAAGCTCTTCACAAGTTCTACCAAGTCTCGATCATGAGATCGAGTGTCCTTGCTTCCACTTGCTCTCGTAGTTTCCGTCGATGAAGTAACTCCACCTTTGTCAACTTCCACATACAAAGAGGATAAGCACCTATCTGGTTCATTCGTTGCGATCTTTAGGTCAATCACCTCTTTTGAGCCACACACGTGCTCGCATAGTCTCTTTTTCCCGCAGTCCTCACATGTGGGAACAAAATCCAACGGGGTGCATACACGAGGGCAATATTTGGCTATATGCCCAATCTGCTCGCAACACCAACATCTCACATAATTTGATATCGGGCCAAATCGCCACCCTCGGTTCACATGATGTCTCATGGTCGGACGAGAATCTATCCATCTCCTATTTTGTCCAAAATTCGGTTGCCTCATATTGGCATTCTCCAAACCACATGCTGGCTTTTGTTGGGCCATTTCTTTTATGAAGGTTGAAGCAGATTTGGGATCGACTTGGCTGTGCCACACGATTGGGGCACCAAGCGAACTCGTAGCACTCTCGATGAGATGTGCTAAGCCAATTCCCGGTAGACGCACCAAATGAATCGGCTCTTAAGCCCACGGAAAAAATGATTTTACAAAACTTTATTCGGTTTAAATCCCTCGGAATCGGTCTACTTGGATTACCTAGAGCCCACAATTATCTCGAAATGGATTTTTCTTATGGCTATGCACTAGCTCATAAGTTCCCGGCAAACGCACCAAAATGTTTAGTTCTAAACCCAAGTGAAAATACCTTCCACGCTTAGGGGTGCACATAGAGTGCCTGAAGCAAACTCAAGTGCGATGGAAACTCAACCAACTTATTAGTTGTACATTTACAAATCAATTTATCATATTTGATTCAATGTTATTTTTTTTTCTGAACGTAGTGCTTATCAAACAGACGACTTAAGGGATCATCAAGATTCTGAACGCATGATTATATTTAATCAATATAGCTTCCGCCTAATTGCATTATAACAAACAATTTGCAAATACTACATATGTAGAACTTCTTTCTACGCGTTCAAATGTCAAAGTTTTTGGTACAAAATCTATCAGTGACCTTATACTTAGTCAGAAATTTGCGAAGCGATGATCAAAGCATAAATCAAGGCTTACACGTTACTATTTTTTTCCTGCAACATTCGCCATAGCGTCTCCTTTTCGTATCTTCTTCTCCTTCGATCATTTATAGTGCTTTCTTGTAATCGTTCTTTTTTCCAGATCGAATGCTTCCCATAATCAGCGCCTGCCTGATCATCAGCGCTTGCTTCTTCAGCTCCCTGCTCCTTTCTCTGAACCTCCCAGATCTCCTTTAGCACCGCTATGCCCACAACAAGTTATCCTGTCCGATCAAGATGTTCTTCTCCCCTAGTATCCTCCCGTTTTTGCACGCACCTGCATCCTCCTTTTCTAACTCAGCAACGAAGACCGTGCCTTCTCTCTCTGCCAAAAGAAAATCATAAACAATAGGCCTCTTTCTATCGTATGCCCTTCTCTCCTTTATGCGATCTCCCTCTTCTCCAGATAATCCGCCCTCTGAGCTGTCTTTTTTCCATCCTCTGCATACGTGCTCCCTCTCCTCTGATCATGCCTCAATGACCATGCCTTCGATGAGTTGAATCAGCTATCTTTTTCAGCGTTCATATTCGTCAGCCTTCCTTTGCCACTATGCTCCTACATGCGCCGCCTTGAAGCTAACTGTCTAGAACAACGTCCGCTCATTTCTCCAGAGATTTCCCACAATAGCACAAGCTGTAGGATATTCTTCTCCTTCCCCTATCTTTCGTACGTTATCTCAGACGACGGAGGAAACAACGTTGAAGCTTCACTCAACTTCTTCACCTTCGAACGTGATGCCGCCCAGACGATGGAGGAAACAAGGTATACACACAGACAACAGCTGTGTGCCACGGGAGAGTCTTTTCCCTCTCTGATCCTCCCCGCGTTATCTGTACAAAACAACCACACACAAAAACCAAACAATCCTCCTCCTTTTAGCGAACCCCCCCACGTGGATTCAGATAAGATATCCCCCCCCCACCATGTAAACTTTAAAGGCGTATATATCAAAACAAGCCATGATGTCATGAAACAAACAAAAGATTTGTAAGATTGAAAAATAATCGGATCCATTTGGCATCCAAAACTGCAGTTGTCTTCATTGGTACCGCTCGTGTGCATAGCTTCCATTCAAAACGCCAACAACTGTGGCCAGGCCGATTCCCTTAAAAAGAATATGTAAACCGGATTGCACTCCTCTTGCATATCTATTACCGCTTCTACCTGATGGTTCAGAGTCTCTAAGAAGGGGAGGTGAATCAAGTTTGTTCAGCGAATCAACCTTATGCTCATCTTGGGGAACAACAGCATCTTCTTTACTTTCTAATCCAACCATAAAGCCCACTTCAAGCATGCTCATCACCATAATGAAACAGACAACAAAGAAAGTGCATGATTTTGAGTCGACTCCTTGAATATATAAGCTCCCCAAATGTAGGCAACAACAATGCTAAGACTGCTCCACACTGATTGAGCTAGCCCAATACCAACCAATCGAACTGCGAGGACTGCAGCAGAGCCAGTTATCACCCATATCAATGCTCCTACCATCCCCCTTCTTTCTCAACATCATACTTGAAGCTCACTATCACGTTTGAAATCCTTGATGTCATTCCCTTATTTGCCAAGGGATATCTTGCATGAAAACCTTTACCATTACGTAAGGACGTGCAAATAAGCCTTCTGGACTTCTCCTCTTGTGTTATCAAGACCTTCTCAGAACCCTTGATGATCAAATATCCTCCAACATCAAAAGCACAATGGCCTTTTTCAGGTGAAACCTTTTCTCCACATCCCTGCAATCAATATCTCCGCATGCTTCTCATCAATTATCAAATTCATTCTGCAATACCTGAAATCAAACAAATTTCCTGCCAAATAAAACCACATTAGAGCATAAAAATCAACCATTTTCGGAGCTAACAACTACCCAAAGTAGCCTTACTGATATCCCTAGGCGTCTGAAGTAAGTTCAGAATGGCCTTAAGGTGATCTTGGATTCCATCAACAGATTGACGGAGTACCGCAACCTCATATGGAATAGTGGACAACCGTCCAAGTCTTTGCTCAACTAGCAACATCCTACTTTCCATATCTGTCCCCTCGTTTAAAGTAGTGTTTGTTTCCCCTTTTCTCGCAGAATCCTCAACGTCTAATGCTACAATCGTCGATTCTATTTTAGATGCATCACACGCATGACTAGTATTTGAAACCATAGGTGCAGATGAATGCAATGCACGTGCAACTACTGGTGGTCTAGCCATGAATGAGGATGTTACTAACATAGGAATGGAAACATACATTGACGCACTAGTAGTACTTGTAAGCGAGACGTGGCTAGAAGTCCCATCCATCGCACACAGAGCGTTATTAAACTAACTTAGTATTCCTAACGTAGGTGGTGTGTGCAACAAAATCAAAAGAGTTATGCAAGAATATCACAAGAAATCATCCCTGATGATTTGGTCCGTCGAGGTCGACTTGATTCTAGCCGAAAGTGCTAGAATTATGATGAAGTTAGGCCTCTGGATCTTCACTCCACAACTCCACTTCCTTTGAACTTTGCTCGAACTTTAGCTTTCTACAGCTTTGACTAGCACAGATATGCACTCGGGTTTGGTTGGGGTAATCAGCAAACTCCAAATAGTAAACAGAATGAAAAGATCTCGACTCGGGATTAGCAGAGCAGAGACAAGATTGGAACAGAAGAAATATGCAGAGATATTGATCACCAAAAGCCTCTACTACAGTGGATAAATCAGTGTAGCTTCATTGCAAGGTCACAGGATCGATTCCCAGTGCCAACTTCTTTTTATCTCCCTTGATAATATCTTCTTCTGTGCCAAAACGGATCAGAGGTAGCTGCCGACGTTCAGTAGTCGTGGATGGCTGTTTGGCCTTGTGGATAGGCGAATTCACTCCAACCTGAGAGGTTGAGGGATCGAGTCCCAGTCGCTAATCGTTAATAACTCCCCTTTTTTGCTCTTGGATGAGATCTTCTTGAGCGCGGACTGTGAATAATATGGTCTGCTCCCAATAGAGGATCTGCGAACGTCCGTGGATTTGTGTCAAGACTACCGCGAGGAGAATTCAGCAAGAGCAATGCACGCAAGATTGATGAGCAAGATAATGAAGGTGAGAGCTATGGAGAATGCTCTGATACCAATGCAACAGTGTAGCCATGGGAAATGCTCTTGAATGAATGACTCTCCTCCAAACCATATGCCTCTATATATAGCTCTCTCCAAGGGACTGCCTGCATGGGGAGGTGGATACTAACCATCCAAGTGTCAGCCATGTAACTACATGTGTGCCAAGTGTCCCAGTTAGCCAGAGTTAAATCTAGTGGATGCTTCTAGAATGTTCTAGAGCTCTTTGGGCAAAACACTCTTCCCATGTACCCCATGGGGGTTGAACCCAAGACCTCTTCCTTCACACCCTTGAGTCTTAACCATTAGGCTAAGTGGATTACTTGGTTACAAGAGTAAATGACCTACCAGTAAGTCTAGACTCGAGATCTTTGGCCACACAAACGAATGACCAAACGGAGTCCGATTTCAGATCTATCTGAACCAATCGGATCCCTAGATCACAAACTTACTTTATTACAACCACCCTGACAGAAGAAGCTCCTGAAGCAGCTTCTACATTCATCTCTGATTCCTTCACCTTTCCAATTACAAGTTTGGGCACAAAGATATCAATACCACGTTTGATTTTGAGATCCCTGATGTATTGTCTAGTGGTTTTCAGTTTTCAGATACACATGTCATCTCTCAAGAACTTGAACACCTGGCTTACTCCACTACACCATTACAGGGTGTGAATGCTGATTCTAACAAGGAAGACAATGAATGCACTATGACTGATGAAGGTGACACTAATATTGAAGCTAGCGAGGAAGAAGTATACCAGTCGGAAGCACATGCTAAAATTTTAGGAGAAGCTAGCATGTATGAAGAAGAAATGGCCGAGGCAGTAGCTTACACCATCGCCATCTGACAGCTCTACAACAACATGCATAAAGTTTGGGCACGAACCAGATTAACGGAAGAACAAAACAAAGCCATCTTACAACAAGAGCTGGTCAGCGGAGTTTTCGAAGAGACTTTTATCTCTGCCATGCAGGAGTTGGTTAAAGTTGTTGATGCATCAAAAGCATCACATTTTCTGTTACGAAAGCCCTTACCCAAGTTCGACCCTTGATGGGTTCACATTCTCAAATGCCCAGGTACATATATTTGTGTTCCCACTGGTCCCATCACATCAACACCCCTCGTGAATCCTCCACAATTGACTTTACAAAGGACGATACTTGCCTTGTATATACCCTTAGCAAAACCCTCCCCTCTTACCGGCCCAAACCTCGACCTCCCCCTGGTGTTGTAGATAGCCATGAGGTTTGCATTTCGTCCCCTGTTTCTGTTTGGCCCCCTAAATCTAGCCCAATTCTGGCTACTGCTCCCATTCCCCCCATCTCCATTCCACCTATCATGACACCACCCATCATTTCCTCTCCCCCGCATTTCCCCTCATATACCACTAATACGTTATACTCCTTTCCCATCTCCACACAGCCAACCTCTTTCTATACTTCTTTCACATCCTTCTCGATTTACACCTTTTATGTTTGTGAGACCCTTGCAGGAATTTCGCCCACAAGTTCCTTTCTATGGCCACCAAGCACACCTCCTCACTCACCTCTCACCACACACTTGCACCCACCACCATGCTGAAAGAACTTGGAGAAGCTTGTCGAAGGTAGAAAAGTGCGCTTCGAAGCGATGAAGTTTGGTCAAGCCAACCGGCACAAGACCAGCCCTTGAGCTTTTGGAGACTCAAATAGACCTTATAGGCATTCTATAAGTGCAAAGAAACACACTATGTACCTTGGAGCATCAAGGAGAATGAGTCGATACAAAACAGATAGGTTCGCGGGTCGACTAGCTCAAAAAACTTACTATCTATGGAAGAGACAATGAACTTCAAATGCCCATAGCGACCAGCGTGATTACAATTAGAAAAAATCCTTTTATGGGAGTGATACACATAGGGTTGAGTGTATGAAATGCACAAAAGTATAAGGAATAAGCAAAATATGCTATAGGAATGAATGCGACATTCACCGGTGGTACTTCCTATTTTTCAGGAATACGTAGAGATTGACCCCGAGGCAGAAAAACTGAGATTTCTCCAAATCTGCTGAACCAAATGCTTTGAAAATTTACAGGCATAAACTAGACACTGATACCTTTCCAATGAGTCCTCTTTCACTCAATTTGGAGCTCTGAGGAGAGAGCAGCAGCCTCTGCAAGATTACTGTTGGCGAAAAAGATGATGCAGAAATTGAAGGAGCAAGACAATGATGGTCACAAGTGTATGTATATTGCTTCCATGTAATGTACAAGCGATTTCAACTCCTTATATAGCCTCTAGGATTGTCCACAACTTTTACAACTTGAATTTGAATTCAAATGAAGGTGGGAATGGTTGATGGAGGGAATCAATTCGCTTCCCTACAATCTAGGAAAAGTGAAGATCTTGATTGATCTACTTTTACTAGTGATTGATTGCTTGATTGAATGCAACTTCAACCACCAAAATTTCGTGGGATTTTGGCCTTATATTTGTACCTTTACATGTGTACAACTCAAGGCTTTTACAACGGTAAATGAGCCATCAAAATATTCTCAAAAAATACAATAAATGAGCATATGAAAAAGAACTCTCCAACGGATATTCTTTCGACGCAATAGCCTTTGATGTAGATCAAATCCACCTCAAGCATAGTGTAAGCTTGATGTTCCAACAGCTCCCCCTCAAGCTAAAGTATGCTTGAGTCTTCATTCTCTGATAGGTTGAATACCTGCCATAGCTTTGAATCTACAAAGCTTTATTCCATCAAGTGCCTTCGTCATCATATCTGCTACTTGCTTTTCAGTCGGAACAAAAGAAATGTCAATCTCCTTTGCCATGAGCTTCTCCCTGATGAAGTGATAATGGACTTCTATATGCTTGGTTCTCGCATGAAAAATAGGATTTGCCGCTAGATGCATGGAACTTACATTATCTCCAAATATGTGAGGTTTGGAACTCACAAGTCCCAAATCTGTATACAATGCTTTTAACCATATTGCCTCTTGAGTTGCTATGGTCAAGCCTCTGTACTCTGCTTCAGTTGAAGATAAAGCAACTGTTGGTTGCTTCTTGGAACTCCATGACACTAGCTTTGAACCTGCAAATGCTAAGTAACCAGATGTACTTTTTCTATCATCCTTAGCTCCTGCCCAATCTGCATCTGAGTAGATTTTGATATCCAAATCTGAAGAGTAAGGATAGAATATACCTTCGTTGATTGTACCTTTGAGATACTTCAGTACTCTCTTAGCCGCATCCATGTGTGGTCTTCTTGGTGAGTGCATCAACTGACTAAGCACTCCCACACTATATGAGATGTCTGCCCTTGTGTGAGTAGCATATATCAAGCTACCTACCAAGCTTTGATACTCTTTAATGTCTTCAATTTTCTCACCTTCATAAACACTAAGTTTATGATTCATCTCCAAAGGTGTACCTGCAGGTTTAGTGTTCTCCATTTTGAACTTGAGAAGAAGATCCTGAATGTATCTTCTTTGAGTCAAATACATTCCTTCATCTGTATATATCACCTGCATACCTAGGAAATATGTGAGCTCACCTAGGTCACTGATTTTGAACTCCTCTTGCATGTGTCTCTTGATCCTTTGAATGCCATTTAGATCATCACCTGTCACAATAATATCATCTACATATACACATAGATAGATAACCTCATTGTGATCCCTTTTGATGAATAGAGAAGGATCGGAGCTGCTAGCTTTGAACCCTTGGTCTTGAAGATATGTAACCAACCTGTAATTCCAAGCTCTTGGAGCTTGTTTCAATCCATACAATGCTTTCTTAAGTCTGCAAACATAAGATGGATGATTAGGGTTTTCAAAACCTGGTGGTTGTGACATGTATACCTCTTCACTTATCCAACCATTTAAGAATGCATTTTTCACATCAAGTTGGAGGAGTCTCCAATTCCTTGCAGCAACTACACTTATCAATGTCCTGATTGTAGTCATCTTTGCAACTGGTGAGAATGTTTCCTCATAGTCTATACCATGAGTTTGTGAGCATCCTTTGGCAACTAATCTTGCCTTGTACCTGCAAACTGATCCATCTGAATTTCTTTTAACTTTATATACCCATCGGCAACCAATTACCTTTTGATTCGGTGACATTGGAACCAAATCCCAAGTGTCCATTTCCTTCAATGCATCTATCTCTTCGTTCATGGCCTTTTCCCAATTAGGGTTTCCATTTGCCTCTTCATAGGTTGAGGGTTCCTCTGAAATAGAGTCTTTTGCCAAGTAGATTGAATGCTTTGTAACAAATGTGGAATCATATCCATACCTTTCTGGTTGTTTCTTCTCTCTTGCTGATCTTCTAGGTGCTTGTTTGGAGCATTCTCCAACCTCTTGCATCTTTGCTTTGCCTCTTGACTTCCATAGCTTGTAATCCCTTTCTCTTTCATCTTGGTCATTGTCTGTATCACTTCTTGGATCCTGGACCTGTGTATCATGCTTGCTTCCTAATTGATGAGAGTCAGAATCAAGATCATATGGTAGTGTTACCTTTTGTTTGTCTTCATCATACCAAGACCTGTGTTCTTCAAACACAACATCTCTACTTGTAGTGAATTGCTTGGTTGAAGGATTGAAGAACCTGTAACCCATCTGAGTTGAATCATATCCAATAAACACTGCCTTTGTTGCCCTTTCATCTAGCTTACCTCTTATTTGTGATGGTACATGAACATAAGCTAAACAACCAAAAACCTTGCAATGTCCAAGACTAGGTTTTCTTCCATGCCATGCTTCATAAGGAGTCATACCTTGAAGTGATTTGGATGGTAGTCGATTGACAAGGTACACTGCAGTTGAAATAGCTTCTGCCCATAGATAATGTGGCAACTTCTTCTCTTCAAGCATTGTTCGGGCTGATCCAACCAATGTCTTGTTTCTCCTCTCTGCAATTCCATTTAGTTGAGGAGAGTACCTGGTAGTCACTTCCCTTTTGATACCTTTATCCTGCAAGAACTCATCAAAATCTTTGGAGAAGTATTCTCCCCCTCCATCAGATCTGAGCTTCTTTAGTGATCTACCTGTATGATTTTCCACATGCGCAAGATACTTCTTGAAGCAATCAAACACTTCATTCTTACTCTTGATAAAGTATAGAATAGTCCATCTACTATGGTCGTCAATAAATGAGACATAATACCTTGATCCTGCCAATGAAGGTTCTTGACTTGGTCCCCATACATCTGTATGTACTAAGTCCAATAAATTGTTGTGGATGTAGCCTTTGTGGTTGAATGGTTGTCTTTGTGCCTTCCCAATCTGACATGCATCACACCTGTTGATCATGTGTTGCTTTGATATGTTCGGCAGTCCTAGAACACTTTGATCCCTGCATATATCCTTCAAGGTTCTTTCATTCACATGAGCAAGTCTCTTATGCCACACTTCAAGCTCACTTAGGGTTTGAGACCCAAAGTTGAATAGAGCTATGTTCCTGGTATCTCCTACTTCAAAAGTAAAGAGCCTACCATGCTTCTCACCTCGGGCTATCTTCTTGAAGCCTTGACATGGATCTTCCACAAAAGCTCCATGTTGGGTGAACCTAACTTGCAAGCCTTTTTCAACTATTTGGCCTACACTTATTAGGTTTTAGTGATAGTGGGTACATAGAGAACCTTACTCAGAATGTTTGTCCTGCCATTGGAAGCTTTGACATTACCAATCTTCTCCACATTGTGCTTTGTGTCATCCCCTATTTGCACTTCATGTCTATGCTTTGGACTTTCCAAGTCAGATAGAAGAGCAATGTTGCCTGCAACATGATTCGAACATCCTGAATCTATGTAGAACAAATGATCATCTTCTTTACCTTCTTTGTGGCTTAGGTTCATAAGAAGTAATGAGTCTTCATGTGGTTGATCTTCTGAATAATTGTTGTAGTCCCTTCTATTATAGCTTCTATTGTTGTTGTTGAAGTTGTGTCCACCTCTGCCTCTATTGCCGCCATATCCACCTCTTCCACTTCCTTTCTGGGTCTTCCCATTGAACCAGCAATTCTGAGTGGTGTGGTTGGTCTTATCGCATATGGCACAAGGTTGAACATTCTGACCTTTGGCTTTGTCTTGCTTTGGTCCTTTCTTCTTCCCTTTCCACTTGCTCTTGCTTGCGAAGTTGGCTTGGGAAGTCTCTTCTTCATCTTCTTCCTTCTTCTTGCCTTTCTGCTTCTTATCCTTCTTATCTGCATATAGAGCACTCGTTGAATTACCATGATAAGAGTTACCTTCCCTTATGCTATTGTTGGCTTCTTGATTGAAGAGTTGTCCAAGAAAAATGTTGAAGTCTGGAGTTTGCACATCCATGATGAGATCGTAAGCCGTCGTGAAGGATTGCCATTGCTTATCACTTCGAATGCCGTTGAGAATTTGCCTCATGATGACCTCTTCTTCAATCAGCTCTCCAATGGATGCTAACTGATCCACAACCTCCTTGACCTTGGTAACAAACTCTGTGATGGTTTGTTTAGGTGTCTTCTTCATTTGGTTGAACTCGTTCCAAAGATGATTCTTTCTTGCTTTAGTACTAGCAGAAAAGAAAGTCTCCAGGGCATCCCAAGTCTCTTGAGATGTCTTGCATCCTCTAATATGTGGTAATAGAAAGTCAGAGATAGAGTTTAGTATGTACGACCTTGCTTGAGCATCCCTTGCGCACCAAAGTGTGAGCTTATCTGTCTCCTCTTGTGTAGGTCCTCCTTTGGATCTTGGAATAGGCATAGCTTCATCACCTGCTACAATTCCATAAAGATTTCTACCTTGCAAGTAGGCCTCCATTCTGATTTGCCAAGCCGCGTAGTTGTGTCGATCAAGCTTCTCAATCATTGAGGGAAAGCCGTCACCCATCTTGAACTAGCTCTGATACCACTGAAAGAACTTGGAGAAGTTTGTCGAAGGTAGAAAAGTGCGTTTCGAAGCGATGAAGTTTGGTCAAGCCAACCGGCACAAGACCAGCCCTTGAGCTTTTGGAGACTCAAATAGACCTTATAGGCATTCTATAAGTGCAAAGAAACACACTATGTACCTTGGAGCATCAAGGAGAATGAGTCGATACAAAACAGATAGGTTCGCGGGTCGACTAGCTCAAAAAACTTTCTATGGAAGAGACAATGAACTTCAAATGCCCATAGCGACCAGCGTGATTACAATTAGAAAAAATAATTTTATGGGAGTGATACACATAGGGTTGAGTGTATGAAATGCACAAAAGTATAAGGAATAAGCAAAATATGCTATAGGAATGAATGCGACATTCACCGGTGGTACTTCCTATTTTTCAGGAATACGCAGAGATTGACCCCGATGCAAAAAAACTAAGATTTCTCCAAATCTGCTGAACCAAATGCTTTGAAAATTTACAGGCATAAACTAGACACTGATACCTTTCCAATGAGTCCTCTTGCACTCAATTTGAAGCTCTGAAGAGAGAGCAGCAGCCTCTGCAAGATTACTGTTGGCGAAGAAGATGATGCAGAAATTGAAGGAGCAAGACAATGATGGTCACAAGTGTATGTATATTGCTTCCATGTAATGTACAAGTGATTTCAACTCCTTATATAGCCTCTAGGAGTGTTCCACGACTTTTACAACTTGAATTTGAATTCAAATGAAGGTGGGAATGGTTGTTGGAGGGAATCAATTCACTTCCCTACAATCTAGGAAAAGTGAAGATCTTGATTGATCTACTTTTAGGTGATTGATTGCTTGATTGAATGCAACTTCAACCACCAAAATTTCGTGGGATTTTGGCCCTATATTTGTACCTTTACATGTGTACAACTCAAGGCTTTTACAACGGTAAATGAGCCATCAAAATATTCTCAAAAAATACAATAAATGAGCATATGAAAAAGAACTCTCCAACGGATATTCTTTCGACGCAATAGCCTTTGATGTAGATCAAATCCACCTCAAGCATAGTGTAAGCTTGATGTTCCAACACATGCACCATAGCACCGACATCACTCTTTCATGTGGCAATCATGGAAAGTTCCACTAGTGACATGGATATCTCAACCATCGCTTCACCAGGTGCACAATTACATGCTTCCACCACACCACGTACCCCATCGCACACATAACCTATTCACACATCCCTCCCATCACTCGCTATTGCATCCACTATCCCTACCCCTATCCCCACTCCTAGTGCATTACACACCACCCCGCATGATTCCCCACCCTTGCATCTTCTTCTTCATCCACTATTGATGTGGCTCTCCAGCAAATGATACGGTGTATGCAACAAATTAATGTTGAATATTCATCGCCCGGGCAACAACATTCCACCCTACAATGGACTAGAAAAGAGTTATAGGTATGTTTAGATGCACTCACCCTACAGAATGAGGATCTTAACCAAAAGTATCAAAACTTGGAAAGCGAATATCAGACGCAGCAGAAAAATCTTGAAGCTCAGATATAGGAACATGCGAAAGAAGTTGAATCACAATTAGACATTCATTTGATGCAAAATGCCCAACTGACACACGACATGGCACTTCTTCGCCGACACCTTAATGCAGCAAAGGAGGAAAATCAACATCTACAACAGCAGAATCATGAGAATTTTGAGGCTACATTGGACAACCCAGATACACCACTAAGCCCATCCTGCTTTCAAGCTATTCCCCCCGAATCGATGCAGATATTATTGGAAGACCATGCATGTGTGCTTGAGAACTATGACCATTTATAGGAAGAATGTCGAACCCTCAAGGAAACCAATAAAACTTTGTGCTTAAAGATTCTTTGGGACCCACTATCATACAAGAAGTGGCACCATCGGCTCTCTTGGAAGAATTGATCATGCTACATATGAAAGTACAAGAGTTATAGACTCAAGCATCTAATATGACAAAACCCCCTCGATCAAAGTCACCACCTGATCTATCGAAACTAGAAGAAACGATAGCTATCCCTATCAAGGAAGCATTCAAAGAACAATATGTACCTTTATCGGTTGTTGGCAGACGTTCATCTCCTGAAGGACAAGACACCTATGAACTACCACCGCCAGCTTGGTTAAAAACCATCGAAGAATTGGGTAAGACACACTCTGCTTGTGTAGATGTGCAACTCCATGCAATGGCAAATCTCGAAGAAGTTATTTTGAAGTCGCCTTATTTTTTTGTTATTGCCCCCCTTAGACATATCATGTCTAGTGAATTACAGTACAAGCCATATTTCCTTTTGCTAGAGGAATATAATTTTCAAGTGGAGAAAGAGACTAAGAAGCACCCCATGCACACTATGCAATTCGAGCCCGAGGATGTTCCTCTAGAAGCAGAGTGAGGCCACATCTATCAACCCACCTAGCGCGTAGACTTACTACAAAAGTACCTGGAAATGATGCATACATGGATGCGCACTCCAACACACTTGAAGTACAACCCTTGTTACGAGCCAGTTTTGCATAGACATACTTGGAAGGCATTTGCTATTAAGGTCCAAAACAATCGTCAATGCAAGGATTGGCTTAATTATCCCTATCTCGCGCCTGCAATGAATAATACTCTAACTGTCGGCTATATGATCGCCACCATTCATCATTGGTTGCCTTGTCTACACAAAATGACAGATATCGCCACTCAAATGACTATAAAGATTTTTTATATGATGTAGATTGTATTCAAGACCTTTCGACGCATCAAGGTTCCCACTGTAAATACACCCGACTTTGAATATGGGAACTTGGACCTCATTTATGACATGAGTATGACACCGTCTCTCAAGGTATGCTATGCTTCACACTGCAGATTGAAGTATATGCCCGCCTGCTACAAGCAGACATTTGAAGAAATGTTCACCACAGGCTTCTGGGAATATCACTCAGAAGTGTTTATCACTCGTCCAATGCATTTGCTACACTTGTTTGCTTGTCAACACATCATGTATTCAGAACATTATATGCACCCACCTCCAGATGAACCCCAGCCTATTGATTTGGAGAAGCTTGAACGTGATCTTATCCGGGGACTTCACATCACTGAACACACCTTGGCAGCAAAGTTGCTCACAAACTACATTGCTCATGCTAAATCAGGTTCTATCAGGAACGACAGAAACGAGGAGGAGGGGAGTGTTCAAGGCAAAGGGTCGAGTACTAATTCTCGTCATAGAAGAAGAGGAAGCACTTAAAACTACTCAGAAGACTTCATCATGGCAAGAGTGATTTTTATCACTAAACCAATGTATTATATGTATATACATCCAATTATCGCAGATGCGACTCCATTTTGTGGAAGTCGAGGAGTCCTCGAGCTTGAGGAGTCTAGGTAGAACACTCATACCAATTTATGTAATTTTTGGAAGCCCTTAGATAATTCAAATCAGATATAGAACCTATTGTTTAACTATGCCAATCACTAGATGTGAAACCGGTCAAAACTAGGCAAAAACTATAAATAGATCTAGAGAGCTCATTTTGTGGTTGTTGTTAGTTTATGAGTGATCCTATGAGCTAGAGCTAGAAGAGCTATTGTAATGAGATTATGATGAATATGATTATGAGCTCTTTTCTTGCCTTCCATTGATCTCCATCGTGACTTTCCTAGTGTGTGTGTGTGTATGCTCTTGCATTTCTCACCATCTTCTTCATGCACATCACTCGTTCTTGATCTTCATATCAGCCTAAACTCTCCGTGGATTGACAATTATGAGGTGAAGCTCCTCACGTTGGTGCTTTCTATTGTGCTAGAGTGACAGTAAGCTGTTGGATGCTTGATTTACTTATGTATTACTTGGCCAAATATTCAGTTTGCTATATCACAGATGAGCACGTTTATGCATTGCCCAGGTGTCAAGCATTGGTAGGTGGTTAAGCGCATCTTTCGCTACTTGAGTGGTACTCGGCTACTTGGATTGTTTTATCCCAAGGGTGGATCACTACTACCATATTTGCATGCTTTTTTTGACAGTGATTGGGCTGGTTGCTATGACAGGTGTGTCCACTAGTGGTTTTTTCTTGATGCTTGGTAGCTCATGTATATGTTGGTTGAGCAAGAAGCAGCCTACTGTGGCCACTTCCAGTTGTGAGGTTGAGTATAGGGCAGCTTTCACAGCGACTATTGAGTGTGTGAGGCACAAACGCCTTATGGCTGATTTGGGTGTTGGTCAGTCTTCTACCACCACCATCTTCACTGACAGTCAGAGCGCTTTGGCAATTGTGAGGAACCCTATGTTCCATGCTCGCACTAAGCACATTGAGGTGCATTATCATTATGTCAGGGAGGGGTTCTCTACAAGGGAGATCAACTTGGCATATGTGCCCATGCACAAGACCATTGTAGACCTTTTCACAAAGGCTCTACCTAGGGAGAAGTTTGAAGCTTTCCGCAAAACTTTGGGCTTCCTTCCTTTTGTGGATTGATTCCACATAGCTTGGAACTTCCTTATACATGAGTGCCAGCTCCTTGTTCACCGCATCACTCCCAAGGGGGATTTGTTGATATACTGAGGTAGTGATGTGTGTGAACACTCTAGGACCATCGGGGCACTTTTTTCCCTCTTTAGGAGGTTTTTTCCCCCCGGCTTGTATATACGCCTATTGCCCTAACGGGCTAACTATCTTTGTACATTCTGGTGGTAATACATTCAATATTGTGTGTTGTGCTCCAAGCTTCTTCTTCTTTCTTGTGATGTTTGTGTGCTTCTGCAGATGTCTAATTCCAACACTAGATTCATTACTTGAAGTAATAGTTTTCTAATACTTTGAAAGACATGAAGGATTGAGCTTTGTGAATAGCTTGTCCAAAAAATACACTTGTCCAATCTTCTTCTTTAGCTACACAAACAAGCTATAACTTGTACTTTGATTTTTCTGAAGTTGAATTATATGTAAGATTCATATTTGTCTTCAAAGACTTATGAATCATTGTATATTTTCTAAGAAATTAATATAGCTTGCCTTTGATCATTCAAAGAAGTGTTTTTGGATTCCCTATGTATTAATCTAACTCAAGTTGTTGTTGTGAACTAGTACATACTTACTTGAGCACTATGAAAGCTAACATTTTGCTAGGGGTACCTTGTTCAAACCAATTCATGTTTGGACCACTTTATCCTATCCAAAGATCTATTACTTGTACTTTGAACATAACTTAATGTTGAACACTGATCGTGTAAGATGTATTCTTGAATGTTTAAGAATAAATGATATTATATTCAAGAATATATATTAGCATGCCAGTTGAGCTTAAATATAGTGTCTTTCCTAGCTATCTTTGGTAGGTCCTTGGGTTCAAACTAAGTGGCAAAGGTGAGTGCTTTGCAAATAATCTATGTCACTTCCGTATTGTAGTATGTGAGGATCACAAAGTAAGGTTGATATTGTAGCTTGGAGGTGGTTATAAGCCTTCTATGTGATAGATTTTGAAAATATGCCAATTTCAGGACTTCTTCTTCCATATATGTCATGGCTAGGATTTGTAATACTACTCGGTCTTCTTGGGATCTTCCAATTTCCTCTAATCTCTTCAACCATGGTGACTTGGGTGCACCTTGAATGTGCCTTGCTCTCTTCTGTGACCCAACCTCCTAGTGCTGTTCGAGGCTTGTACTCCTCTTCAAAAGACATTCCACTAGAATCTAAATGGTTTCATTTTCTTCAAGTTCGTTGGGTGGTGATGGAGGTCATTCATATTGTTGAATTCTTGTTTGTAGCTCAAATATCCGGTTTTGTAAAGCAGCAAAGTCAGATGAGGAAGTAGTAGATGTAAGAGGTTCTACGACTACTGTGGGTGAAGAGCGTAGTCTTGTTGGTGGTTGCATTTGTAATTTGTTGACGTCTTCCATTAACTTTTCATGATCTTTGAGGAGGTTGGCATAATCTTCCAAGATAACCTTGATGCTCTTAGGAGGGATTTCTTGAAACTTGGAGGTGTGAAGAGAGATGGTGGATGCAATCCAAAGATGAGTAGGTGCTGCTACACGCAGCTTCACACCAGCCAACTGAGACTTCAAATTTGATTAGTAGACCCTTTCAGCTTCTTAAATCCACCAAAATATCATCCAAGTACTTTGGAATATGTATCCCAAAAGTTTAAGTCAAGACAAACTAGTTGCAAAATGACTAGCTCCCAAAACTTGCTATTTTTGGACATACACCTACTGGAAAAAATGAACAGTACTCTCAACCTGGTAGGAATTAGACAAATTCCTTTTGGGCATAGCAAATAGACTTAGCAAGCTAAAACACTTCAAATGATGGAATGAGCACTGAGAACAAGTTTCATCAATTTCTGGAACATGCCCACCATTCTCGGGACTCTACAGAGATAGACTAGTGAGTAGTAAAATGCAGATATCTCCAAATTTGTATATCCAATGACCTTGAAACTTTATATGCAGCAAGAAGACAGTAAGAGCTATCCAACACAAGTTATAACATTGAAGAACGTTGTGTAAAACTCAAGATATGACCTTCTAAAGTTACTGCTCTAAGTGAGTATGGCAGAGAACAAAATAGAGAAGTAGATAATGACAAATGTATAGATTCACATATGATTACAACCACATTGGTAATGAATATTTGCACAATGGGAGTAGAATGATAGAGCTATGGAGTAAGCTCTTCAATCTCTACAAAATGACATGAAGTGGTCACGTACAAGGCTTGCTAATCACGTCTTCCTTCTTACTCTTTTTATAGCTATTCTTGGAGGGAGTTTTGAATTCGAATTCGAATTGCTCCACCTAAAAGTGATCCCCAAAGTTAGGAGATATTCCCTCAGCTCAAAAAGTCATGGTTTTAAATAGTTAGAGCCATGAGTTTGCTTTTACATCATGGATGAGGTAAGCAATCCTTTTCCTTTTTTTTTCTTTCTTTCAATTACAAGAGATAAAAATGAACTCTTTTACAAGAGGCATTCACATGACTACACATGTGACTTACAAATGATCATAATATCAAGCATATCAAGCATGTAGGCTTGGGTAAAATGCACCAACAGCTCCCCCTCAAGCCTAACATGCTTGACCTCCAAATAAGTCTTCAATTGTCCTTGATTTCCTGCAAGCCAATCATCAACTTGAATCTACTTAACTTTATACCATCAAGAGCTTTAGTCAACATGTCGGCACATTGCATATCTGTAGAGACATAGGATAGTTGAATATCCTTGCTCATAAGCTTCTCCCTTACATAATGGTAGTGGACTTCAATATGCTTGGTTCTAGCATGGTATACCGGATTAGCTACTAGATGTAGTGAGCTTGTGTTGTCACCAAAAATGTGAGGTGTTGAAGAATGCAGTCCAAGATCTGTGTACAAAGACTTTAACCACATGATTTCTTGAGTTGCATTAGCCAAACCTCTATATTCTGCTTCAGTAGAAGATATTGCCACTGTTGGTTGCTTCTTTGATAACCAAGAAATGATTTTTGAACCTACAAACAATATATACCCAGATGTGCTTCTTCTATCATCTCTAGATCCGGCCCAATCTGCATCTGAGTAGACCTTTAGCTCAATATCTAAAGTAAATGAATAAAATAAACCTTCATCCATGGTCCCCTTTAGGTACTTGAGGACTCTCTTGGCCGCTTCCAAATGTGGTCTTCTCGGCTTATGCATAAACTGACTCAATATGCTAACACTATAGCATATATCCACCCTTGAGAGTGTTGCATAGTTCAAACTTCCAACCAAGCTTTGATAGCTTGTGATGTCTTCAATTGTCTCTCCTTCATAAGCACTAATCTTATGATTTTGCTCCATAGGTGTACCTGCACACTTGGTATTTTCCATCTTGAATTTGATGAGCATGTCATGCACATACCTCCTTTGTGTGATGTATATACCTGAATCTGTGTAGATTAACTCCAATCCAAGAAAATAAGTGAGTGGTCCGAGGTCACTTATTTTGAACTCCTCCTTCATTTGACTCTTTACCTGTTTGATTCCTTCAAGATCATTGCATGTGATAATAATATCATCAACATACACACATAAATAGATCACTTCAGATCCATTCCTCTTTATGAACAAAGAGGTATCTGCCTTGCTAGCTTTGAATCCTTGGTCCTGCAAATAAGTCACCAATCTGAAATTCCAAGCTCTTGGAGCTTGCTTCAATCCATACAAAGCTTTCTTTAGTTTGCATACGTAGTTAGGATGATGTGCATCCTCATATCCAGGAGGTTGTGCCATATAGACTTCCTCACAAATCCATCCATTCAAGAAAGCATTCTTTACATCAAGTTGATAGAGATTCCAATTTCTAGATGCAGCAAGACTAATGAGAACCCTAATTGTAGGCATTTTTGCAACAGGAGAGAAAGTATCCTCATAATCAATACCATGGGTTTGAGCAAACCCTTTAGCAACTAACCTTGCTTTGTGTCTATTTATACTTCCATCTGGATTCCTCTTGATTTTGTATATCCATCGAGATCCAATTACCTTCATAGATGGCTTGTTAGGTACAAGCTCCCAAGCGTCATTCTCCTTCAAGGCTTCCATTTCTTCATCCATTGCATCTCTCCAGGCTTTCTTGCTTTGTGCTTCTTCGAATGTGGTAGGTTCTTCATTGGTTGAATCCTTTGCAATGTAGATTGAGTGCTTGGTGACCAAAGAAGTATCATAACCAAACCTCTGTGGCTTCTTCTTCTCCCTTGAAGACCTTCTAAGTGGTTGATGTGAGCTCTAGGGTCTAAATGTAGCATCCTGCATCTTTGCTTTACCTTTGTTCTTCCATAGCTTTAGTCTTTCCAAGTCTTCCAGGTCAATCTCCGAATCACTTTCTTCAATCTGCTTTGACTCCTTTGGGTGAAGTGATGGAAAATCTTCATCCAAGTCATAAGGCAGCTTCACTTTCCTGTCATCATCAAACCATGATTTGTTTTTATCAAAAATTACATCTCTACTCACAGAAAATCCTTTATTGGTTGGATTGTACAATCTATATCCTTTTTGGTTTTGATCATAACCAATCAATACACAATTCTCTGCCTTGGGATCCAATTTCCCTCTTACTTGAGAAGGAGTGTGAGCATAGGCTAAGCATCCAAAGATTTTACAATGCTCTAGACTAGGTCTTCTTCCATTCCACACTTCATATGGAGTTGTTCCATCTAGTGACTTAGATGGAAGTCTATTTATGAGATATGTGGTTGTAGACACAGCCTCTGCCCATAGGTAGTTTGGCAATCCCTTTTGGTTGAGCATGGACCTTGCAGCTTTGACAATAGCTCTATTCCTCCTCTCTGCTACACCATTGAGTTCGGGTGTATACCTTGTAGTGACTTCCCTTTTAATGCCTCTTTCATGAAAGAAGGAATCAAATTCAAAGGAGAAGTATTCTCCTCCACCATCTGATCTGAGTCTTTTCAACGTCCTACCTATTTGGTTTTCGACAAGAGCAATATACTTCTCAAAGCAATTAAACACTTCATACTTGTGCTTCATGAAAAACAGAATGGTCCACTTACTACAATCATCTATGAAAGACACATAATATCTTGAGCCTGATATAGATGGCTCCTTACATGGACCCCACACATCCGTGTGCACTAGATCCAAAGGATTTTGATACATATATCCTTTCTTATTGAAAGGTTGTCTATGAGCCTTGCCGAGTTGACAAGCTTCACACTTATAAATCATGTGTTGCCTTGTGATATTAGGCAAACCAAGTACACTTTGGTCCCTGCAAATTTTTTTGAGTGTCCTCTCACCAATGTGAGCAAGCCTTTTGTGCCATATCTCCAACTCTATTACAGTTTGAGATCCATAGCTAAACAAAGCTATGTTCTTTGTATCTTCCACTTCAAAAGTGAAAAGCCTTCTTGTCTTTTCTCCTTTGGTAATCCTTCTAAAGCCTTGCCTTGGGTCTTCAATATATGCTCCAAATCAGTTGAATCTAACCACCAATCCTTTTTCAACAATCTGTCCAACACTTATTAAATTTTTGGTAATTTTAGGGACATACAAGACTTTGCTTAAGAGGTTCATATTCCCATCTGATGTCTTCACATTACCTATCTTCTCCACTGAGTGCTTTCTGTCATCTCCTTTCTGCACTTCATGCTTGTTATGAGGATCTTCCAAATCAAAAAGTAAAGCCACATTTGCTGCTACATGCTTTGAGCATCCCGAATCAATGTAAAATATGTGATCATCATCCTTACCTTTCTTCACTGATAGATTCATAATCAATAATGAATCTTCTTGACTTTGGTCCTCTGCATAGTTATTGTAGTCTCTTCTTCCTCTATGGCCACTTTGATAGTTGTTATTGTTGTGATTGTTGTTGTAGTAGTTGTTGTTGTTGTTGTTGTTGTAGCCTCCATTGTATCTGCCTCTATTTGATCCATAGCCACCTCTATTGAATCCTCTTCCTCTTGAGTTCCTCAGGTTCCTGAAACATTCTTCAGTAGTATGATTAGATAAGCCACATATATTGCAAGGTTGAGATGATTGGAATCTCCCCCTGCCTTTCTTTCCACCTCTGCCTCTTCCTCTACCTGCAAAGTTCGCTTGGAAAGAACTACCTTCATCTTCATTCTTCCTATTCTTTGACTTGTCCTTGACCTTAGCTTTATCAGAATATAAGAGAGAAGTTTGATTACCTCTTGAGGACTCACCACCTTTGCTAATCTTTGCTTCATGAGTGAAGAGTTGGCCCATGAGTGTGTTGAGGTCGGGTACATGCATATCCATGTATAAATCCATGGTTGTTGTGAATGACTCCCAATTGTCGTTTGCTTTGATTCCATTTATGATTTGTCTAATGATTTTCTCCTCTTCAATTACCTCTCCAAGGCTTTCAAGTTGGTCAGAAATCTCCTTCATCTTTGTGACATAATCAGTCACATTTTGCTTCGGGCTTTTCTTCATTGTTGTGAACTCCATCCACAATTGGTTCTTCCTTGTTGGAGCATTGGAAGAGAAGAAAGAAGCAAGTGCGTTCCAAGTCTCTCTTGATGTCTTGCATCCCTTGACATGAGGTAAAAGAAAATCAGAGATTGAGTTTAGAATATAGGACCTTACAAGTGCATCCTTCGAACACCAATTTGAAAGTCCTTCAACTTCTTCATGTGATGGTTGCCCTTTGTACCTCATGGTTGGCATTGCTTCATCTTCCGATATGAATCCATATAGATTCCTCCCTTGAAGGTAAGCCTCCATCCTTAGAGACCATGCCGGGTAGTTGTTTCGATCCAATTTGTCAATTGTTGATGGAAATCCATCTCCCATGTTGCTTGACTATGCTCTGATACCACTGTGAAGAGAGATGGTGGATGCAATCCAAAGATGAGTAGGCACTGCTACAACCAGCTTCACACCAGCCAACTGAGACTTCAGAGTTGATTAGTAGACCCTTTGAGCTTCCTTAATCCACCAAAATATCAGCCAAGTACTTTGGAATATGTATCCCAAAAGTTTAAGTCAAGACAGACTAGTTGCAAAATGACTAGCTCCCAAAACTTGCTATTTTTTAACATACACCTGATAGAAAAAACGAACAGTGATCTCAACCTGGTAGGAATTAGACAAATTCCTTTTTGGCATAGCAAATAGACTTATCAAGCTTCCCAATCAAAGTTAAAACACTTCAAATGATGGACTGAGCACTGAGAACAAGTTTCATCAATTTCTGGAACATGCCCACCATTCTTGGGACTCTACAGAGATAGAACAGTGAGCAGTAAAATGCAGATATCTCCAAATTCTTATATATAATGACCTTGAAAATTATTTTACAGCAAAAACACAGTACGAACTATCCAACGCAAGTTAAAACAGTAAAAAAGACTGCGTAGAACTCAAGATATGACCTTCTAAAGTTCAAACTTCCAACCAAGCTTTGATAGCTTGTGATGTCTTCAATTGGCTCTCCTTCATAAGCACTAAGCTTATGATTTTCCTCCATAGGTGTACTTGCACACTTGGTATTTTCCATCTTGAATTTGACGAGCATGTCATGCACATACTTCCTTTGTGTGATGTATATACCTGAATCTGTGTAGATTAACTCCAATCAAAGAAAATAAGTGAGTGGTCCGAGGTCACTTATTTTGAACTCCTCCTTCATTTGACTATCTACCTGTTTGATTCCTTCAAGATCATTGCCTGTGATAATAATATCATCAACATACACACATAAATAGATCACTTCAGATCCATTCCTCTTTATGAACAAAGAGGTATCCGCCTTGCTAGCTTTGAATCCTTGGTCCTGCAAATAAGTCACCAATCTGAAATTCCAAGCTCTTGGAGCTTGCTTCAATCCATACAAAGCTTTCTTTAGTTTGCATACCTAGTTAGGATGATGTGCATCCTCATATCCAAGAGGTTGTGCGATATAGACTTCCTCAAAAATCCATCCGTTCAAGAAAACATTCTTTACATCAAGTTGATAGAGATTCCAATTTCGAGATGCAGCAAGACTAATGAGGACCCTAATTGTAGGCATTTTTGCAAAAGGAGAGAAAGTCTCTTCATAATCAATACCATGGGTTTGAGCAAACCCTTTAGCAACTAACCTTGCTTTGTGTCTATTTATACTTCCATCTGGATTCCTCTTGATTTTGTATATCCATCGAGATCCAATTACCTTCATAGATGGCTTGTTAGGTACAAGCTCCCAAGTGTCATTCTCCTTCAAGGCTTCCATTTCTTCATCCATTGCATCTCTCCAGGCTTTCTTGCTTTGTGCTTCTTCGAATGTGGTAGGTTCTTCATTGGTTGAATCCTTTGCAATGTAGATTGAGTGCTAGGTGACCAAAGAAGTATAATAACCAAACCTCTCTAGCTTCTTCTTCTCCCTTGAAGACCTTCTAAGTGGTTGATGTGAGCTCTCGGGTCCATATGTAGCATCCTGCATCTTTGCTTTACCTTTGTTCTTCCATAGCTTTAGTCCTTCCAAGTTTTCTAGGTCAATCTCGGAATCACTTTCTTCAATGTGCTTTGGCTCCTTTGGTTGAAGTGATGGAAAATCTTCATCCAAGTCATAAGGCAGCTTCACTTTCTTGTCATCATCAAACCATGATTTGTTTTCATCAAAAATTACATCTCTACTCACAGAAAATCCTTTATTGGTTGGATTGTACAATCTATATCCTTTTTGGTTTTGATCATAACCAATGAATACACACTTCTTTGCCTTGGGATCCAATTTCCCTCTTACTTGAGAAAGAGTGTGAGCATAGGCTAAGCATCCAAAGATTTTACAATGCTCTAGACTAGGTCTTCTTCCATTCCACACTTCATATGGAGTTGTTCCATCTAGTGACTTAGATGGAAGTCTATTTATGAGATATGTGGCTGTAGACACAGCCTCTGCCCAGAGGTAGTTTGGAAATCCCTTTTCGTTGAGCATGGACCTTGCAGCTTCGACAATAGCTCGGTTCCTCCTCTCTGCCACAGCATTGAGTTCGCGTGTATACCTTGTAGTGACTTCCCTTTTTAATGCCTCTTTCATGCAAGAAGGCATCAAATTCAAAAGAGAAGTATTCTCCTCCACCATCTGATCTGCGTCTTTTCAACGTCCTACCTGTTTGGTTTTCAACAAGAGCAATATACTTCTTAAAGCAATTAAACACTTCATCCTTGTGCTTCATGAAAAACAGAATGGTCCACCTGCTACAATCATCTATGAAAGACACATAATATCTTGAGCCTGATATAGATGGCTCCTTACTTGGACCCCACACATCCGTGTGCACTAGATCCAAAGGATTTTGATACATATATCCTTTCTTATTGAAAGGTTGTCTATGAGCCTTGCCGAGTTGACAAGCTTCACACTTATAAATCATGTGTTGCCTTGTGATATTAGGCAAACCAAGTACACTTTGGTCCCTGCAAATTTGTTTGAGTGTCCTCTCACCAATGTGAGCAAGCCTTTTGTGCCATATCTCCAACTCTGTTACAGTTTGAGATCCATAGCTAAACAAAGCTATGTTCTTTGTATCTTCCACTTCAAAACTGAAAAGCCTTCTTGTCTTTTCTCCTTCGGCAATCCTTCTAAAGCCTTGCCTTGGGTCTTCAACATATGCTCCAAATTGGTTGAATCTAACCTGCAATCCTTTTTCAACAATCTGTCCAAAACTTATTAAATTTTTGGTAATTGTAGGGACATACAAGACTTTGCTTAAGAGGTTCATATTCCCATCTGATGTCTTCACATTACCTATCTTCTCCACTGAGTGCTTTTTGTCATCTCACGTCTGCACTTCATGCTTGTTATGAGGATATTCCAAACCAGAAAGTAAAGCCACATTTCCTGCAACATGATTTGAGCATCCCGAATCAATGTAAAATATGTGATCATCATCCTTACCCTTCTTCACTGATAGATTCATAATCAATAATGAATCTTCTTGAATTTGGTCCTCTGCATAGTTATTGTAGTCTCTTCTTCCTCTATGGCCACTTTGATAGTTGTTATTGTTGTGATTGTTTTTGTAGTAGTTGTTGTTGTTGTTGTAGCCTCCATTGTATCTGCCTCTATTTGATCCATAGCCACCTCTATTGAATCCTCTTCCTCTTGCGTTCCTCGGGTTCCTGAAACATTCTTCAGTAGTATGATTAGATAAGCCACATATATTGCAAGGTTGAGATGATTGGAATCTCCCCCTGCCTTGCTTTCCACCTCTGCCTCTTCCTCTAGCTCTTCCTCTACGTGCAAAGTTTGCTTGGAAAGAGCTACCTTCATCTTCATTCTTCCTATTCTTTGACTTATCCTTGACCTTAACTTTATCAGAATATAAGGCAGAAGTTTGATTACCTCTTGAGGACTCACCACCTTTGCTAATCTTTGCTTCGTGAGTGAAGAGTTGGCCCATGAGTGTGTTGAGGTCGGGTACATGCATATCCATGTATAAATCCATGGCTATTGTGAATGACTCCCAATTGTCATCTGCTTTGATTCCATTTATGATTTGTCTAATGATTTTCTCCTCTTCAATTACCTCTCCAATGCTTCCAAGTTGGTCAGAAATCTCCTTCATCTTTGTGACATAATCAGTCACATTTTGCTTCGGGCTTTTCTTCATTGTTGTGAACTCCATCCACAATTGGTTCTTCCTTGCTCAAGGGATGGAAGAGAAGAAAGAAGCAAGTGCATTCCAAGTCTCTCTTATTGTCTTGCATCCCTTGGCATGAGGTAAAAGAAAATAAGAGATTGAGTTTAGAATATAGGACCTTTCAAGTGCATCCTTCGAACACCAATTTGAAAGTCCTTCCACTTCTTCATGTGATGGTTGCCCTTTGTTCCTCATGGGTGGCATTGCTTCATCTCCTGATATGAATCCATATAGATTCCTACCTTGAAGGTAAGCCTCCATCCTTAGAGACCATGCTGGGTAATTTTTTTGATCCAATTTGTCAATTGTTGATGGAAATCCATCTCCCATGTTGCTTGACTATGCTCTGATACCACTGTGAAGAGAGATGGTGGATGCAATCCAAAGATGAGTAGGTTCTGCTACAACCAGCTTCACACCAGCCAACTGAGACTTCAGAGTTGATTAGTAGACCCTTTGAGCTTCCTAAATCCACCAAAATATCAGCCAAGTACTTTGGAATATGTATCCCAAAAGTTTAATTCAACACAGACTAGTTGCAAAATGAGTAGCTCCCAAAACTTCCTATTTTTGGACATACACCTACTAGAAAAAATGAACAGTGCTCTCAACCTGGTAGGAATTAGACAAATTCCTTTTGGGCATAGCAAAGAGACTTATCAAGCTTCCCAATCCAAGTTAAAACACTTCAAATGATGGACTGAGCACTGAGAACAAGTTTCATCAATTTCTGAAATATGCCCGCCATTCTCGGGACTCTGCAGAGATAGAACAGTGAGCAGTAAAATGCAGATATCTCCAAATTTGTATATATAATGACCTTGAAATTTTATATGCAGCAAGAAGACAATAAGAGCTATCCAAAGCAAGCTAAAACACTGAAAAACGTTGTGTAGAACTCAAGATATGACCTTCTGAAGGTACTACTCTAAGTGAGTATGCCAGAGAACAAAACAGAGAAGTAGATAATGACAAATGTATAGATTCACATATGATTACAACCACATTGGCAATGAATATTTGCACAATGGGAGTAGAATGATAGAGCTATGGAGTAAGCTCTTCAATCTCTACAACATGAAGTGGTCACGTACAAGGCTTGCTAATCACCTCTTCCTTCTTGCTCTTTTTATAGCTATTCTTGGAGGGAGTTTTGAATTCGAATTCGAATGGCTCCACCTAAAAGTGATCCCCAAAGTTAGGAGATATTCCCACAGCTCAAAACCTCGTGGTTTTAGGTATTTAGAGCCACGAGTTTGCTTTTAAATCATGGATGAGGTAAGCCATCCTTTTCCTTTTTCTTTCTTTCAATTACAAGAGATAAAAATGAACTCTTTTACAAGAGGGGTTCACATGACTACACATGTGACTTACAAATGATCATAATATCAAGCATATCAAGCATGTAGGCTTGGGTAAAATGCACCAACAGCTCCTCCTCAAGCCTAACATGCTTGGCCTCCAAATAAGTCTTCAATTGTGCTTGATTTCCTGCAAGCCAATCATCAACTTGAATCTACTTAACTTTGTACCATCAAGAGCTTTAGTCAACATGTCAGCACATTGCAAATCTGTAGAGACATAGGATAGTTGAATATCCTTACATAATGGTAGTGGACTTCAATATGCTTGGTTCTAGCATGGTATACCGGATTAGCTTCTCCCTTACATAATGGTAGTGGACTTCAATATGCTTGGTTCTAGCATGGTATACCGGATTAGCTGCTAGATGTAGTGAGCTTGTGTTGTCACTGAAACTATGAGGTGTTGAAGAATGAAGTCCAGGATCTATGTACAAAGGCATTAACCACATGATTTCTTGAGTTGCATTAGCCAAACCTCTATATTCGGCTTCAATAGAAGATAATGCCACTGTTGGTTGCTTCTTTGATGACCAAGAAATGATTTCTGAACCTGCAAACCATATATACCCGGATGTGCTTCTTCTATCATCTCTAGATTCGGCCCAATCTGCATCTGAGTAGACCTTTAGCTCAATATCTGAAGTAAATGAATAAAACAAACCTTCATTCATGGTCCCCTTTAGGTACTTGAGGACTCTCTTGGCCGCTTCCATATGTGGTCTTCTCGGCTTATGCATAAACTGACTCAATGTGCTAACACTATAGCATATATCCACCCTTGTGAGTGTTGCATAGTTCAAACTTCCAACCAAGCTTTGATAGCTTGTGATGTCTTCAATTGGCTCTCCTTCATAAGCACTAAGCTTATGATTTTGCTCCATAGGTGTACCTGCACACTTGGTATTTTCCATCTTGAATTTGACGAGCATGTCATGCACATACTTCCTTTGTGTGATGTATATACCTGAATCTGTGTAGATTAACTCCAATCCAAGAAAATAAGTGAGTGGTCCAAGGTCACTTATTTTGAACTCCTCCTTCATTTGACTCTTTACCTGTTTGATTCCTTCAAGATCATTGCCTGTGATAATAATATCATCAACATACACACATAAATAGATCACTTCAGATCCATTCCTCTTTATGAACAAAGAGGTATCCGCCTTGCTAGCTTTGAATCCTTGGTCCTGCAAATAAGTCACCAATCTGAAATTCCAAGCTCTTGGAGCTTGCTTCAATCCATACAAATCTTTCTTTAGTTTGCATACGTAGTTAGGATGATGTGCATCCTCATATCCAGGAGGTTGTGCCATATAGACTTCCTCATAAATCCATCCATTCAAGAAAGCATTCTTTACATCAAGTTGATAGAGATTCCAATTTCTAGATGCAGCAAGACTAATGAGGACCCTAATTGTAGGGATTTTTGCAACAAGAGAGAAAGTCTCCTCATAATCAATACCATGGGTTTGAGCAAACCCTTTAGCAACTAACCTTGCTTTGTGTCTATTTATACTTCCATCTGGATTCCTCTTGATTTTGTAAATCCGTCAAGATCCAATTACCTTCATAGATGGCTTGTTAGGTACAAGCTCCCAAGGGTCATTCTCCTTTAAGGCTTCCATTTCTTCATCAATTGCATCTCTCCAGGCTTTCTTGCTTTGTGCTTCTTCGAATGTGGTAGGTTCTTCATTGGTTGAATCCATGCAATGTAGATTGAGTACTTGGTGACCAAAGAAGTATCATAATCAAACCTCTCTGGTTTCTTCTTCTCCCTTGAAGACCTTCTAAGTGGTTGATGTGAGCTATTGGGTCCATATGTAGCATCCTGCATCTTTGCTTTACCTTTGTTCTTCCATAGCTTTAGTCTTTCCAAGATTTCTAGGTCAATCTCCGAATCACTTTCTTCAATCTGCTTTGGCTCCTTTGGTTGAAGTGATGGAAAATCTTCATCCAAGTCATAAGGTAGCTTGACTTTCCTATCATCATCAAACCATGATTTGTTTTCATCAAAAATTACATCTCTACTCACAGAAAATCCTTTAGTGGTTGGATTGTACAATCTATATCCTTTTTAATTTTGATCATAACCAATGAATACACACTTCTCTGCCTTTGGATCCAATTTCCCTCTTACTTGAGAAGGAGTGTGAGCATAGGATAAGCATCCAAAGATTTTGCAATGCTCTAGACTAGGTCTTCTTCCATTCCACACTTCATATGGAGTTGTTCCATCTAGTGACTTAGATGGAAGTCTATTTATGAGATATGTGGTACTAGACACAGCCTCTGCCCATAGGTAGTTTGGCAATCCCTTTTCGTTGAGCATGGACCTTGAAGCTTTGACAATAGCTCTGTTCCTCCTCTCTGCTACACCATTGAGTTCGGGTGTATACCTTGTAATTACTTCCCTTTTAATGCCTCTTTCATGCAAGAAGGCATCAAATTCAAAAGAGAAGTATTCTCCTCCACCATCTGATCTGAGTCTTTTCAATGTCCTACCTGTTTGGTTTTGAACAAGAGCAATATACTTCTTAAAGCAATTAAACACTTCATCCTTGTGCTTCATGAAAAACAGAATGGTCCACCTGCTACAATCATCTTTGAAAGACACATAATATCTTGAGCCTGATATAGATGGCTCCTTACTTGGACCCCACACATCCGTGTGCACTAGATCCAAAGGATTTTGATACATATATCCTTTCTTATTGAAAGGTTGTCTATGAGCCTTGTCGAGTTGACAAGCTTCACACTTATAAATCATGTGTGGCCTTGTGATATTAGGCAAACCAAGTACACTTTGGTCCCTGCAAATTTGTGTGAGTCTCCTCTCACCAATGTGAGCAAGCCTTTTGTGCCATATCTCCAACTCTGTTAGAGTTTGAGATCCATAGCTAAACAAAGCTATGTTCTTTGTATCTTCCACTTCAAAAGTGAAAATCCTTCTTGTCTTTTCTCCTTTGGCAATCCTTCTAAAGCCTTGCCTTGGGTCTTCAACATATGCTCCAAATCGGTTGAATCTAACCTACAATCCTTTTTCAACAATCTGTCCAACACTTATTAATTTTTTGGTAATTGTAGGGACATACAAGACTTTGCTTAAGAGGTTCATATTCCCATCTGATGTCTTCACATTACCTATCTTCTCCACTGAGTGCTTTGTGTCATCTCATGTCTGCACTTCATGCTTGTTATGAGGATCTTCCAAATCAGAAAGTAAAGCCACATTTCTTGCTACATGGTTTGAGCATCCCGAATCAATGTAAAATATGTGACCTTCATCCTTACCCTTCTTCACTAATAGATTCATAATCAATAATGAATCTTCTTGACTTTGGTCCTCTGCATAGTTATTGTAGACTCTTCTTCCTCTATGGCCACTTTGATAGTTGTTATTGTTGTGATTGTTGTTGTAGTAGTTGTTGTTGTTGTAGCCTCCATTGTATCTGCCTCTATTTGATCCATAGCCACCTCTATTGAATCCTCTTCCTCTTGAGTTCCTCGGGTTCCTGAAACATTCTTCAGTAGTATGATTAGATAAGCCACATATATTGCAAGGTTGAGATGATTGGAATCTCCCCCTGCCTTTCTTTCCACCTCTGCCTCTTCCTCTAGCTCTTCCTCTACCTGCAAAGTTTGGAAAGAGCTACCTTCATCTTCATTCTTACTATTCTTTGATGTGTCCTTGACCTTAGCTTTATCAGAATATAAGGCAGAAGTTTGATTACCTCTTGAGGACTCACCACCTTTGCTAATCTTTGCTTCATGAGTGAAGAGTTGGTCCATGAGTGTGTTGAGGTCGGGTACATGCATATCCATGTATAAATCCATGGTTGTTGTGAATGACTCCCACTTGTCGTCTGCTTTGATTCCATTTATGATTTGTCTAATGATTTTCTCCTCTTCAATTACCTCTCCAATGCTTCCAAGTTGGTCAGAAATCTCCTTCATCTTTGTGACATAATCAGTCACATTTTGCTTCGGGCTTTTCTTCATTGTTGTGAACTCCATCCACAATTGGTTCTTCCTTACTCGAGTGTTGGAAGAGAGGAAAGAAGCAAGTGCATTCCAGGTCTCTCTTGATGTCTTGCATCCCTTGACATGAGGTAAAAGAAAATCAGAGATTGAGTTTAGAATATAGAACCTTGCAAGTGCATCCTTCGAACACCAATTTGAAAGTCCTTCCACTTCTTCATGTGATGGTTGCCCTTTGTTCCTCATGGTTGGCGTTGCTTCATCTCCGGATATGAATCCATATAGATTCCTCCCTTGAAGGTAAGCCTCCATCCTTAGAGACCATGCTGGGTAATTGTTTTGATCCAATTTGTCAATTGTTGATGGAAATCCATCTCCCATGTTGCTTGACTATGCTCTGATACCACTGTGAAGAGAGATAGTGGATGCAATCCAAAGATGAGTAGGCAACTGAGACTTCAGAGTTGATTAGTAGACCCTTTGAGCTTCCTAAATCCACCAAAATATCAGCCAAGTACTTTGGAATATGTATCCCAAAAGTTTAAGTCAAGACAGACTAGTTGCAAAATGTCTAGCTCCCAAAACTTGCTATTTTTGGACATACACCTACAAGAAAAAATGAACAGTGCTCTCAACCTGGTAGGAATTAGACAAATTCCTTTTGGGCATAGCAAATAGACTTATCAAACTTCCCAATCCAAGTTAAAACACTTCAAATGATGGACTGATCACTGAGAACAAGTTTCATCAATTTCTGGAACATGCCCACCATTCTCGGGACTCTGCAGAGATAGACCAGTGAGCAATAAAATGCAGATATCTCCAAATCTGTATATCCAATGACCTTGAAAATTTATATGCAGAAAGATGACAGTAAGAGCTATCCAACGCAAGTTGCAACACTGAAAAAAATTGTTTAAAACTCAATGTATGACCTTCTAAAGTTACTGCTCTGAGTGAGTATGGCAGAGAACAAAACAGAGAAGTAGATAATGACAAATGTATAGATTCACATATGATTACAAACACATTGGCAATGAATATTTGCACAATGGGAATAGAATGATAGAGATATGGAGTAAGCTCTTCAATCTCTACAAAATGACATGAAGTGTTCATGTACAAGGCTTGCTAATCGCCTCTTCCTTCTTGCTCTTTTTATAGCTATTCTTGGAGGGAGTTTTGAATTCGAATTAGAATGGCTCCACCTAAAAGTGATCCCCAAAGTTAGGAGATATTTCCTCAACTCAAAAAGTCGTGGTTTTAGGTAGTTAGAGAGAGGAGTTTGCTTTTACATCATGGATGAGGTAAGCCATCCTTTTCCTTTTTCTTTCTTTCAATTACAAGAGATAAAAATGAACTCTTTTACAAGAGGGGTTCACATGACTACACATGTGACTTACAAATGATCATAACATCAAGCATATCAAGCATGTAGGCTTGGGTAAAATGCACCAACAGGAGGGATTTATACGAGCATCTAGCATTTCTCTATTGTTGTCTCTAAATTCTCTTGATTTTTTGTTGTAGCCTTTGCTTCTCCTCCCAAGCTCCTACTAAATATGGTTCGAGTAATGCCATATTTCCATTGAGTTTGGCATTCCTTTCCATTTTTTTTTTGTAAGTGTCCTTCTAAGTCTTCGACGGCTTTCTTATCCATGTCTTGTATTTGAGATGGTGAATTCATCTTGTAATAGAGCGTTCGTGGCCAGCAGATCTGAAATTGTGCTTGTAAATGTGTTAACTAAGCTTGAAGTGCTACTGTTTTTGTATTCTTGGCATAGGTGGTTGTCATAGTTTATCATGTTGCTAGGGTGGAGTCAACTATGAATGTATGCATAGTGGATGAAGTCTGAAATGGGTATGATACAAGGGGAAAGGGAATGGGGATGGGAGAAGTGTATGGAGTGGAAAATTGTTGTTGTGGATGGAGGTGATGTTGGTGGAGGAGGATCAGGATTGTGGAACTGTGGGGGCTGGAGGTGCAGTGAGTGGTGGTGAGATGTCCATGGGATTGGACATGCTAGTGTGTGAGGTGTTCACCATGAATACAAGAATGGTGGGTGCAATGCCTTATAAAAATTGTGTTGATGTTTGAGGATCAGGTCGTAAATAAGATGCACCTTGTTGCACATGTGTAGACTCAAGTATCTCTCACCATGAAGGCCGTATCTACTGCGATTGGAACATTGAGGAAAACATAGAGTTGAATTGGAGAGTGTTGAGATAAGGGGAACAACAAACCCTAACCGCCTCACATGGAAGTGAGAAGTTTCTCCAAGTTGGGGCGAAGAATGAGAGGAGAGGTTCACCCACGCCCATGGAGCAATGGCAACAATGGCCAACATCACAAGGAGTAAGGGGAACATCCTCCCAACCATGCACACACACATGCAAATCCATACACCAAGATCATCGCCTTGCACACAAGGAAGCAGGAGAGTAACAAATGACACCTTCTTCCATTAACAAAATGGAGGCCAAGGCCATGGCCAAGGGACCTCCCTTTTACAAATGAGGCTCTTCTTTATATAGAGAAGAGAGGCATACGTGAATAAAACATGTGGTCAAAAGACCACATGTGCTAAATCAAAAAGAGAATCTTCATGTGATATGGGAATAACCACCTAGAGAGAGAGAGAGAGCGCGTGGAGAGATTCTACGTGGGATTTTTGTACTTGTGCAAAAAGCTACTTTACGGAGAAGGCTTCAATACTTTAGACTAAAGGAAATATCAAAAAGGGATTTTAGGAGAGTGTTCATATGGACATCTCCTAATTACAAAAAAAGGGGTTTTTTATGAAGGCAAAAGGATGCCATAGCATGAGAAAAATTATGGGCAACCCTTATAACAACACTCCTCCCCCTCCTAGACTTTGTCGTCCTCGACAAAGCTAAGAGAAGAGCATACATAGCTGAATCGACCCAAGGTAGAGTCTTTCAAGTCTTAAAATCTTCAAGTCTTCAAAATCTGCAATTCTTCAGTCTGCAAGGATTCAAGCTGCAAGTCTTCAGTCTTTACTTCAAGCTACAAATCTTCAATCTTCAGAGCTGAGCGAGACAATCCCCTTGGGGGGCAGTCAACCCAGCATTCCTCCCATTATGCAGTCTTTGGTAAGGCTGGAAATGCCTTCTCCAGAAGCTCCCAAACCTGCAATGACATACAAAAGAGCAAGTAGGCTGCATCTAAAAATGAGATAAACATTCACTTCAAATTTAGTTTCCACTTCAGAGGACATTAAGTCAGATTAGCTCTTCAAGTTCTCATAATGAGTTTTCCTTTTTCCTGTCAGAGACACAAAACCTGAACGTTTTAACCAAGTGCACATCAATCCTTACAAAACAGAGGAAGTGGAAATGAGGGCCACAATCCTAGGACACATGTTCAGTTTAAAAATTGGTGTTAACCTTGTAAGGCTCATTCTAATCATACAAGTATTTAGCAGAAGGTGGATCAACAGTTATCCATGTAAATTAGGAGCCACAGTTACCCTCCTCTTTGACCTATACAAATCCAAGCAATTTCTGAGCGAATGAATAAATGAGAACCATATGAGTATTGTGAAACCAGTGAGTGAATTTCCTGGCAAAAAACAATTACTCAATCTGTTGTGACTTCATGCTTAATTAAGTTTAGAACAGGTCTGAATCCATAGTGTCTTCTTGGTTTTACAAGAACAAGATATCCTCAAGACCTTCTGAAATCTACAATGTAGAGCAAAAGAAGAGCAAAAACACAGGTAAGACACCTCATTGCACTTTAATATTCCCTTCAGGTGATGGCAGGAAGTTAAACCACATGTGCATCTTCCCAAATGGAAGAAATCATGAAGAGTGTTGGTCCTATTTGTATTATGAAAACAGAATGCGAGCTTCAGAGGAGAACTAATTAATCAACTACTATCTGAGGAACATCTGAAAAGTGTGGGACAGTCATATCATGAATTTTTGAGTCAGTAAGAAGTGATGGAAAGCCACAATCTTGGACATAAGTCTTTTATGCAATTTCTACAAAGCTCATATTCACTCCACACTTATAATACTAAAACAAATCACAAAGCATAGTAAGGAAAGTTATTCCAGGGCTAGGACTTGGTCCAGTCCTCAAAATTTTGTAGTTTCATTATACTTCCCTACATAGTGTGAGTATGAACTCATTCCTTTTTAGGGCACTTGCTAATATTTGTGGAGGTGTATTTTCATTTGTCATTAATGCCTGCAGTGCTCCACTCTATAATTGTCAAGAACACATGCAACAGGTTTTCCCCTTTGCATAATATCATAGTGAAGATCATACTTTGCTCCCGACAAAGTTAAGAGTCCATATCCTGCAAAGGACAACAAGTGGGGCACATGCCCTTCAAGAGAATAGATGCTTGAGCCTTCCTACCAAGCCATGAAGTGCATCCTCATAAACTCAAGGATTCTTGATCACCAAGAATTAAGTTTTCGTCAGGGGAGAAGCTCCAATCTTGTACGTCCAAACCTGGGAAAACCTCAAGTCATAGTTACGAATCACTTTTAATTGCAAAACCCAAAAGTGAGTAGACATCTCAATCTATCTTGGAGGGTCATGAGAGTAACCATTATTTTGTTCATGGAGAGTGACTATACTGGGGACTTGTATGTAACAAGTTCCACATAGCAAAGAGAGTCGCAATCCCAAAGACATGGGAGTCACCTAAGGATTGAAGCCAATTAATCTTCAAGCAGACAAGAGACCAGGATGCATCTTTTGTTTTGCTACTTGCCCATAAGCAACCCTTTACCATGCAAATCCCTGCTGATTCAAAAGTGTCTCGCAATATAATGTGTTGTACATATGTGACCACTTGCAATGAAACGTAGTAGATGTGGACCATTGACTACTCATACAGATGCATCATACATTCTTGTTCATTCAGTGTGTTATGTGTGCATATGAGCATAAGAGTGATGTGAGAAACTAAGTGAGTTGACACGGTGGTATATCAGGGCTGGTCAACAGAAACTCAATCAATGTAAGCATTGTCGTCAATGTCCTAAAACCTGCTTTTTATAGAACTTTTTGAGAAGATAATTCAAGAAACCTTATCATAACCTTATGGGCAAGTGATGTGGACACAACCCCTGATGCAGGCAAAACTCCCATCCTTTTGAGAACTCCTAGAAAAACCAAATACCAACATACCCTATCTCTATTTGTCAGAAATCATTGATTAGTCCTCAAACTTCCAGCTTTCTATAACAAACTCCAAGCCGCTCTTGAAAGGTGTAACTACTCAGCTGTCGTTCTCCATTCCTTATTTTAGTTACTTCAAGCTTTAGAATAGTCACTCCTGCAAGATGCTATAATGAAAGCATGAAATTTTTTCAAGAACTAATAACCATTCATGGATAAACATATTTGTCCAGCTTTTGAAACACAATAAATCAAGATTCTGTTATAAAGCTGAACCATATCCGACTGCGATTGAAGGGAGCTATTTAAATAAATTCCATGAGGAGCAATCATACAGGAGTAAAGCATACGAAAAAAAAAAATCATAGCCTCTCCGATGACAGTATATCAGAATATAGTCATTCGCAAGATTAAGTTAACCTTTATGGTATGGTTCAGATCATACAATTACTGAGGAAGCAAATCAGGCAAGTTCCTACAGTCACAGAAATTACTATAATAGTGAATGACCCAATCAACCAGAATTACAACAGCCTTGCGGTAGCCTTTGTCATGGAAAACTTGAGACTTCTTCTCCTGGTGCATCACATGAAAGAACCCCCGGGATGATGTTTAACCAGTGTGTGACCCTATTAGAGCGTCGCTCCAAAAGATGCCATCGGGGATGAAGCCAAGAGGGCATGAGAGCCTGCAGCGACTTCCAAGGTGCAGCCCAACTTCACAAGGGAGGTTCGAGTCTGAGCTGGTCCAATTATACTTGAAGATCTAAAAGAGAAAACTATGTATGGCAAACATAGAAACCGAACAGTAGCATGAATATCTTCACTCTGAGGTAGCTCGACTGTGAGAAACACCAAACTTTGGTCCTAAATAGCAAAAGAAGCTAAAGAAGAAGGAGCTCGGCTCAACCCCACCGCCAAGTGTTGTCCTTCAAAGATCTAGGGGAAGCGCAGAGACGCCCCTTGGGATTGTATTCAACTCGAGGAGATAGGTGCAGAGCGCCGGTCCAACACTAACTCACAGAAATGCGAGCTTGACTACCTGGTAAGGATGAAAATAGCGGAGCCTATGCAGGACGGGGAGGGAGCGTTCCTAAGAACTCAACCCCATAGCTTACTCAGAGAACGAATGGGGAGGGGAAAAGGCATTTATCTCTACTGCAATGAGGGGAATCACCATAGCCATCTGCAGAGAAGAAGCATGATGAGGGGAACCCCATCATAGCCTAGCGGCAGACCCTCGTGGGTAAAGGAACGAAAAAAAGGAGGGAAAGACGATCATCTCCCCCGCTTACCTCGCATGCAAGAATAGAGTAAATACTCCACCACCTGTCTGCATTGATCATATAAGGACAAGACCATAAAAGGACAGAAATAACCTCCACCTAACTCCCATGCGTGAATTCTACTTGAATTTGGGAAAAAGAGGGTAGTGGCCGCCTTCCTTCCTTTGCACCAAGGGTTTTGAATTCCGAGATTCGTTATGAGCATCCCATAGATAATTCATGGGAAAGGGCCATATTCAAGGGAATAGAGGGAAGAGGCAAAGGAAGAACTCACCTTATCCCTCCATTCTAGGCTATCACAAAGAAAGAGGTGGCAGAAGTAAAAAGTGATGCCCAAATATGTGTGGGGAAATGTGTGTAAGGGAGTAAGAGAGAGAAGGGGGTTAGGGGTGTTTTTATGCATCAAATAGAAATGAACTAAAATTACTCAAAAATTAAAAGAAGAGAGGTACCCTAGGCCAACCGAAGGCCACACGTATTCATCCTCTTTCAAGTGCCAAGGTGCATCTCACGAAGTATGGACACGCAAACTTGGAAAAACCAACGGCTAAGGGCCGACATCCCCGGCAACGGCGCCAAATTGTTGAGATAAGGGGGACAACAAACCCTAACCACCTCACATGGAAGTGAGAAGTTTCTCCAAGTTGGGGCAAAGAATGAGAGGAGAGGTTCACCCACGCCCATGGAGCAATGGCAACAATGGCCAACATCACAAGGAGCAAGGGGAACATCCTCCCAACCATGCACACACACATGCAAATCCATACACCAAGATCATTGCCTTGCACACAAGGAAGCAGGAGATTAACAAATGACACCTTCTTCCATTAACAAAATGGAGGCCAAGGTCATGGCCAAGGGACCTCCCTTTTACAAATGAGGCTCTTTTTTATATAGAGAAGAGAGGCATATGTGAATAAAACATGTGGTCAAAAGACCACATGTGCTAAATCAAAAAGAGAATCTTCATGTGATATGGGAATAACCACCTAGAGAGAGAGAGCGCGTGGAGAGATTCTACGTGGGATTTTTGTACTTGTGCAAAAAGCTACTTTATGGAGAAGGCTTCAATACTTTAGACTAAAGGAAATATCAAAAAGAGATTTTAGGAGAGTGTTCATATGGACATCTCCTAATTACAAAAAAGGGGTTTTTTATGAAGACAAAAGGATGCCATAGCATGAGAAAAATTATGGGCAACCCTTATAACAACAGAGAGGGAATGAGTATCATTGATGGTGTGGGAATGGGGCAAAGGTGGGTTGGAGAGGGGGTGAGAATGGTGTGGATGTTAATGGAATGGTGGTAGAGACAAGCACAAGTTCATAGGATAGTGGTTCTGGAAACATTCGTGGTAAAAAATGGATTATCATGAGGAAAGAAGACTTGAATGTTTGCAATAGAGCTTTAGAATGCAAAATTGGGTTCAACTATGATAGTGGTTGTGGGTTCTACGATTATATCTACATCTGTAGTGGTGATTGGTTGGGTTTCATGTGTTCTAGTTGTTTCAGAAATACAAAGGGGTGAATGGGGAGGAGTTTGCATGGTAGTTTCTACAATGGTTTGGCTAATGGTTTCGACAATGGTTACAAGGGCACAGGTGGCATTAAGGTCAATGGTGATAGGGATAGTGGTTGATGTTGTAGTAGAAATTAGAAGTACTTATATGTTTTTTCTCGATCGCAAAATTGTCTAACTCACCTTTCATCATATTGCACACTTGGTTTCTTCAGCATATAATCAATTGCTTCTACCACTCCTATAACTTTGGATAGAGCTTTTAAGGATTCAAGGAACTGAGGCTCAACGTCCTCTTCCTCTAATAACTACCCCATCATGACTCGACTTCTATGCTCAAATGGACCACTACAAGCCTAAACATCTTCCATAGTCTTTCGCAATCTCTTGAGATTTTTTGTGCATGCAGGCTCTCCTACTTCTTCTTCTTCCTCCTCATTGATCTCTTTTATATCCTCTCCCTAGGATCTAGTTGACTGTTGCTCTTCCTCCCAATGGACATTGTGTTCTCTAGTACGTTGTTGTGCCTCAACCCCTGTTGAGGGTCTTGCAATCTCTTGCTCAAATGTTTATCTTGAATAGAGCACCACATCTGATAATGGAACTCCTTCCAAGATTTTCTCAAAGTCAAAGGTGCCTACGTCATCTAAGCCTTCAATCATTGGAAATTTGAAATAGATTGGAAGGGATGGGGCTTTCTGTACAATAGACTTAGGGCTACATGCATCAGGGGATGAGGCATTCTACACAATAGACTTAGGGCTACATGCATCAGGAGATGAGGAATTCTACACAATAGACTTAGAGATACATGCATAGTGAGTGGACTTAGAACCAGAGGACTCAAGGGTCTCCAGCTCCACTATGAGGCATTACTTATTAACCCAAACTTGTGTCACGAGGAAGGAGATAAGGAAGAGAGCTCACACACACATTCTCAATCTCAAGGAGAAGCACACACACAGATTGAGGCAAGGAAGAATGATCTTCTTCTTCTTCTATTACATAAAAAGCAATGTACAAGAATGACCTAAAAACAAGAATACAACAAGTGCAATATATAAAGATCAGTACAAAAGGAAAAACCTAATGTCTGCGAATGAGTGAGCTGGCAAGAAACAAATGTGCCATCACTCTCGGTAGATAAATCTAATAAAGCTCAATGAAGTATCCCTGACATATACCGGCGTGACCAAGCATCTCCCGAAACTTCTTCAACTTCTCAGCTCCAAGTGCTTTGGTGAAAATATCAACAACCTGCTCATCAGTTCTCACATAAACAAGATCAATATCACCTGCTAATACCTTCTCTCTGATGAAGTGATAATGTACCTCTATATGCTTTGTTCTAGCATGGAAAATAGGATTGCATGCTAACTGTATGCTGCTAAGATTATCACAATAAATAGTGATAGGCTTTCCCACTTCCACACCTAAATCTGCAAGTAGCATTTCTAGCCATGATGCCTCACATGCTGCCATTGCAGCACCTCTATACTCAGCCTTTGTACTCAACAAAGCAACAATGGATTGCTTCTTGCTGCTCCATGTAACAATTGCACTCCTAAGTGAGAATAGAAAACCACTAGTAGATCTTCTATCTGGAATGCAACCAGCCCAATATGCATTGGCGTATCCATAAACCTGCAAATCTACACCAGCCTCATAAAACAATCCATAATCCAAGGTAGCACTTACATAACATAGAGTGCGCCTCAGAGCATCCAAATGTGGTTTCTTGGGAACGTGCATAAAATGACTTTCAAGTCCAATAGTATAACTTAGATTAGGCCTTGTAATTGCGAGATATATAAGACTTCCCACAATTTTCCTATACATAGTATCATTTTCCAATGCTTCACCTGATCTAGTATCCAACTTCAAATTCTGATCTAATGGCATAGAAATTGTCTTACAATCAGCCATACCATACTTTTGCAGCATATTCAAGGCATATTGTCTTTGCGACATCCATATACCTATTTATGTATGTATAAACTCAATGCCCAAGAAATATCGCAGCACACCAAGATCTTTCATGTTGAATTCCTGCATAAGAAGTTGCTTTACCTCTTTGATGCTTCCTTCATTATCACCACCTATAATCAGGTCATCAACATAAATAGCCACAATAGTGATACCATCATCAGCCTTCATTGCATATAGTGAGTGATCTGCATCACACATAGAAAACCCAATGCTGGTTAAGTAATCAACAATCATTGCATGCCATGCACGAGGGGCTTGCTTCAACCCGTTCAAAGCCTTTTGCAACCTGCAAACATATTCTAGATGCTTTGAATCTTCATATCCTTGTGGTTGGTCCATATATACTTCTTCCTGTAACTCACCATGTAGGAAAGCATTCTTCACATCCATCTGATGCAAAGTCCATCCTTTTGCTATAGCTAATGCAACAAGTGTTCTGACAGTAGACATTTTAGCTACAGGGCTGAATGTTTCCTCATAATCAATGCCATATGTCTGTGCATATCCTTTAGCTACCAATCGTGCTTTATACCTGCTTATGCTACCATCAGCATTATGCTTTACCTTGTAAACCCATTTGCAACCTATGGGTTTCTTTCCTTGCGGCAATGGAACCAGCTTCCATGTATCATTTCCATAAAGTGCAGCCATCTCCTCATCCATAGCTTTTTCCCAATCTGCAATTCCAATTGCATATTCAAAGCAAGAAAGCTCATCATCTTGTATTACCTTTGTCATGTAGCCACAATGACGAGCCATATAACTGTCATACGTCAATTGTTGCACTGAATTCCGCATCCCCCCAGATCTTCTTCGTCCTGGGTCACTTCTCTTTGTATCATCTGCATGTGCCCTTCTTACTCCTGGAGTCTTCACAGAGGGCAATCCAAGTTCCTCATCAAGACTCTTTTCTGAACCGCTTGAATCTCCATAAACGTCTTCAAAACCTGCACATGTTTTATGACATGCAGAAAGCATTTTTTTACCTTTCTTAGATGTATTTGATAAACTTGCTGGACTGAAATTTCCACACAATCTTCCACTCCATGGATTTGAGTTTGAACTATTGCTTAGTGATGCATCTGGTCCACTCAAAACTTGAGATTTTGCACTTGATTTTTTAGCATTTTCTTTGTCATTTGGTTCAAGATTCAGTCCTTCTTTGGCATCTACATAGAAGCCTGAAATTTCATCAAATACCACATCTCTACTCACCTTTACCTATCGTGTGAGTGGGTTATAACATTTATATCCCTTTTGCTCAAGGGAGTATCCAATGAAGACACACTTTTCTGCTTTTGGATCAAGCTTCGTCCTCAATTCATCTGGGAGATGTACATATGCAATACAGCCAAAAACTTTTAGATGTGATAAGTTTGGCCTTTTCCCTGTAAACTTCTCTTTAGGTGTAACTTGATGTACAGCAGCAGTCGGAGTTCTGTTCATGATGTATATAGTAGTATGCATAGCTTCTGCCCAATAACAATGAGGCATATTCTTCTCATCCATCAAGGCTCTTGCTACTTCTGCAATATGTCTATTTTTGCATTCAGCAAGGCCCATTCTGTTGTGGTGTGTACCTGCATGAAAACTGATGTCGAATTCCATGATTTTTAAGAAAACTATTGAACTCATTTGGCATGTATTCACCCCCTCCATCAAATCTTAATGTCTGAATGTACTTGCCTGTCTGGTCTTCCACCATAGCTTTAAAACTCTGGAAGTGAGTGAACACCTTGCTCTTCTCTTTCATGAACTATACCTATACTTTTCATGTATGGTCATCAATGAAAGTTACTTTTCAGAAAACTTGCAACCGCCCATAGATGTGGTCTTTGCTGGATCCCAAACATCTGTATGTACTACTTCTAGTACATTCTGACTAACATGCTTGTCATGTGGAAATGATGCTCTTGACTGTTTACCGAATCGACATGTTGCACATACCTTTTGCATTTCTGCAACTTTGAAATTTGGTAGTCCATGGACAATCTCCTTTGATTGCATCAATTTCAGCCTTTACAAGTTTGCATGTCCAATCCTTTTGTGCCACATCTCTATATCTGCAATAACTCCTACACCTTTTGCAAACATGGTTACATTCATTATAGGAATCTTCACATTTAAGTTGAACATCCTACCCACTTTGTTTCCTTTGGCAACCAATCATCCATCCTTCTTGTACTCTTCTACATATAATCCATCAGCATTGAACCTGACTTATAATCCCTGGTCAACCATTTGTCCAACAGAAACTAGATGCTTTGTTATATTTGGAATATGCAGTACATCAGCAAGATGTTTTACCTTTCCATCCTCCATCGATAGTGCTATGTTTCATCTATGCTCAATAGGATATGATGTGTCATCATCTGTTTCAACATATCCAAGAACTGGCAATTTCTACAAAGTACTAAACCATTTCACATGATTGGTCATGTGATTTGAAGCACCTGAATCAACCTACCAGACATTATCATTTGATTTTGAAACACCAACAGACATCTTATTCATCATGTGATGTTGAACCATGAACAGCTTCTCATAATCATCTGCACTTGTAGATGCATAGTTATTCTGTTGTTTTGTTATTTTGACTCTTCAACGTGCAATCACGTTTAAAGTGTCCAGGTTAAGCACAATTCCAGCATCCTTTACTGTCATTACTTGAATCATTTTTTTGGAAATTTATGCGGCCTCTTTGGCTCCCCTTGCCTCAAAACTGTCCTCTTCCTCCTGCATGATTCTGTTGTTGACTTTGGTCTTGATTACTATTTCCTCTTCCACATCCAAAACCTCTACCTCTACCTCTTCCTCTACCAAAGTAGAAAACCTGCTCAAAATTAGATTTTCCTTGGGAGTTTGAAGGGATGGTCTTGTGCCAGTTGCTTGGACCAAACTTTGTTGCTTCGCAACTCACTTTTCTACCTCCTACAAGCTTTTCCAAGTTCTTTCATATAGGTATTACAATCCAAGTACAGAAAAATTCACAACAAGAAAGCATTTTCTAATTGAAGAACACATTGTTGGTGCAATTAGCAAGCCTAAGTGCTTGGCTAATCATTCAGGACTACACATAATTTTATCTCTTCACAAGAAGGAACTTCATGTGAACCTATGCTAGTCATTTTGGGCATAGTTACTTTGGATAAATGTAAAAGCAAGGAGAATAAGGAATCTTGTGAAGTTAGGGATCTGAACCCATGACTCATGTGGTAGGAAAAATAAATTCAAATAACTCCTAAATTGTAGGATCACTTTAAGGAGAGGAAAAATTCAAATTCAAACTTGAACTATGAGTATAGAAAAACATGTTTTTAGTTGCAAGATAATAGAGTCATTCTAAGAGATGTTGAGCTACTTCATCTGGCATACATTGCATTTTTCTCATGTATTAGTAATCCAATACACTTCCCTTGTATCATATGTTCATTAGCATATACATTGTGATACATTACTTCAGTTACATCTTTATCTACTATTCTTGAGAGCATCTTAATCATTTTAGTGACTTTGTGGAATCTATTTCTCTATGTGTACTCCATCATTTGTTGTGCTTTAACTTGGCTTAGTTAGCATAAAGTTTCTAGTACTTGCCTATTCATTTTCATCACAATTGGTTCAGGGAATCTCAAGATATGAATCATAGAAGGGGACTATGTCTACACACATTCTAGATCCTGAAATGTCCAGATCATGAGCTCCCTCACTTGTTAGAATCATTTCTCATTTTATGGTGATGGGGGATGATTCTAACACCACAATGCAAAAATGGAAGATGGTTGCCCTCTACTAGGTCCACAAGCAGTGATATATGCTCATTGTTCTAAACTTTTCTCTGAACTACTACAGAGACTTAAAATGAAAATTTTTATTCTTAGAGTAGACTCTAAGAGCTACCCAACAAGCTTTAAATCATCCCAAATGGATATTCCATCTCGGAGAACCACCCTTTGCAAAACAAGCTACCTGTTTGCAACACTCTCTGCCTATGTGCAGAGATATACCTTCACAAAGTTGGCAATTTCTCACAACTCACTCAGTAAAATAACTTGAAACTTTGGAAAAGTTCATGGCACTATATGAGAGACCAATTGAAACTTGAAATCAATGAAAATAAGTACAATGAGGGAGCAAGCAATGCTCTGAAATCTGGTACAATCAGATTTGGAAAAGCCTAACTACACCTCTAGATAGAGACGAGTGAAATCATGAGAAAATGAGGTAAGCAAGCAAGGGGGATTCTTGTTGGAGTTTATGACTTCAATAAACTAAGTGGGATAATTGTGGAATGCATACAACTCAAGAAAAAAAGGTGGGATGATGCTTATATAGATATTTTCATATCACTCCTATCTCTTCCGTGGATTGATATTAAGGAGGTGGAGCTTCTTAACATGGTGCTTACCATTGTGCTAGAGCAACACCAAATTTGACATCTTTTCCAAGGATCGTGTTCTAGGAGGAATGTGTGATGGTAACAGTATAGCAAGAATTGGCATTGGAAAGTAAAAATTTCAGTTTTTGTTGTTGTCTTTGAGCATTTTTGTATTTTTCATCTCCTCTACACTCCTTAACCAGCACATCATCTCCTTCCACTCCAAAAAAATCAAAAATTTCACCATATCCACCTATGCTCCTCATTTCCCTCATTTACGCATGCAAGAGAGAGAGAGAGAGCTTTTGAGTTTGCATCGATGTGCATGTTTTTGAGTTTTCTTGCAGGTACAGTGTTCCAGAACAATAGGAGAGCTCCAAAAAGGTAAAAATCAGACTTTTTGCCATATCTGTCATTGGAGTTGGACCATTGCGATGGTCTAACAAAGTCAGCTTTTTTGGTAAGGTTCTACACCATGGCATAGAGCACACTTGCGCACATAGGAATCCACAGATGTTACAAAAAAATTTGCATTTTGGTGGACCATCGTGATGGGCTCACACCATCACGACAACTTGGCCATACCATCACGACGGTCTCACACTATCACGATGGTTTAGTTGGACTATCGTGACGATCCCATCGACCCCATGCCATCGCAACGACCCACTTTCCATGTGTCCTCTAGACCATCATGACGATACAGGTATGCCATCATGACACTTCAATTTTTAGACCATCATGATTGGCTCAAGCCATCGCCACACCTCATGACCATCGTGATGGACTCATGCCATCGTGATGGTTCTGTTGACCGTTGAACATCACGATGGGCTTGCGCCATCACAACTGCTCGTTAGTCTGACCATCACGACAATTCAATTTTGGAGTGATGCCTCGCACCCTCGGACCATTGTGATAGTTCCAAACCATCATGACGGTTCAGCTGGACCATTGCGACGGTTCCAGACCATCGCGACAGTCCCAGAGCATCGCGATTACCTCATACCATCATAATTGTCCGCCTGAAATGCAAAATTATGGTTTTGACTTTTTTGCAAATATAAGGCCTATTTTGAGTCAATTTGTGAGTGATTAGGAATTATGAAGACCCCTTTAACTCATATTTGGAAGAATAGCCTGACTATCGTGTTAACCCCCAAGAGCCTGAATGTCCATAACTTTCTCATTTGAAGTTTGTCTTTTGAGCTTTACGGCTCATTAGAAAGCTCTTTTGAAACCATGCATGGCCTCAACTGTTTTTTGTAAGAATAACATGTTGATTTTTAGATAGGAAAAATTGAGGTTGACCCATCTGTGGGACAAAGAAAGCAAGGGGGCATTTGAGAAATTTTAGCCAAAGGAAAAGGGACCCTTATATATCAAAGTGTCTAATCATCAATTTAAGAATTATTCTAAACTTTGGATTTTGACAGGTCTAGCAAGAGCTATCCAAGGGCAATCAAAGCAAGGCAGGTGAAGTATGCAAGGCTTGGGAAGCACGACCTCTTTGGCATCACAGCTATCAAAGAAATTGACTCGAGGTTGGAAGAATACTCAATCCCCTTAGTCAATTTTTAGCTTAGGCTAAACTTCTAGCATTGTGGATTAAATTAGGACGACGTGATAGAATGAGAATTTAAACATACAACGAAAAGTCGAATCATGCATACATTGAGACAAGACAAGAATCTAAAGGAATTAAAAATGAAACAAGTGACTAAGAACAAAGAACCATTGGTGATTAGAAAGTGTATTGAGAGGTCAAGGAAGATAAATTCATGAACCTTAGATCAGGCAAGCATATAGGTAAGTCAGACCGATGAAGCCTTAGATCATCAAAAGCAAGTGTAGGAACAACTGCACGTTCATGGGCACAACAATTGAATAGTTACCCTTACGAGTTGGGCTCAGATACCAGTGAGTCAAAAATGGCTTTTAGCATGGAAAGGCCAGAAGGAGGGTCAAGTGTAGCATACTTAGAAAGACTCAAAGGACCCTACAGAACCCAATTAGAATATATCCAGTTTGAGAATATTAGTGGTTCAGTTGCATAACCCTGACCAACCCATTAGATTGGAACATCCAGTGGTGAAATTTGAGAGAGATGCATACCTATACAAAGAAGGAACCATGTACATCATAACTAATCAACCTAATATCACTAATGAGTTTGGTCAGAATGAGTGTTTGTAGTGTCAGATCATGCAAGGCATGCATATACATGGAGAGACAAGTTAGTATTCCCCCCATCACAAGAAAATGCAAATGCTATTCATCATGGTGCTAGAACATCCTCCACCCATAGTACTCAAAGAGAGAAGAACAAAGAAAGGCCAGAAGTAAGTTTCACCCATCCGATAGGGAGAGATAGACCCGCTATGGACACGGATAGAATGGAGAGACAAAGGGAACCACGAATACAAGGTGGTAGAGTTGATTTTCCTCTACCTAGACCATGTGAACATCCAAGGATATTAAGACCCACTCAATTAGTAAAGTTGATGAAAATTTACTTTTATGGGACAGGAGATCCCTATGACCATGTTGCCAAATTTAAGCAAGTATTGCGAGTAGAGCAAGTAGAAGACATGTTTACACAATACAATGTGTTTGGACTCACGCTAAAGAACAAAGCTTAAACTTGGTTCCAAGCATTGCAACAAAGGAAATTTAGGGACATTCATCACTTGTTAGAGTCATTTATCATAGAATTATCTAAAAGTGGAATCAGACATGATACTTCTTTGTTGATTCACAGCTTCAAACAGACCTCTCAGAAAATAGTCAGACTTGTAGGACGTAGGTTTAGACAATATGTTGAGAGATGCCCAATGCAAGAACTACCCTCATAGGCCAAGTAAGTGTCTTTGTTTTTAGATGTTCTCTTGAGCTCTAAACTTCGCTCCTATGTCTTTATGAAGAAGCCCAGAACACTAGAGCAATGTGTAAGTATTTTTATAGAGATTGAGGACAATTTAGGAGTTGAACTACAACTTTCCAAAGGTCTATAAAGACTCACATAGCTCATCTCAATCATCCTCAAAACTCTCTAGCTCAATTGAAGACCTAGCAGAAAAAGTGGCCTAGAAACTACGAGTCTCGAGCAAAAAGATGCCTAGGTTAATAACAAACAAACATTGTTACACCTGTGGTGGTGATCATATGGAAAATGTGTGTCCTAATGTAGCATAACCTAAAGCAAACCCTAGTGGCCAATACTGTACAATTGAGAGACGGTACACAAACCACACAGCACAAGATTGCCCATACAAGAAACAAGTATTGCAACAGAACTACCCACAAGCATACCCCCAACCAGGTAGGTATCAAGATCAATCCAATGCTCAGTCTCATTACTATAGGCCTCCATAGAACTATCCTTATCAAGCTCAACAGAGACCTCAACCCATTTTAGCTCAACAGCCACCACCCCCAGCTAATGTAATCTCAGTCAAGTACGCTATTGTAAAAGAGAACCTCAATAGGGCTTTAGTGCCTTCTTCACCCTTGATCACAAATAGTGATCCTAATTCTAACAGTTTTGACTATACCCATGTAGATAATCCACCCGCATATTACACGGAGTCACCAGAACATATGAAAACATATCAATATGATAGTCCACCCCTAGAAACTAGTTGGGAGCCCCACTATGCCAATGTCATGTATACGAACCCTAACCTACGGCCGGAGTTAAGATATTCGAGACCACAAGGCCCTAGAGGGCCATGTTTTAGGTGCCAAGGAGATCGTTTCATAAAGGATTGCCCACATCCTCCGATTGCAGGACATTCACAATATTATAACATAAAAGGTTCTTGTGCCAAATGCGGTAAAGATCCTGTCATTAGAGATTGTCCAAAGAACCCTGCTAATGCCTCAAAAGTGACGCCCATTAATGTGATAGGTATTGTGCATAACTCAGATGGATCCAACCCAACATACATGCCTATTCAAGCTATAACAAGAACCCAGGTGTCATTACAAAACCAACAACCGAATTTGAACAAAGAAGCTAGAAATAGCAAAGTTGGAGAGTCTTGTAGCAAAAAGACTAAAACTTGGAAGGATTCCCACAAAAGAATTAAGAGAAAGTGGAGCAAGAAAATAAGCAAACTATAAGGAATTCTAAAGGGATCTAGAGCCAAAATCCTCGAATTGACTTCGCAAGAATCTAATCGGGAGAACCTAGCTCAAAGATCAGGATCAGTTTTAGCTGAAGCCATACTTGAAAATCTAGACATGATGTTTCGTGCATATCAGGCGAGATTAAAAGAAGGACCCCAGGTAGCTGAATTGAGTAAGAACTATCCAAGAGCAAACTTAGAGATTGAGAGAACTAAACTTTGGATGAAGATGGTAGAATTAGCACAAACCATGTTTGAAGCCTCTCGATACATCAATCGGAACAACATGGCAAAACTTGAATTACACTTTCAAGGAATACTGGAGAGGTTAGAATACTTGATTACTAGCAATGAGAAGAAGAATCTACAAAGATACTCTATTATCTCAGAGACACAAGAAAGGAATGCACCATCCCTGTCTCAAGTTCCAAATACTAAGGCTCGAAACAACATGTCTTCCATACACAAGTATTCACAAGGCTTTCTGAGAGAAATCCAAGAAGAGAAATGGAGACGAGAGTAAGAGACCCATCCTCCTATTCAAGAGATAGATGACTTGCAAGAATAATTTTCTCAAGACATACCCTCTATCTATGACAATGTAGAGGAAGAGAAATGAGTGAACAAATGGATTTTGAATCCAATTCTTTGCAAGAATTACCTCAGTTCAGAGGACCTTGGGAAGCCAAGTCTATTAGCATGAGAGCACCCACTATAATAGTGAGGAATGAAGAATCAGTAATCCCTAGACACATAGAAGTGATAAAGAACACCAAATTACAGTGTCATCTCACTCTAGAAGAATTGTTGAAGATTATACTAGAATTCTGGAAGCAGGTAGCAAACCAATTCCCTGAGCTCACTACTGCTCCCACCTAGAGAGGATCACACAAGAAGGTACCAGAGATACCAGTGGAAAGAACTGGAGATGTGAGTGAGGGAAAGGAAGCCAATACTTATCTTCCAATAACTCACAAGGGCTATGCCACCAAAGCCATCTTAGATTCAAGAGCCGGAGTAGCCATTGCTACCATTTCTTTGTGGAAACGTTGGGGTAAACCAGCATTAAGACCCATAAGAATGAAGCTATAAATGGTTGATGGACATATAGAAAAGCCATTAGGCTTACTAGAAGTCATATCTCTCACCACTTGTGGTGTAGAGTTTGAACATAATTTCGCCATTTGTGATTTTGGGAGAAATCATGCTTATGAGATGATTTTAGGATGACCACTCATGCGTCAGCTGCAAATTGTACAAGATTGGGGAACTAATTCTTTGTACTTGCAACATTTAGGAGTGATAACTAAAGTCAATCTCAAAGACTATTCTCATCGTGATGTATCCCCAATACAATGGAATATCATCCACAAGACACAGGAAGAAGCAGATTCACTACACTCATTAGAATCAGATCCCTCATGGTTGCACAAGGATACTCATCTATGGATGTGTAAGGTAGCAAAACAAGAGGAAGAACAGTTAGAAGCTAGGACCTTAGGTTCAAAATAACATCCACAAACCCTTCAAGACCCTGCCTATGCACCTATAGTATTTCTAGATGAGGAATTTGAACCTCACGGTTGGGCAAAGATTTTAGCAACGATGGATATAGCTATAAACGAAGAACAATGGACCGCTCATGTGATGAGCACGGTTATGACATTTCCATTTTTTTTATAGATCCCTTAGAGGAAGAGCCCATTGTAGCTCAGTGATGAGTAGCACCTCCTTTAATGTCAATCCGGGAAGACGTGAGGATGGTATGAAGACCACGAGCAAGTGGAAGCACAAGTGCGTGAGTGAGAAGCACACAAGCATGCACACACATACACGCACACGCGCGCACACGGCAAGAACAAAGGGAGTAAGACAATGGAATCACTTCTATTGCAAGAAAGTTCTCATACAAGCTCAAACTACAAGAAGCTAGCCCAAAAATGAGCTCTCTAGCTCTATTTATAGTTTTTGACTAGCTTTGGCCCTGTCCAGACCTAGTGTCCGGCCTAGTTCAAAATTAGGTTCCAGGGCTTATTTGAGGGCTCAAACGAGATCTAAAAATTATGAAAATTGGCAGGCAACTACTTCTAAGGCTCCCCAAGCTCGAGGACTCCTCGGCTTGTACAAAATGGAGCTACAAAAGGATGAAATGATATTTACAAGGGTTTTTAGTGATGAGAATCACTTAAAAATGATGTAAGGGTTTTGAAAAAAAATGAAGGGTTGCCTTAGTGCTAGATCTGCATGTGTGTCCGTACTTGCTTCATCCCGTATACTGTCAACACTCTCCCCCCCCTAGCGTCTGTCGCCTCTGACAGACCTCTGCTCCACCGTTTGATCAATGTATTCTTGCAAGAGGCCGGTTGCCACTTCTTGTTCCTTGATGCGTAGTCCCCGAACCAAGTCTCTCTGGAGGATCTCCCAATTGACTGGGCCCGGTATGTCCGGCTGTGGCGTTGTGTAGAGTTCTGAGTGCATCGTTTGTTCGCATGCAAAGAGGTGTAACAAATGGGTGGGCCGTGGCGCGAACACCTCTGAGTGTGCTTCCCAGAACCCCGTGGTGAACATTTCATCGAAAGTTTGCTTGTAGCAGGCACGGAGATATCTGATGCGTGCGTGCCATGCATAAGCAACTCGTATGCTCGGGGTGGTGCTCATATCATATAGCAGGTCATAATTACCATTCACAAACCCGGGAATCGGAGGTTGAATATGACAGACATTTCGGAAAGTTTTGAGCACAACCTGCATCATATCGAAGATCTTGAGCATCATCTGGGCAGCCACATCTAGCATAGGGTGGAGGCGGGGAAGCCAATGTCTGATGGTAGCCATCATGTAGGCTACCGTAGGTGTGCCGTTGGGGGGTGCAATGGCAGGGTAATTGAGCCATTCTTTGCAATTGGCATTGTTCTTGACTTTGATTGCAAATGACTTCCATGTCCTTCTCCGTTGTACTGGTCCATAGCAATTGTTATACTTTAAATGCATGGGTGCGTGGTCCCATGTTCGTAGCATCTCGGGATAGGTCTCCAATAGCTTTTGCCTCCAGATGGGTTGATGTATTCTCCCTTTGCGCGCCTCCTCTGGAATGTCCTCAGGTTCAAATTGCGTTGCGAAAGTTGGGTACTTGTTGGTCTTACGTTTGATCTCGGCGTTGTAGTCTGCCAACAGTACAAAATATGGCTTGTATTGTAATTCTGAGCTGGTTATTAGTCTTCTAGGGGCCAGATGTCTGAAGTATTCTGATTGAAGTATGGTCTCTTCAATGGTCTTCATGGCCAACATCTGGTAGGAGATACGTTCTTCATGCGTCTGCCCCATTTCTTCTACCTGTTTCATCCATGCCGATGGGGGTTCCTCATAAGTGTCCTGTCCCTCTTCAGTGATTGTGCCTCCTGGAAAAGGTTGAGGCTCATAGTTCTCTTCATATGCTTCCTCCACTGGAATAAAAACTGCTTCTTCTTCTATGGGTTGCTCAGGTGGGGAAGGAGGTCGTTCATATTGTAACAACTTGATTTTTAACTCGGCCACCTGCTGACGTAGCTCTAGTACTTCACTGGCTACTGATAATTCCGGCTCTAGTGAGGTTGCAGCGTTGGCCATCTCCTTGTGTTCTTGTTGGTGTGGTGCTGGCACTTGGGCTTTCTGTAGGTCTTTAACTTGGTCAGCAAGCTGATCATGAGCCTCCAGGAGAGTGGCATAGGTCTCTAATATTTGTTGTATATTCTCCGAGGGGATGGCTTGGAACTTAGCCGGGTCAATGGGTGTCCCTGGAGTATTTTCCATAGCTGCTTCGAGGTTGTCTTGATTTTGTTGTTGTAGTCTTTTATTTTCTTCTTGAGCAGCCGCTAAATGGCGTCGGAGTAGAGCCATGTTTCGTTGTAGTCTAGCGTTACGGGCTAGTTGATCTCTAAGTTGTTCTTCAGTTACCCTACTCTTCTCTGCATGTGTGGATTCGAGCTCCACTTGATGTTGTTGAAGGGTAGTCACCTCCTGCTGTAGTTCTGTATTAGATAACTCCAGGGCCGTGACTCGTGCCTGGAGATGGGCTGACAAAGTACAAAGTTCTTTATTGTTTTCTTCTAGCAACCTGTATTCCTGTTTAAGTTGGGCGGCAGCTTCGAGCATGGTGTTGAGTGCATGACTAAATGAAGTGGGTGCAGAGGTAAAGGTGGAAGATGCAAGGGGTCGGGGGATGGGAAAGGGAAAAGTGGATGTTGTGCCTACAGTGCTTGGAAATGGCGACGTGAGTGAAATGATACGTGGTGATGTTGGAATAGCAGTGGTGGTGGGTGATCCTGTGGATGGTGAGATGTCCATGGGATTGGACGTGAGAGTGTGTGATTCGTGCACTGTGAATACAGGAATGGTGGGTGGTGTGATAGTGGTAGCAGTGAATGTGGGGGAGTGGGGTTGGGAAAGGGACTTTTTATTATAATTATCCACCTGTTGGAGTATATTTACAAGGTTTGTCCAGAATGATGGTTGTGTGACTTGGGCTGAGTGTGAGGCAGTTGCTAGGGGAGTGGTGGATAGGGTTTGGGTGTGGGTGAATGGAAAAGGATGGGATGAGGTCTGGCTATTGGCAAGTGGTTGTCCAAGGGCGGGGAGATAGGAAGGGTGACCTATTATGGTTTGATCGGTGGCCGGATGACCGGTGTGAGGTTCAAAAATTTGGGTGGAAGTGTGGGACGTGGGTAAAGGGAAGGATGTAAAAACGGAGGTGTGTACAATGGTTTCGTGATGGGTGGATATCGGTTGTTCAGGAGGAATAGTGGAGAGGGGTTCTGAAGGGTGGATGGAAGGTGGCTGTGGAGATGGTACGTGTGTAATTACCTCATGTTCGTCGGTGGGACTCGGGCTCGTCATGTGAACATCTTCTGAAATTATAGTAGGCAAGGCGGTAGAGGTTTCCATTTGAATCATTTTCCCGCGTCGTGGTCGTGTATCAATCCTTCGTTGATCATAGACAGGGTTTTCCTGATAGACCATTGTCCTCAATGCCTCCCCGATCCCACATGTCTCTGCCAATACATTCAATGATTCCACAAAGTTGGAGTCAACATTCTCGGCTTGAAGCATTTGGTTCACTAGAGCTCTATTCGCCTCTTCTGTCATCTTATGTCTTCTCTGTACCTGCTTAATTGTCTTGTACAGCCGTCTGAGTTGTGCTGTGTAGGCAGGGACCTCCTCTTCACTGTCTTCCGGGTCATTTCGGTGTGCGCCTTCCTGCACTTGTGTGTTTGGGTCATGAGGATGTAGTGCCACTTCTTCCCCATGTACTCTGCTCGTCTCGCCCTGTGGCTGTTCTCTTTGGGCGGATGCACTCGGACCCACATTGTCAAGGGAATCTTCACTGTCGGATAGGGGGACCGTCTGCAGAAATCTTTCAAAATCGAAATTTGGATCTTCTGTGAAGGTGGCCATGGATGCAAACTCTGCATCGGTAGGTAGTGGAGGGGCGGATGGAACGGGTTGTACCACCTCTCTAGCTTGAACTCCTTGAAGATGGATCGTGAAAGGTGTGACTTGAGCTTCTGGTCGGGGAGAAGCTTCAGTCGTGGCTTCTTGAGGAATCGTTACCTGGGAGAGCGATCCACGCATTCGTTTTGCAGGCTGACTCCCTGACTTCCGCCCTTTGAACAGCTCCAGGTGTGCATACTTTAGGGCTCGGGCAACTGGCACATCATATGCAAGACATCTGTAGATGATTCTTGTCAGCGCACAACAACCATGTAAAGTGGGCTTCCTCACTCCCCGCTTGCCTGCCTCATACACTTGATCTAAGATCCATACCGGCATCTTAATGGGCAAGCTTCCGGTCTGTGCTAAATATAGCCCGTACCATATCTTCTTGTGAGGCTGCGTGAAACGGTCCTGAGCGGGAAATGCGAAGTGCTGGAGGCACATCCGCATAGGTATGGCGATGTTGGGGGTGAGGGCGCACATTTCTTTTAGTTTCTTGATTCTATTGCTTTTCATCGACTCCGGTATCAAGGGGTCGCGGTCAGAAGGTACATGCGTGCCATACATCTGAAGTGCTTCCCTGATTAAAGTCACATTCAATTCGAACTTCCTCATTTCCTCCAGATTGGACAAGGAGGGCACCCAGAATGTGTCGGAATGATCCTTATCCCCTGTCGGCTTCAGCGTAGCAATTAAGTAATAGCACCTGAGGAAGTCTGGTTTAGGCAGAGCTGTACTGAAATAAGTTTGTAATCCTGCTTTTTGCCAAATATCTTGAAGTGGAGCTGCATTTTGCAATGCTTCGAATTCTCGTGAGAAGAATTGGAAGGTCCACCACACTCCTCCACATTCCATCTTGGATTCCCAGATGTGATCCGCGTCTCCCAAATCTCCTGGCATCTCATTGAACCAGTGAGAATGCCCCTTTACTCTTTCGGTTAGGCCGTTTGGTGGATCTGGAATAGGAATCCTCCGCACATTCACGAACTCCTCAGGTCGAGCTGTTGGTGGGGCCTCCACCGGCATGGCATCCCAGTTGATTGGAACACCAGATCCTGCCTGAGAGCTTGTGCCTGCCGCTGTTGCCATGAGAGTAGGTTGCTTATCTGCTGGAAGAAGAAAGGCACATTAGTGTTGCATAGGAAACAAGATGTAATGGTGTTCCCTTCACAATACTAACATGACAATCCCGGGGGTCAGTGGTTAGTGGTGAAGTGTCTGTGATAGGTGTGAGTGGTGATTAGAGGTCAGTGTCATCCTAGATGCATGCTTTGGTTATGCAATGGGCTCGGAATGCTCCTGTGTTAGTGTGGGCAGATTTACAGCATTGGGTCAGGGGGTTTAGTACACAGTTTAATTCTCCACGCTTGGATAGAGGAGTCGTAGCTCTTAGAGCTAAAGATAGGTGAAGGTTTCTGGATGAGAGTGTGATGTATTTGGGACCTTTTGGGTACCCATTTCCAGACATTCCTAGGGTTGATGGGAGTGAAGGCCGTGAGAGGTGTAGATATCTTTTCATTTTCTGAGTTGTTGGCCACGAGTGCTTGTGAAAGTTGCTTCATCCTAGTGCCTGAAGGTGAAGTAATTTGGGCTTGTAAGCAAGCCTTGGGCACCCATATCTGTCTAGCGTTAGGGGTGGCCTTCATTGACCGCTTAGGAACCCAAATAGAAATGGTATGCCTAGGGGTTATCCTAGGGGGCTTCTTTACTTTGTTCCTTGATGGTGAGGCACGTTTCTTGTCTCCTTGAGAGTCTGCTATTAGAGCTGTGGGTTTTCCATCCTTGCGTATCCAGATCTGCTTCACGCCACGAGATGCTCCATGTTGCACGGGTTGGCGCTCCTGCCTCTTGATCAGCAGCCTCCTTCGTGTCGAGTGATGTTCGGTCTGCTCGTTTAGAATCTTCTTTGGGTCAGTTAGGAACTCCTTATTGGCTCTTGTACCTTCAGTAAGATTGACCATCCTCTGCACCATAGAAGTTTGTTCAAGAACAACATTGTTATCTTCATGTGGGTTCCTGGAGGGACCAGGAGTTGGTGACTGTTCTATTGGTTTGAGTGTTTGATTTTCTAATTCAATCGTGAGACGGCTTTGGCCTACCCAAGCCTGAAGAAGTCCACTTCTTAGGTTGAGGTTGACTGCGTGATCATAGATCCAGTCTTGGCCTAAGACAAGAGGTTCGGTCAGATCCTCGTCTTCACACACTAGCACTTTTGCTGGCCTCTTGTATGTAGAGGGGAAGATCCACCTCTCCCATACAAGGGGTTTCAACACCTCCTAATCCTATCAGATATGCTTCTAGGGGATTTACCTCCAATTGCAGCTGTTGGCAATAAGAAAGCCGAACTGCACTTGTGGCTGCTCTTGAATCAATTAAAGCCCTCACGTTTATTGTGCTGTCTCTTTGTCCTATTTCTAGGGTCACAAAAGGTCGTCGGTCCACTATCTTATGGGTACGTTCACCTGAAGCCTCACACATGGCCATGTGATAGCCTGGAGACTCTTGAGTGTCAGTCACAGGCTGATCCCTCCCTTGTCTCCTCAACTTCATTCGTCTGATACGCTCTAAGGCCTCTGCCTGTGCTTCTTCTCGAATTCGTTTTTCCTCCTCTTTACGTTGTTTAGCAGTATTGAGTCGACTTAGCATTTCCTCCGTGAGGGGTTCCTGATACAGCTTGACTCTGCACCCGCTAATATAGTTTGGGAGGACATCCCCCTCTAAAGTGGCTAGTTGTATTGCTCCACTCGTGGAGATCCTATTAATGATCATAGGTCCGTAGCCTCTCTTTTCTAGCTTTCTTGCGTGTTGTTTCAATGTGTAGATTAAAACTAGATCTCTTGCTTTCAAGCCCTTATCCTTTACATGGGCATCAAAGTATGCCTTTTTCCGTTTCTTTGCAGCATAGATGCCTGCTGCTGCTCGTAGCCTCGTCTCACCTAAACGTTCTAGATCAAAGATCCTAGAGGACAACTCGTGTCCATTCCACTCATGCTCTTGTGCTACTCTTAAAGCTGGAATTAGGAAATCTAATGGTAGCACCGCATTTTGTCCGAAGACCATCTGAAATGGGGTGGCATTGAGTACCGTTTTGTAAGCAACTCGGTATGCCCAAACAGCATGATGAAGTTGTTTGTCCCAATCCGAGCGTTTATTATTTACAAGTTTCGTCAATACGTTACATAGGATCTTATTCGTGCTCTCGGCTTGTCCGTTAGCTTGTGGGTGATAGGGTGCAGACTTCTTATGTATCACCATGAATTCTTGAAGGAGATTTTCAATGACCTCATTCAAGAAGTGCGTACCTCTATCACTAACCAACTCTATTGGTAACCCATATCTAGTGAACACATTTTCGAATAAGAACTTAGCCGTCGTTTGAGCATCATTCTTCGTCGTGGCTTTTACTTCCACCCACTTTGTAAGGTAATCTGTGGCTACAATAATGTATTCTGCATGGGAGTTTCTAGCTGGGGGGTTGATGGGACCTACAAAGTCTATACCCCACTTTGAAAATGCACGTCCTCCCATCATTGGCCTTAAGGGCATTTCATCTTTTCTTATCGGATATTGGGCACGTTGGCATGTGTCGCAACTCTTCACATAAGTATGTGCATCCATATGAAGAGTGGGCCACCAAAGTCCCGAGAATAGAATGGTCTTAATTACTCTGCCAGGCCCAAAGTGTCCACCTGCAGCACCGCTGTGTGCCGTTTCTAAGACTTTCAAGTAGTCTGATTCATGAACACACAGTCTTAGGTAACCATCCTTGCCTCTTCGATATAGGTTGTCTCCTACTAAGGCATAGTCTTGAGCCTCTTGCTCCATGCTCCATTTTCTTGCAAGACTATCCTGATTGGGCAATGTTCCCGATCTCATGAACTCAACCAATGGAGCACTCCAATCTGGGATTAATGACACATGATAAAGAGTGGCATGCTCCACTGGGGGTCTCTTCTGGCACACTGGACAATTGTGGATCCACTCTTGTATTTCTTTGTCCATGCTAGGCCAATATACCCCTAAACGTTTTAGATTCTGCAATGTTCGTTGTTTAGGGTAGTGATTTCCTAGCAGTCCCTCATGGGCTTGTTGCAACCAACTAGCATGTTCATCATCCTCGACACAACAAGCTAATACGCCCTCGGTATCTTGCTTGTACATACTTCCGGCCAATATTTGATACTTTACCGATTTTACAATTTCCTCTTTGTTTGTTTTAACATTTTTATTTGCAGGCCCGAAGGTTAGGACTGGTACCAACTTATTTGCCCATTTAGGAACAACTTCTAAATTGAACAGATAAGCATCAGGCAATTCATCAGACACTTTGCGGTGGCTCTCTTGAAGTGATGCGAGAAAGATGGTCTGCCCTAAGATGGGTTCTACCTTTCCTGACAACAACTTCAAAGTCGTATTCCATTAGTAAGAGGAACCATCTTACTAAGCGGCCTGTATTGCAAGGTTTATTGACCAAATATAGTAAAGCTTGATGATCAGTGAAAAACTTGAACTTATTGGCCAATAGATAGTGTCTAAACTTCTTCACAGCATACACCATACCTAGGCCTTCCCTCTCGGTTGTGGTATAATTTCGTTCAGCTGCGTTTAATTGCCTACTAGCATATGCTATGGGCAAATCTAGATTTCCTTCACCTGTGGGTTGCGCTAGCACACATCCTATCGCATGATTTGAGGCATCTACATGGACATGAAAGGGTTTGCTCCAATCCGGAGTAGTCAATATTGGTGCGGTGCACAAACGTCTCTTCAGTTCGTTGAAGGAAGTCTTGCATTCCTCACTCCACTCAAAATTTGTTAACAACCCATAAAGAGGTTTAGCTATGATGGCATACATGTGGATAAACCTACGGTAATATCCACAATGGCCCATAAAGGCTTGTACCTCTTTAACATTCCTTGGTCTGGGCAATTCTGCTATTGCTCTTACCTTGTCTTCATCCGTTGATATTCCATTCTTAGAAACAATGTGACCTAAGATCTTACCTTGTCGTACCATAAACACACACTTCTCTAGATTCAGACACACTCGATAATCTCTACACTTGTTGAAGATTTGCCTGAGCTCAGGGATGTGGTAACTTCTCTCTTGGGAATGAGCGCACAAATCATCCACATATACTTCTAAGCTCTTTCGCAAGAACTCTTTGAAGACATGACACATGAGTCTTTGGAATGTTGCAGGTGCATTGGTGAGCCCAAATGGCATCACACGAAATGCAAAGATTCCCCATTCTGTGGCAAAGGCCGTTTTGTGTTGATCTTCGGGGGCAATGGCTACTTGGTTGTAACCTGAAAATCCATCAAGGAAGCTATAAACTTCCTTGCCTGCCACACGCTCCAAAAGATGTTCGGTGATTGGAAGTGGATAACTATCTCTGATCGTAGCGGCATTAACTTTTTTAAGGTTAATGCACACTCGCAATTTCCAATTTTTCTTGGGCACCACTACAATGGGGGACACCCATTCAGTGTGCTCAATCTCATAGATGAATCCAGCTTCAATCAGCCTGTCAATTTCCTCTTTTATTTTGGCTGCATAATTGTCATTATATGTGTAGGGCTTTTGTTTGGTGGGCTTGGCATCAACGGTCATTGGAATCGTATGAGAGCAAATCTCTGGATCTACTCCTTTCAAGTCTCTATAGTGCCATGCGAACACATCCCTATATTCCCTTAATAGAGCTACAAGCTCTAATTCTTCTTTTGCACTTAGGTCATCTCTTATGTACGTACATCGCTCTTCGTTCCCTTCAATGGTCACTACAATTTTTTTGGTCTTTTTTTTATTGTCATATGCTTCTCCTATAATGGCCTCTCTCTTAGGCATTCGTACCAAAATTTTTCGATCTTCCACTTCATATTTCTTGAAATTTTCTGGTACTTCAAACAATGATTCTTCCTCTTCTTGTTTCACTGCTTTTCTTTTCTTTTTCTTTTGACCTCCTTCACTTCCTTTCTTTGAATTTATCGTTTTAATACTCGCAAGGGGTTCTTCTTCTTTTTGGGTTAACACTCCTATGTCTTCTAAGTAGTGTTCCTCTGAGTTAAAGTAAGTATCCATCACAATGGATTCTAGATCATCGTCATTCTCTTCTTCTTCTATGAACTCACTAGGATCACATTCTTCCAACAAGGGCTGACACATGAACACTGAAATATCATAACCCTCCTCATCACAATGGGGTGTCCATTGTTCCTCATTGACTGCAATGTCCATGGTAGCTAAGATTTCTGCCCAACCATGAGGCTCAAATTCCTCATCTGGAAATATCATCGGTGTATAGGCTGGGTCTCTTACTGGTCTATCTCCTGGGGGAGTTCCTTCTTCTCTCACTTTTAGGCGCTTTTCCTCTTCCTCCGCGACCTTGCACATCCACAAGTGAGTATCTTCATGCAGCCAGGATGGTTCAGGTGAAGTTCCTAAATGCACGGAGATAGAATCTTCTTTCGCTTTGTGGATAGGATTCCACTGTAGGGGTGGTACATCTCTGAAGGTGTAATCCTTCAGATTGACCTTGGTGGTGACCCCTAAGTGCTGTAAGTACAAGGAGTTGGTTCCCCAATCCTGTACTATTTGCAATTGTCGTAGGAAGGGTCTTCCTAGGATCATCTCGTAGACATTATTTTTCTCAAAGTCACATATAGCAAATGTATGTTCAAACTCTACACCACAAGTGGTTAGAGTTATCCCTTCAAGCAATCCGAGAGGTCTTTCAAAATGACCATCTGCCATTTGAAGTTTCATTCTCGTTGGTCTTAAGGTGGGTTTGCCCCATCGCTTCCACAAGGAGGTGGTCGCAATAGCAACACCCGCACCCGAATCCACAATTGCTTTGGTTGTGTAACCTTGATAGGTGATCGGAAGATAAGTGTTACCTTCTTCACCTTCGCTCATGTCTCCTATCTTGTCGAGAGGTATCTCTGGTACTTTTTGCTTAGAGCCTACTTTTGGTGTATTGGATTCAAGTTCTGGAACCTGATCCTTCACATGATTCCAGAGCTCCGGTTTTGCCTTGAGCAGCTCCTCTACAGTGAGATGACATTGAACCTTAGTGTTCTTCACAACATCAGTGTTTCTGGGAATCACTGAGTCTTCATTTCTCACCAATATTGTGGGAGCTCTGATCTGGAGAGATTCAGATTCCCATGGGCCTGTGAAATGAGGCAACTCTTGTAAAGAATTAGATTCAAAATCTAATCTCTCATCCTCTTGTTGCTCTGTTTGATCTCCATAGATAGACGGAATGTCTTGGGGAAATTGATCATGAAGATCATCAATCTCAGGAATAGGAGGGGAATCACCCTTCTCCTTGGCCCATTTCTCTTCTTGTATTTCCCGCAAGAACTCTTGAGAGTACTGTTGACTTGAAGGAGATATTCCAGCATCCGTGGAATTAGGAACATAAGCTCCCTTAGGTGGTGAGCTTCCTCTTTCAACAACTGGTTGAGCCTGTGGAGGTAAAGAAACTTGTGATTTGTTTACCAACTGCTCTAATCTTTCTAGTAAGCCTTGGAAATGCAAATCCGGCTTGACAGAGTTTGTCTGATTGAACTTTTGACTAGTCTCAAGTATAGCTTGAGCTTGTTCTACCATTTTCATGCACATTTTCATCCGTTCAATCTCTAAATCTGCTCTAGGGTAACTCTTGTCTAAGTTTGCAGCTGTTGGCCCTTCTTGAAGTCGAGCCTGGTAGGCCTTGAACATCATGTCCAAGCCTTCAGGAGTGGGGTCAGCTAATACGGATCCTACTCGGGGTGGTGGGTGGGTTACGTGGGGTGTATTAAAGGGTGGAGAAATGGAGGGTGATGGGGATGGTAGTGGTGGAAGTGTGTGGGAGTGCGGTTGAGATGTGATCTCTGTGATTTTTGCCTTGGTTTCTCTCAAGCTTTCTTCAAGTTCGTTTATCTTTTTTGCCCATTGCCTCTTCATCCTTTCACGACTATCCTTCCAGGCTCTAGTCCTCTTTTTGGTTATACTCTCTGTTTCACTCACCTCGGGGCTCTTTTCGAGACCAACACCTTGGTGTTGTTGAAGTGCCTGGGCTCTTGTGATCACATGCACAGGTGCAGTGGAAGTCACACTCCCTGTGGAGTCTACAACTAACCCAACAACATTGATAGGAGTGATTTTAGGCATGTTATTAGGGTTCTTCGGGCAATCTCGTAGGAGATGTTCTTTCCCGCAGTCTTGACAAAAACCCTGAATGGTTACTGGTTGAGGTTGTGTAGGGACAGGCAGTGGACAATCACGTATAAGGTGATCTCCCTGAAATCTGAAGCATGGTCCTCTAGGAAATGGGGGTCGTACCTGCCTAGGTTGAGGTCTAAAGTTGGGGTTTGTGTACATAACATTAGAATACTCAGGTTCCCCACTATTTTCACTTGGGTCCTCATAATAGTATGACTCGTTATGCTCGGGTGACTGCATGTAGTAAGCCTGTGGGCTATCAATATGTGTGGAGTCAAAACTATGGTCACCTGGATCACTGTCTGATAGCAATGGGGTGACTGGGACTATGGCTCTATTCGGATTTTCTTCAGTAGATGCATATTTCACTGGGATCACATTGGTTGGAGCAGGGGGTTGCTGCACTAGGACTGGTTGAGGTCTCTGCTGCCCTTGATAAGGTGGCTGATAAGTTTGCTGTGGTCTGTTGTATTGTGGTGATGGGTACTGATTCTGGTATCTACCATGTTGTGGATATGGCTGAGGATAATTTTGCCTAACAGTTTGTTTGTTATATGGGCAGTCTTGTGCAGTGTGGTTGGTGTACCTGCGCTCTATGGTGCAGTACTGGCTACTAGGATTCGCCTCGGGTTGGGCCATAATGGGACATACACTTGCCATATGGTCACCGCCACAATTGTAGCACCGCTTAACTGGGGCAAATCTCGGAATTTGCTTGCTAGAGACACCTAGTTTTTGGGCTACCTTCTCTGCAAGTTCCTCGATGGATGTGGATTGACCAGATGTCATGTTACTAGAGCTATCAGAATCCTTATAGATTTTTGATAGTTCTAATTCCTCACCTAGATTGTCCTCAATGTCTATGCACATGCGCACGCACTCTTCTATCGTTCTGGGATCCTTCAGGTACACATATGACCTGAGCTTAGTGCTCAACAATCCATCTAGGAACAAGGCCACTTGTTTGGCTGGTGTGGGTAACTTCGGCATCAGGCATCTCTCCAGGTATTGTCTAAATCTTCTTCCAGCTAGTCTGACCGTCTCTTGAGGTGTTTGTTTGAAGCTGTGAATTAGTGAGGAGGTGTTATGCCTGATTCCACTCTTGGAAAACTCAACAATAAACGCCTCTAAGAGCTGGTCTATGTTTCTGAAATGCCTCTCATTTAGTGGTTGAAACCACGTAAGGGCAGTGTTTCTAAGGGTTAGACCGAAAGCATTATATTGTGTGAATAGGTCCTCTACCTGTTCAGCTTTCAATACTTGCCAAAATTCTGCCACATGGTCATAAGGGTCTCCCGTGCCATCGAAATAATTCTTCATGGACTTCACCAGTTGAGTTGGTCGCAGGGTCCTAGTGTGTTCTCTCGGCCTTGGCAAAGGAAAATCGTCAATATCCCTTTGATTCCATGGGGTTCTATGTCTCTCAGGTTCCACTCTATTCCTTTCTGTTCCCGTTCTTTCTCTTCCTAGGGAGTTGGCAAAACTTACCTCAGGTTTGTCTCTACTTCTATCTCTTTGAGCTCCATGAGCTTGGGAGGTCCCAGCTCCTTGGTGACCAAAGGACACATTAGACCTTGGTTGGGGAAAAACAAATTCTCCCTTCCATGTGTAGGCATGTCTGCCATGCTCAGTGACCACGAAGATTCTCTCTGATGCATTGTCTAGGTAGGTTACTTGACCTGGGCTATCAGGGTCTTTAAACTCATAGATTGTGAGGGCACTCACTTCCTGAGGTTGAGAAGATTTATATCTCCAAAAAGCCTCATCGGTTTCTCGGTTTAAAAGCAGATCTATGCTTTTATTATCCTATGGAATCCACTCTGGAGTCATGATTCTGGTCAAGACAGATTTACCACGGGGAGTTCTTGGCTCTCTCTCTAAGTTCCTTTGCTCTATATCACCCATGTCGGTCTCCGCAATCACATTTCCAAACTCATCAGTTCTATCAGGAAGAGTGGTGACTACATATATAGTCCCCTCTTTATCTAGGTATGCTCCATTCTCAAACTTGACTACCGGGTGGTCTAATCCATGGGGTTGATCGGGGTTCTTAATCTGGACCACCGATCTCCTCAGTCCGTCTTCGTAGATGCGAGCACCTAGACGATTCGTCCTGATGTATTCCAGCTGAGTCTTGTATGGTCCTTCTGGCTTTTCTAGATAAGCCAACCCTGAACTACCTACTGGTCTCTCCATGTGATAGGACATCTCAGAATCACTTGTTTCTGATCTGGGAGTGTATGGGTAATCACTCAACTGTTGGGCCCAAGACCTGGCAGTGTGATTGACACTAGCTTCAGAAGATCTGAGGCTTTGTCTGTCTCGGCCTAAGTGTCTGCCTGATCTAAGGTTCATATGCTTGATTTATCTACCCCCTTGGACTCAAGCACACTCTCGTTGCAAGTTAATTTGCACCAATCACTTTGTTCTTTTGAGTTGAATATTATGTTTATGGTCTTGTCTGAAATCGCGTCGTCATGAGTACTTAAGTGAATTTCCGCACTTGAGAAGTGATCGACTCCAGTTTACCTTTTGTCCCTTAGGGTTTTCGCACTTACGACCTATTTACTTCTTGCACTTGGTTGCTTAATACTCTTGGACTTGATTCGTGCCTAACGTTGCCCTAATTAATTACCACACCTAAGTCGTACTTAGCCTAGGCTAGGAATTGACAAAGGAGGGTTGAGAGATCTTCCAACCTCAATTAGCTGGTAGACCAGACTGCTACTCAAGCCCAGGAAGCCTTCTCCCAAGCTTGGTACTCACCCTTGCTAGCTTGCTTTGGATTGCCTTGAGTGCACACAAAGTTCCTGCAAAAGCTCACCAGTTAGTATAGCTCTATTACCACAAGTAATTGAAAGACACACATCAATAATTTTAGCCCCCCTGGAGTAACTCACTGTACCCCCTGAATCTGAGAACCACTTAGTTCCACCTAAAGGTCAACTTAAAAATGCATGTTCTAAAACTCCGCGTATGATTCTTACAAAAACCAGTCAAGGTCCGCATAGGATTCTCAACGAGCTTTCCAACGAGACCAAAATCTCATCAATCGGAGTTCGTATGGTCAAGTTATGACCATTCAGGCACTATAGGGTCAAAACAGGCTCTCAGGGTTCAGGAGATCCCTCTCTGGTTTCTAGGTCTTTTGCCCACGTCCAAGGTTCTAAAGTTATACCAAGGTGCCTAAAATTAAGCTCAACTACCCTTCACTTCACTCAAAATTAACCCTAACTTTTCATGCGTTAAAGGCCGTGTATCGCGATAGGTCGGGTCGGGGTGTCGCGATAGGTCGGGGTGTCGCGATAGCTCGTGAAGTGTCGCGATAGGTCGAGGTGTCGCGATAGGTCGAGGTGTCGCGATAGCTCGTGAAGTGTCGCGATAGGTCGGGGTGTCGCGATAGCTCGTGAAGTGTCGCGATAGGTCGGGGTGTCGCGATAGCTCGTGAAGTGTCGCGATAGGTCGAGGTGTCGCGATAGCTCGTGAAGTGTCGCGATAGGTCGGGGTGTCGCGATAGCTCGTGAAGTGTCGCGATAGGTCGGGGTGTCGCGATAGCTCGTGAAGTGTCGCGATAGGTCGGGGTGTCGCGATAGGTCGTGAAGTGTCGCGATAGGTCGTGAAGTGTCGCGATAGGTCGGGGTGTCGCGATAGCTCGTGAAGTGTCGCGATAGGTCGGGGTGTCGCGATAGCTCGTGAAGTGTCGCGATAGGTCGAGGTGTCGCAATAGGTCGTGAGGTGTCGCGATAGGTCGGGATATGGTGAATTTTTCTGTTCTGTCTAGTGATCCTGGGAGCTCTAGGCCTGCGCAGTGTCGTGGTGCACTCAGAATCGTGATTGGGTGAAATTTTTGGAGTGTCGCGATAGGTCGAGCTCAACGCCTCGGGGACTGTGCAGACAAATTCTGTACCTGCTGAGCTTGCTGGAGATGATGATGGAGCTGCCACCTGCAAGAAACATGCAAAAAACACACAAATACAAGCACACACACTTGCTCTCTCTCAAACTCGCACACAACAAATGAGGGAATGATAAGGAAGAGGGAATATGTAGTGGAGAAGGTGGTGGAGGTGGAGATGGAGAAGGAGGTGAAGATGAAGATGGAGATGGAGAAAAATCAGAAATTTACCTACTACTTACCATTCCAACGCGTCCTCTCTACGTCTTACCATCACATGCTCGTCCTCAAAGCTCGATCCCCGGCAACGGCGCCAAAATTTGGTGTAGCTCAGTGATGAGTAGCACCTCCTTTAATGTCAATCCGGGAAGACGTGAGGATGGTATGAAGACCACGAGCAAGTGGAAGCACAAGTGCGTGAGTGAGAAGCACACAAGCATGCACACACATACACGCACACGCGCGCACACGGCAAGAACAAAGGGAGTAAGACAATGGAATCACTTCTATTGCAAGAAAGTTCTCATACAAGCTCAAACTACAAGAAACTAGCCCAAAAATGAGCTCTCTAGCTCTATTTATAGTTTTTGACTAGCTTTGGCCCTGTCCAGACCTAGTGTCCGGCCTAGTTCAAAATTAGGTTCCAGGGCTTATTTGAGGGCTCAAACGAGATCTAAAAATTATGAAAATTGGCAGGCAACTACTTCTAAGGCTCCCCAAGCTCGAGGACTCCTCGGCTTGTACAAAATGGAGCTACAAAAAGGTGAAATGATATTTACAAGGGTTTTTAGTGATGAGAATCACTTAAAAATGATGTAAGGGTTTTGAAAAAAAATGAAGGGTTGCCTTAGTGCTAGATCTGCATGTGTGTCCGTACTTGCTTCTTCCCGTATACTGTCAACACCCATCCTAGAAGAATGCATGGAAGTGACCCAAGAACTAGACGAGAGTGGCGACGACTATTTAGAATCCATTATCATGGAACCCTTCTGTTCGACAGAAGAGGAATATCTTTACTTTGTAGAAGCCAAAACCCCTGAAATGGACAAGGAAATTTAAACTAAACAACCCCAATCACTCATAAAAGATATAGAAAGTAAGCAAAAGAAGAGAAAGAAATCACCCAAGATAGAAGAAGAGGTAGAAACACTCATGGAAGTACCTGAGAACTTCAAGAAGTATGAAATAGAAGATAGAAGAATTCTGGTATGAATGCCTAAAAGAGAAGCAAGCATTGGAGAAGTATGATAACCGAGAGAAAACCAAGAAAATAGTAATTACCATAGAAGAAGAAGAAGAAGAAAAATGTACATACATAGGGCATGATTTGACAAATGAAGAAGAAGAAGAGTTAATTACCCTATTGCGAGAATATAGAGATGTGTTCACTTGGAGTTACAAAGACTTGAAAGGAGTAGACCCAGATATATATTCCCATAGAATCCCCATGACCCTAGAGGCTAAACCTACCAAGTAGAAACCATATACATACAATGATAATTATGTTGCTAAGATCAAAGAAGAAATAGATCGCTTAATAGGAGCAGGATTCATTTACGAAATTGATCATATCGAATGGGTATCCCCCATTGTGGTTGTGCCAAAGAAGAATGGAAAATTGTGTGTGTGTGTGTGTGTGTGTGTGTGTGTATTAACCTTTGTTTGTTGTTAACCTTTGGAGTTGTCCTCTCCAATCATTTTAGCATAAAGGATCAACAATACATCTTACACTTGTCAATCCGGGAAGTATACAAAGACCACAGCCCCTTCTAAGTTAATGGAATCCAAGAATAAGAGGAAAATGACTTTTTTTCTGAGAAATGATGAAGATGAAGAGAAATACCTAGGGTTTTGATTATCTTGAGCTAAACAACAGTATTTTCAATGATCTTGGTGCCTAAAGTGTGCCATTTTCTCAGCAAAACACAATTATGAAGTCAAATCTCAAAAATGATACATGTAACCCTCATACAAGACAATCGTGATTCTGTGAAAACTGATGATTTCCATTTCCAGCTCTATTCTTCAGCACTTTCTCACTCAATATTCTAAGATTCACCTCTCTTCATACACATTAATCAGAATACACAACTGAAGCTCACAAATTCCATAGATCACACATAGAATAGACTTATCAAATCAAAGAAAATCACATGGAAGTAGAAAACACGATTTTCTGCAAGAGAGCTCCTCACATTACTTGGATAGCAAAAGTAATACAACCAACCCTCTCAAAATAGAGGAAATTATCTTTTAGACATTTTCAAGTGTCCCTTTTCACACTTGAATTTTGGTCCTTTTTCCTTCTAATCTAAAAATATGCTATCAAAGAGCTTCCAAAAATTCTAGAAAAAATACATATGATTCTAATTTACATGAGGAAGACTCTTCCTCATTTTTACATAATTTGCATAAAAATTTCTACAATTTTTTGACATTTTACAAATATTCTTCTTCAAAAAATGCTTCTTCTAACATTCTTCCCCTCCTAGACTTTTTGGCTCCTGACAAAAAATATTCTTGCTGATATATGATGAGTGTTTCCTTCACTTCTTCTTTCTTTGATATATCTGTGACAGTAGATCATGACTTTTTCTCTCTGTGATATTCAAATTATTCACCATCTCGAATAGAGCTTTTCTCCACTGTACAGCTGCCTCTAGTTTGTCTATTACATCTTTCTTCAAATATTCTGTATATGCTGCTTCATAGGCTGTGAGCCTAGATTTTGTGACTACTGATAAATTTCCAAAGATTTCTGATTCTCTTTCAAAAAATCCATAATCAAAAGCATCCTCAAAAATCTGAAGATAGTGACTACCCAAAAATACTATCCTGCTATAATAGGCCATTAAACAAATTATGTCGGGGGTTTCACTTAGATCAAAAAGTAATGCATCAGTTGGTGAATTAAAACCAATATAATTGAGGGTTCTGACATCTGTATCTGTAAAAGTTTCTATACATGCCAATATGAGTCTCATCACTCTAATCAATAGGGTGCAAGCTGGATCATTAACATCTTTATATGTAGATATGACAGATTATGCTGTGTCAACCATATATTTCTTTGTTGGCCATGTTCCTGCTTTAGGTCCTGCTATCTTTGGAAAGTTCAGTCATTTTGCTGGGATTTGTCCTACATTTCTCCTTTCCCAAAATACTATTCAATCCCTTCTCCTTGCTACTGGACAATAAGTTGGATTGATCTTTAACTGAATTGGTGCCTCTTTCCAGATTTTCTTGCATTCTTTATTGACATCTAACCACTTGTTTCTCCATTTAGGATTGGCTTTTTCAAATAATTCCTTAGTTACATAGATATCCTCTTCATATTCCAGATACTTGTTTGATGACAATCCTACCCTTGCAAGCTGGTAATTTTTAATGCTTTCAATAATCATGCAAAAAGGTATTCCTAAACCATCTGTTGCCCAATGGTGTTGGTCTAGATTTATTCCTTTACTGAGAGAAAAATTCACAATTTGTTCTTCATATTCATTATGCATTTTTCTGATAAATTCCATTCTAGATTCTCTATCTGTTAAGAGCTTCTAAACAAAATCATCTGAGTACTCCTCAACTAATGCTTTGTTTTCTTGTTCATCACCATGTTGAGTTCTGTTATCATCTTCCCCTTCATATTCTTCTGCTTGTGTAGTCTCTACCTCCTCTTCAACCTGGCTTTGTGGATTTTCCAATTTTTTCTGTAGCTCCTCTATCATCAACATTAAACTTCTATTTTGAGATGTCCACAACTCTTTTTCTGACTTCCACTCACTTCTTTCTTTTTCTATACTCAACTGCCAATCATTCCTCTCTTTTGCTATATCCAAATGTAGTTTATTATAACCCCTCATTGAACTGGCAGCATGTACACTAGCTTGCTTTTCCAACTCCTTAGCTTCCTTCAGATCTGCTTGTAGTCTTATAATTTCTTTATTCAATTCTTCCCTCTCATCCTGTGTTACCTGTACAGTCTTGCTCTCTTCTTTTATTTGACCTTCTTCCATCAACAACCTGTTTATTTCTTCATTTGCTTTGACCATAATCTGATATGAGCTTTGAAGTGTTTTGTATCTTCCTTCTATTTTCTTCAGCTCCATTTCTATTTTGCTACTATGCTCTATCTGCTTTGCACATTTGTCCTCAAGAAATTGAGTTTTGTTTTGTTGTTGAACCTCCAATTCTTCCAATGAAATTATCTAGTTGGTCAAATCCTCATTTCTTTCTTGAACAATTTTCAGGTGTTCCTTTAATTGCTCCTTTTCTTTCTTTTGCTCATTAATGATTCTACTTCCTTTAACAAATTCTAATTCAGCCACCATTCCTAATATGATCATGCTTCTACTAGATGGTCTGAACTGATCTATATTGCTCATGATTACTTTACAAGTAGACCTGATATCTTTAGGTATTCTTTCTAATCCAGCTTCTAACTCTACATGCTTTACTTCTATCTGCTTTTCTTCTTTGCAATCATTCTCTTCTTCACTTTCTTCCTCATATTCTATGACCTGATTCTTTTGCTCTTCATAGCCCTTTTCTGCTTTTATTTCTTCTTTGCCTGCAACCTCTTCCTCATACTCCACTATCTGATCCTCTTCCTTCTCATGATCTGATATTTCTTTCATTATCTTCATCTCTTCTACCTTCTTTTTCTCCATTTCCTGTTGTTTCTCTTCAATGATCTGTTCTTCCTTTTCCTATACCTTATTATTTTGAGTTAAGGTTGAATCAATTTCCACAGAGAGCTTTATCTGATCATTGATTATCTGCTCCTTTTGTCCCTCCTCTTGCTCATCTATATCCATAAGATCCAAATCTTCTTCTTTCCCCTGATCTTCTGTAGTTGTGAACTCCTCATTATGATTTAGGTCATAAAGTATATCTTCTATGCTTTGGTTTATTTCTTTTTCTATATTCCCTACTTTCACCTCTTTGGAATTCATTTTTTCTATTACCTCCTCAGTTTCCTTGATTTGATCTTTGTCTTCTTTCTTGTGTACTCAGCTGCATAACTAAACTTCTTTTTCTGCTTCTATCTTTTCCTCATTAAATTTGAAGTAGGTTTCTGTGAAGGTTTTGTCCATACTGTTTTAAACCCTAAGTCCACCAACCCACTACTAAACTCCTTCATTACTTCAACCTCTTCTTCCATCATCACTACTTTACCCTTTAGTATCTTTTTCTCTTCTCCAGGACTAACTTGTGTTGCTGCTTCTTCTTGGACCTGTTTTCCTTGTGGTTTCTCACCCAAATCTTCTGGTGTTTTATGTTTTTCAGAGGTTTGCATTGTCACATTTGGTGTACTAGGTACTGATAAATTCAAACTTTTCAACAGAAAATTTTCAATATCACTTTCTGAATCTGAAGAGAACTATGAAGAACCAGCTATCCCTGATTTGTCCATTCTTGGTTCTTCTAGAACAATGGATTCCTCCTGCTTCTTTTCTTCTACTGACAATTTTCTTGTCTCCACCCTTTGTGTAGGTTCTACTGCTTTTCCTTTATTTTTCTTGGTCAACTTCTTTTTCTACACAGGTTTCTTCTGAACCTTCTTCTTCACTACTATTGTGGTCCTAGTTTCAGGAGGACCTTGTAATTCCTTGAAATAGGCCAACAATTCTACCTCCTTTTTCACAAAAACTTCTTCAGTTTCTGCAGCCATCATCTGATCATGCAACTCTTCATAATGTTCCACTTCTTCTTGTATCCATTCAGTTGCTTTACATGAATAGTCTTCCAACATTTTTTGATATTGTGCTTCATAGATTGCCCTTTTGTTGTTTCCTTGAGCCAGATAAGAATACAATTGTTCCTTGCTTGTCTGAGGTGGATGAGGTTCATTTGAAGACTGAACTTCCTTTTGAGCAGCTTCATGCTCTTCCTTAGTAGCCTCTTCTTGTTCCAATACCACTTTTCTTGGATCCAATCTTCTTTTCTTTACTGGAATAACTTCTTCTGAGACTCCCTTTCTTTTCCTTTCTGCTCCCCCCATGCTTGGTTGGGCTTCTGCTTCTCTTACAAACATCTTTTTAGAGGGACTTTTGATTCCTGTCATCAAACTTCTGAAGTATTGAGCTTCTGGAGCCAACTTTAACTGATCCTCCATTCCTAAAACATGATATATAATCCTTGTCAAGAATTGTGCTCCATTCATGAACTTCCTTTGCTCCCAATGTTTGGCTGCTTCCTTCAATTGATCATGTATGTATGGAGTTACATCCATCACTCCAAAAGATTTGGTTCTGTCCTTATTATTGAACATGATCAATGTCACTAGTTTGTGTGGCATGGTGTATCTAGGTAGTTTTGGAAAACTGAAGTATTGAAGGAACATTCTGATAGCATGCTGTTCATTCTCTTTTACTTTAAAATCAAGGAATTTTGAATATCCTGCATAGATTTCTTTATTCTTCTTGAAAAAATTGTTGTCCAACTTGGTTCCCATTGAATAGAACTGAAGGGCTGCCCTGATATGCTCTGCTTTTATAGTAATATTCACTTCTTTGTTTTCCTTATCCTTGATTGAACACCTAAAATATGCATTATTGCCCTTTCCAACTTCGAGCAGACTATTCATTACCTGTGCCACTCTTTCAAAGTCTATGAAAAATAAAGGTTCATCCAACAGTCTGTGTAATCCTACTGCTTTCCATCTTTTGTAGTTGACTGCAATTTTTTGGAATTTGTAAAATTCCTGGCACAACATGGTGTACTTGTGACCTCCAACTCCCACAGTAAAAATATGCTGACCAATGATACCAAGGGTTTCCTTGAGTTCCTTGGCTACCTTCTCTGTTTCTGGAATTTACTGCTCTTCATCAGACTCTAGCTCCACTTCTTCTACTGCAGCTTCACTGTCTAAAAACCAATGTCCTCTAGACAGAGTTACTGAGTCTGCTTTGAAGTCATGGATTGGTAGTTCCTTTGGATTCACCATTCTGGAGAAAATATAACATCACACAAAAAAGAAAACTCCACCCACATGAGTCACAAGGATATAAATAAAATCACATTTTTCTTGAGATGAAATGAAAAAGAAATGAAAATAAAATCTCAGACGAATCGTGACTTCCTCATTTGTGTCACAGATAAAAACTCATTTGAAGTGATCATCACATGTGTAGCAAGATGTCTAGTGCTCTCTTTCCTTTTAACAGCTCTCTTCTTTTTTTTTAATATACTTTTTAATCAATAAAAAGAAAATATTGAAGAAAAGAGAAAAATGAATAAAAAATAGAAACCTGTTAAATTACAATCTATATCTTGCTTGTGCTTATATAACTTATATAATAAAAAGAATTACAAAAAGAAAAATGAATAATTTTTCTCTCTTGTTTTTTCCTCTTTTCTCTCTCTTCTTTTTTTTTCTTTTTGTTTTTCTTTCTTTTTTTAATAATAATAATTTCCTCCAATTCCTCTTTTCTCTCTCTTCTTTTTTTTCTTTTTGTTTTTCTTTCTTTTTTTAATAATAATAATTTCCTCCACTTCTCTCTCTTCCCCTCCTATTTCTTTTCTTAGAAAGAGGATAGGGTAGAGCCATTGGAACTAATTTCCAAGATGTCATAATTTCCTTCTGGTAAAAGTTCTAAATTCCTTATCAAAAATCCCATGTGTGCATCAGATAACCATTTTGTCTTTTCCCTCATCTGTAACTCACTTTACCTTGCCTGAGCCATGGTTGTCCCAAAATCAATTTCTCATTCATCATATGATCTGGCCATTCTTCACAATCTATTTTCATATATTCTTCATTGAACTTAACTTTAATAGATGGTGAAGACATGCTTTGTATTATCTCTCCTTCTAAGGTTTTGATAAGTGTTTTACTTTCAGTCCTTTTTAGGTTAAATTTTCCAACAAAACTCAACTGATCAAATTTACTTGTCCACTTGAATCTATTAAAACCTTGATTTTTTCATCATAAAAATTCATTGTTATCACAAGCAAATGCTCTCTTACTCTTAAAGGTGTTTCACACAAAAGGACTTCTCTAAGATCCTTGATTTTTTTTATCCTTTCCTTTGCCTCCTGTTGAGCCTCCTTTCTAATTTTTTCCTCTTCTTTTTTCCTGTTTTGAGCTTGACGTATTCTTCTCCATTCAAAAACATTCAATGGGAGATCATACCTTTTTACTCTACATCCACTTATGAAATTTGGCATGATTTCTCCATCTATATTTGCTAATTGGATGGCTCCACTGTTACTTATTTGATTAATAATATAAGGCCCATGTCTTTTTTCTGAAATTTCTTTTGATGTTCTTTTACTGTGAATGCCAATACTAAATCTCCTTCTTGTAAGTCCCTTTCTTTAATATGATCATCATGATAAGCTTTTTGCCTTCTCTTGTCTGCATATATGCTCATGATTGCTTGAAGTCTAGAAGCTCCCAGTTTTTCCAATTCCCCTACTCTCTCAGATAATTCATGTCCAGTCCACTTGTATTGACTACCCACCTTTAGTGTTGGAATAAGGAATTCTAAAGGCAGAACTGCATTTTGTCCATATACCAAATTAAATGGTGTGGTTCCAAGTGCAGTTTTGTATGTCACTCTATAAGCCCATAAGACATGATTAAGTTGCAAATCCCAATCATTCCTATTCATGTTTACCAATTTTGACAACACAGTGCAAAGTACTTTATTAGTACTTTCTGCTAATCCATTGGCTTGTGGGTGATATGGGGTTGACTTTCTATGACTGACCATGAAATACTCAATTATGTTTTCTATGATTTGGTTCAAAAAATGAGTCCCCCTATCACTTACTAATTCAATTGGCAATCCAAATCTGGTGATGATATTTTCATAGAGAAATCTTGTAGTGGTCTGAGCATCATTCCTTTTTGTAGCCTTGTCCTCTGTCCATTTAGTCAAGTAATATGTGGCTACTAGTATGTATTCAGCATGAGACTGTTTTGTTGGAGGATGTATGGGTCCAATGAAATCCAACCCCCATTTACTAAATTCTCTGGCTGAAATCAATGGTACTAGTCGCATATTATCTCTTTTATTTGGTTGACTCACTCTTTGACAAATGTCACATCTTTTCACATATGTTCTTGCATCAGGAAATAGAGTTGGCCACCAAAAACCAGAATATAATATGACTTTAGCAGTCCTATCACTTGAAAAATGTCCTCCTGCCACTCTAGAATGTGCCATTTCTAACATTTCCACATATTTATCTTCAAGAACACAAATTCTTAAATATCCATCCATCCCTTTCTTGTACAATTGATCTCCTATCAGTTGATACTCTTCAGAAATCATTTGTAGATTCTTTGAGTCTGCACTATCTCTTACTGGCTTTCCTTTCTTGTTTCTTTTCAACTCCTCAATTATGTTTGCACTCCAATCTGGATTTTTTTGAAACCAATATAAGGTTATAATTTCTTAATTTTGTAAGGATTGGCATTCCTAGCAGTTGGAAATATACTTTTTTACATCTTGAATCTTATTAGGCCAATGTACTCCCATCCTATTGAGATTACTTAGGATGACTATCATGGAAGCATGAGTACAAGGGTTCCAACAGTGAGCTCTTCTCAAATATTTCTGCTGCTCCTCTTCTGGAGTACAATATTCCAATATGACCATATGATTGAGATTGATACAAATGCCCAGCTAGCAGCATAAAATTCCTGCTTTGTAATACCAAATGTGTGTTGTTTCCAAGTGTTCTGCAGGGTCCCATGGTTAGCAAAGGTACTAAAGTCATGGCCCATTCAGGAATACTTTCTATTTTGAACAGATATGTATCTGGCAAGTCATCATCTAAAGGTGAACTTGGCTCTTTAGCTTGGATCCTGGACAAATGGTCTGCTCTCAAATGAGTTTCTCTTTGTCTGACCACTACCTCAAACTCAAACTCCATCAGTAGGAGAAACCATCTGACTATCCTACCAGTGTGACAAGGTTTGTTTACTAAGTAGAGTAAAGCTTGGTGATCCACAAAGAATTTAAACTTGTTGGCCAAAAGGTAATGTCTATATTTTTTCACAGCAAATATCATTCCCAATCCTTCCCTCTCAGTGGTTGTATAATTTTTTTCTGTTGAATTCAATTGCCTACTAGCATAAGCAACTGGAAAGTCGAGTTTGCTCCCTTCTATTGGTTGCGCTAACACACATCCCAAAGCATAATTTGAAAAATCCACATCGACATGGAAAATTTTATCCCATTGTGGGGTTTTTAGAATTGGTGTTGTTACCAAACAAGTTTTTAGAGTCTCAAAAGCTTGGTCACACTCTTTGGTCCACTCAAACTTTGTGATCAAAGCATACAAAGGTTTTGCAATGTCTGCAAACTTGTGTAAATTTTCTATAATACCCACAATGTCACATGAAAGTTTGAAGTTCCTTTACATTTGTTGGTCTTGGAAGTTCCACTATAGCCTTAATTTTTGTTTCATCTATTGAAATTCCATTTCTCGAAACTATATGACCCAGCATTCTCCCTTGCCTGACAAAAAACACACATTTTTTTGGATTTAGAAATACTCTTTATGTTCTACATTTTTTTAATATATTTTCCAGATCCTTCAAATGATCTTGTCTTTTTAATGAAAAAGTGCAAAGATCATCCACATAAATTTCCATGATATTTCTGAGGAATTCTTTGAATATGTGACACATTAATCTTTGAAAAGTTGTTGGGGCATTAGTTAGAGCAAAAGGCATAACCCTAAAAGCATAGATTCCCCATTCTGTGGAAAAGGCAGATTTATGTTGGTCTTCCAAAGCTATTGGTACCTGATTGTATCCTGAAAAACCATCCAGAAAACTATAGACCTCCTTACCTGCCACTCTTTCCAAAAGATGGTATGTTATGGGTAATGGATAGCTATCCCTTATACTTGCAGCATTCACCTTTTTCAAGTTAATGCATACCCTGAGTTTCCCATTCTTTTTTGGTACTACAACTATAGGAGATATCCATTCTGTGTACTCAATCTCATAAGAATCGCCTTATTAAAATTTTAACATGCAATAAAATATTTTTAGCAAAAAATATTATTTTTTCTCAAAAAAATCTGAAAATCGTGATTCCGTGTTTTTTACAATAATTTTCTGTGTTTTTGTGCTTTTATCATTATGTGAAAACTTGAAAACATGCAAAGATTTATTGGAAGACCATTACCTTGCTTGCTTGATCAAAAGGAATCCAAGAACTTGAATTTGTAGAAAGTCGCGATTTTGTCCAATTCTCTCACTCTCTCTCTCACCCAAATGAACCTTTTTTCTGAAATTTCATGCTTTTATAGCCTTCAGACAATCGCGATTTTGTGTGAATTTCTCAGATTTTCCACTTTTCACTGTATGACCCTTATCCTTTAGTAATTTTGTGGTCTTGAATCACAATTCTTATCTTTTTAACAAAATTTACTCCCTTTATCCTACTGATGAAAATCGCGATTCTGAACCCAATTCTTGATTTAATCACTTGATGTTCAATTCTTACTGATATTTTGAAATTTTATTTTCTTTACTCACTCAACTTTATGAAACCTCTTACAATCACTTACCTCAATACCCAAATGTTCAAAATAATTCAAATTCTTTTCCTTACAGAAAATCGTGATCCTGTGAAGAGAATCATGTTTTTTTTTAACTTCCAGTTTTTGCAGTTTTTTACTTTTCTTTCCACTTGGTTCCCTTCAATGTTTTTAACCAACTCCAAATCACTTGTCACCTGCAATTATACACCATCAAACTCATTAAAAAAATATATTTTTTGAAAAATTGAAACAACAAATTCCACTCTATATATTTTTTATTTTCTTTCAATTTTCATTATTCTTTTCCACTTTTTCTCCTCCACTTCAACAACAATACTCGAGTCCAAATTTCTAAGAAAAAAGGAAATTTGTTTGAATTTTTTAATGGATTTTATGAATTTTTTAGTATTTTGCCTTAAATCAAGGTAAACACTTCACTTAGGGTTTCTTGTTTAAAGATTCATTGATCTTTTGTTTCATGATTGGTTATATTCTTCTATGCTTGCAATCTAATCAGTTTAAGAGTAGAGCTTTCCAAAGAAATAGGTGCTAAGATGTGCAGTTGTCAATTCATGCAAAGATAAACTCAAACATTTTTCTTTTCAAGATGCAAATAAATCTTCTCTCAAGATTATTGCTTTGCCTTAGCTAAACAAATGGATCTTATCTATTTGCAAATAGCTACTTTACTTGACTTTCCTCAATGCAATCATGTCATCTTTTCCAAGACTAACAAATTTGCTTGGTACTTGGTCAAAAAGCACTCTACAAATGCAAAAGATAGTCACATTTTACCTTCCCTTCAACAAACTTGATTCAATATTTCACACACATGCACTTTACTCTTAAAAATGATATGAGCAACTATCAATTTGCAAGAATTTCAACACTTCTCTATCTCAAAAGGTTAACTCTTGCTTCCTTTTCCCAAAAGACAAGCAAAGAACCTACCTTTTCATGTTTCCTTTTCTTGATTGAAGAGTAGTACCTTTTCAATGTGCTCAATACCATCAACAATGGAAGATCCAGCAAGGTCCAAACTTCAATGAAGCTTTTGCATCTTTCCCCGGAAACGGTGCCAAAAAATGTTTGTTGTTAACCTTTGGAGTTGTCCTCTCCAATCATTTTAGCATAAAGGATCAACAATACATCTTACATTTGTCAATCCGGGAAGTATACAAAGACCACAGCCCCTTCTAAGTTAATGGAATCCAAGAATAAGAGGAAAATGACTGTTTTTCTGAGAAATGATGAAGATGAAGAGAAATATCTAGGGTTTTGATTATCTTGAGCTAAACAGTAGTATTTTCAATGATCTTGGTGCCTAAAGGGTGGCATTTTCTTAGCAGAACACAATTATGAAGTCAAATCTCAAAAATGATACATGTAACCCTTAAACGAGACAATCACGATTCTATGAAAACTGATGATTTCCATTTCTAGCTCTATTTTTCAGCACTTTCTCACTCAATATTCTAAGATTCACCTCTCTTCATACACATTAATTAGAAATACACAATTGAAGCTCACAAATTCCATAGATCACACATAGAATAGACTTATCAAATCAAAGAAAATCACATGGAAGTAGAAAACACGATTTTCTGCAAGAGAGCTCTTCACATTACTTGGATAGCAAAAATAATACAACCAACCCTCTCAAAATAGAGGAAATTATCTTTTATACATTTTCAAGTGTCCCTTTCCACACTTGAATTTTGGCCCTTTTTCCTTCTAATCTAAAAATATGCTATCAAAGAGCTTCCAAAAATTCTTGAAAAAATATATATGATTCTAATTTACATGAGGAAGACTCTTCCTCATTTTTACATCATTTGCATAAATATTTCTACAATTTTTTGACATTTTACAAATATTCCTCTTCAAAAAATGCTTCTTCTAACAACCTTAAAAAAGTTAATGCGGCCATGATTAGAGACAGTTATCTTCTTCTTATCATGGAACACTTATTGGAGAGAGTTGTGGGCAAGGAAGCTTACAGCTTCCTTGATGGATTCTCAGGCTATAATCAAGTAGCCATTGCTCTTGAAGATCGACATAAGACGTCTTTTGCCACAGAATGGAGCATATTTGCATTTTGTGTAATGCCATTTGGGCTAACAAATGCACCTGCCACCTTTCAATGATATGTGTCAATCTTCAAAGAATTCTTACGCAAGAATTTGGAAGTTTATGTGGACGACATATGTACTCACTCGAATATGAGGTAGACTCATATCCTTGAATTAAGGCAAGTATTTGACAAATATTAAGAATATCAGGTTTGCTTTAACCCAAAAAAGTGCATTTTCATGGTCAGGCAAAGCAAGATTCTAGGCCATATTGTGTCAAAGAATGGAATCTCTATGGATGAAGAAAAGGTGAAAGTAATTGTAGACTTACCTAGGCAAAAAATGTAAAATAAGTACAAGATTTCATGGGTCATTGTGGTTATTAACGATGATTCATACACATGTACGCTATCACAGCTAAGCCGTTGTACTCTCTTTTGACCAAGCTTGAATGGACGGATGAATGTGAGAAATCATTCAATGAACTTAAATGATGCTTGTGTTCAACACCTATATTAACAACACCGGATTTGAGTAAGCCATTCCATGTACATGTGGATGCATCCAACTACGCCATAGGATGTGTGTTTGCACAACTTGCAAATGAAGGTGATATAGATCTCCCTATAGCTTATGCAAGCACACAGTTGAATGCAACAGAAAGAAATTACACTACAAAATGCGAAGGATTAGGAATTATTACACAATAAAGAAATTTATGCATTACTTATTGGAAAATAAGTTTAAGTTCTTCACGAATCATCAAGCATTATTGTACTTAGTCAATAAGCTTTGTAACACGGGCCAATTGATACGATGGTTTCTCTTACTCATGGAGTATGACTTTGAAGTACTAGTCAGGAAGGGGAAGACCCACCTTAGAGATGAACATCTCTCATGGGTAACTTCGGGAGAAGCTCCTCAAGGAATAGCATATGAACTACCAAATGCATATTTGTTTAATCTTGAAATAGTACCTAAATGAGCAAAGCCTATCGTCCATATTCTCACATTTGGATCGAAGAAATCTACGACAAGGATCAAAGAAGGAGAGATTACTAGATCACAAAGATGCCAGATAATAGCATGAAGCATATATAAACAAGATAATCAAAAAATTCTTGCTTATTGTATAGACAAATTAGAATACGAGAATTGGTTGCAATTAGCACATGTAGGTGCATTAAAGCAACATCGTACATTGCATACTCTGCACAGACTAAGAATATATTGGCCTTCTATGGAAGCAGATGTCTATAAGTTGTGTAAAGAATGTATTGTCTATTGTGAAAGACCACTAGTAGAACATGCCACTTTATATCATGTGTCTCTCACACTAGAATGGAGTGAACCGCTAGTGACGTATTTGAGGACGCAAACATTCCCTCAAGGAATGACTTTAGCATGACAACGAAGTCTAGAGCAGAAAGATCAAGACTACTCACTTATTGGCGATAATTTGTACAAACAAGGAAGAGATGGATACCTAACAATGTGTTCATGAGAGTGATTATTTGATCGTATTAGAGACTGCACACCAAAGTGTTGTAGGAGGCCATTTTGGCCCCGACAGGATAATCAAATCCATACTATTTGCAAGATTATGGTGGACCACTCTTCACATGGATTCACATACCTATGTTAAGAGATGTGGTGTGTGCCAAAGGACTTAGTTTCCTACTCCCAGAGATGAAATGTCATTGAAACCCATGATGGGAGGACGTGCATTTTCCAAGTGGGGTATAGACTTTGTAGGACCCATTAACCCACCTGCAAAAGGTACTCATGTAGATTACATCATAGTTGTGATCGATTATCTTACCAAATGGGTAGAGTCCAAGGCCACAAAAAAGAATGATGCACACACGACTGCAAAATTCTTATTTGAAAATGTCTTTACAAGATATGGATTACCTATAGAGTTAGTGAGTGATCGAGGAACTCACTTTCTAAACCAAGTCATTGAATATTTGTTACACGATTTTATGGTGATTCACAAGAAATCTGCACCATATCATCCCCAAGCCAATGGTCAAGAAAAAGTACTAAGAAGATCCTTTGTAATGTACTGATGAAACTCGTGAACAACAAACGTTCAGATAGGGACAAACAATTACACTACATTGTTTGGGCATATCGAGTGGCCTACAAGACCGTACTCAATGCAACTCCCTTTTAGATGGTTGTTGGTCAAAATGTTGTGCTTTCTTTGGACTTTTTGATACCCACCCTTAAGGCTACACAAGAACATCAGTGGAACGGCCATGAATTATCATCAAGGATAATGGACTTGGAATGATTAGGAGAAACCATATTGAAAGTAGCAACATGCATATATGCAGCAAAGAAGTGATAGAAAGCCTATTTCGATGCACATGTGAAAGACAAAGGCTTAAAAGAACATGACTTAGTCTTAGTGTATACATTGAAATAGCATGCACAAAAACTAGAAAAGCGAGGTTATGGACCTATGATCATTAACAGACTTTCAATAAGTGGAGCGGTACAATTAGCCACCCTAGAAGGAGAGATAATGCCTAATTACATTAGTGGCTATAGAGTCAAGCTATATCGGGAACCTCTTACTGAGGATATGCTTAGATGACTCATGTTGGCAAAGAAGCATAAGGAGGAAGAAAAGAGAATACGCACGGAAGCTCAGGGAGAAGCTCTATAATGCATTAAGTGCATGAAGCTAAGAAAAGAACTATGGAGAGAACATTATCACTATCTTGAGAACACACCCAGATACCCCATGGCCATGTGTCAAGTCAAGTCAACTGCTCATCCTAGCATAGTGAATAGGAGACCATTCATTACAGTTATGATACAACACGACAACACTCACCACGAGCTTAGGGCTTTAACTGTTTCATGTGCTGCAATAAGTGCCATTAGATGGTCTCATTATAACAACTCAGGAATAGAAATGTGGCCAATTGAGGCATGCCTCATAGGGCTAGGAGGCATGGAAACCCCTTGCATGGGTGAGGTTGACCTTCCTATCCTCATACACAAAGTGACCATGATAATGAAGCTCCTAGTATGCCATGATGATGACCTGATAGAACCCCTAATCCCTGGCCAAGATTAGCTATATGATCACTCATTGGACCTAAATCTTAGACAAGGCTCCTTGCAGATCAAGATCTTAGACCAACCGTGAGTGATACCACTTGACTTCTCTAACAACACTCCACCTGAGGTATGTAACCCTAGATAATATGAAATGATTACGAAGGAAGACCGAAAGATTTTTGGTCAAATCCATCGAACAAGTGTGCTCCATCCAAAGACAACCCATGAGAGTGTGGTGATGGATAGTTTCTATTCAGGATATCTTCAACAGACCTTCCATGGGTCTTCCTTCAGTGGACAAATGGGGACCATCAATGGTAAGGTGGGTTACATCACCGGTCAGGTGGATTGTATCAGCAGATAGAGGGGCACCATAGCCTTTGGTATCCATCCTTTCACACTTACTACAGAGTGGCCTAGATCTGTTGTACAGAATGCCTCACTTCCTAATGGGCAAGTTTCACAAGTGTTGGACCTCCCTTCTTTTCCAAAGTAGAGCATCAACCAGACCTCTCAACCACGACCTCCAAGAAGTCAACCACGGGAAGCCAAGTCAACTTGTATGAGAGCACCCACAGTCATGGTAAGAAACGAAGACTCAGTCATACTGAGGAATACGGAGGTAGTGAAAAACACTAAAGTGCAGTGCAACCTCACTTTAGAAGAGCTACTCAAAGTTAGGCCAGAGTTATGGAAACATGTAGCCAAACAAGTACCAGAGATAGCAAAACCTCGCTCCCAGGTAGGTTCTCATAGGACAGTGCCAGAAATTCCTCTAGACAAGATAGGAGACATGAGTGAAGGTGAAGAGGGAAACACCTATCTTCCCATTACCCATCAGGGGTACACAACCAAGGCAATTCTAGACTCAGGTGCAGGAGTTGCAATTGCTACCACTTCCCTATGGAAGCAATGGGGCAAGCCAGCACTCAGGCCCACGAGGATGAAATTGCAGATGGCTGATGGTCACATAGAAAGACCCTTAGGTTTTCTAGAAGGAATAACTCTCACTACTTGTGGTGTAGAGTTTGAGCACACTTTTGCTATCTGTGACTTTAGTAAGAACCATGCCTATGAGATGATTTTGGGAAGACCATTTATGCGACAGTTGCAAGTGGTACAGGATTGGGGAACCAACTCCTTGTATTTGCAACACCTAGGTGTCACGACCAAGGTTGATCTCAAAGATTATTCTCATAGAGACGTCCCTCCTATCCAATGGAATCCTATTCATAGAGCCAAAGATGATATAGAGTCGGTGTACTCCATAGGATCAGGATCCTCATGGATGCATGAAGACACCCACTTATGGATGTGCAAAGTAACAGTAGAAGAAGAGAAGAGAGAAAAAGCTAGAGAGGTAGGCGCGAAAGAAACCCATAGATCAGTTCAAGATCCAGCCTATGCACCGGTAGTATTTCCTGACGAAGAATTTGAGCCTCATGGTTGGGCAGAAATTTTAGCAACAATGGATGTAGCCATCAATGAAGAACAATGGACACCCCACTATGATGAGGATGGCTATGACATATCAGTCTTCTCCATAGAGCCAATCATGGGAGATGCAGTTCTAGAAGAATGCGAACCTATCCCTGATGTAGTTGAGGATGCAAGTGACTCCGATCTAGAGTCAATCATTATGGACCCACCTTTTGCATCAGATGAAGAATACTTCTATGAAGTAGAATTTCAACCCCAGAGACACGGAGAGATAACAAATGATGTAAGGTTAGCCACACATGTGACCCCTAAGGATGAAGGAAAGAAAAGAAAGAAGAGAGAAGTCACACCAGAAGAGGAAGAATCTCTGTTTGAGGTCCCTGAAAACTTTAAAAAGTATGAGATAGACGACAGAAGAGTCATGATAAGGATGCCTAAACAAGAGGCACAATCAGGAGAGGCCTATGATAACAAAGAAACCACCAAGAAAATAGTGGTAGCCCTAGAAGAACGAGAGGAGAGATGTACTTATATAGGACATGACCTGACGGAAGAAGAAGAGCGTGAATTGATAGCCTTGCTAAGAGACTACAGAGATGTATTCGCTTGGAGCTATAAGGATTTGAAGGGTGTTGACCCAGACATATGCTCACACACTATCCCCATGACCTCAGATGCCAAACCCTCCAAGCAAAAGCCATACACATACAATGATAATTATGCTGCCAAGATCAAAGAAGAGATAGATCGTCTGGTAGAAGTTGGATTCATCTATGAAATTGAGCACACTAAGTGGGTATCCCCCATTGTAGTGGTGCCCAAGAAGAATGGAAAGCTACAAGTATGCATTAACTTGAAAAAGGTCAATGCAGCCACTATTCGAGATAATTATCCACTTCCTATCACGGAGCATCTACTAGAAAGGGTAGCAGGCAAGGAAGTGTACAGCTTCCTTGATGGATTTTTGGGCTACAATCAAGTAGCCATAGCTCTAGAAGATCAGCATAAGACAGCTTTTGCCACAGAATGGGGCATATTTGCTTTTAGAGTAATGCCATTTGGGCTTACCAATGCACCCGCTACCTTCCAGAGGCTGATGTGTCACGTGTTCAAAGAGTTCTTGAGGAAGAATTTGGAGGTCTATGTTGATGATCTCTGTGCTCATTCCAACATTAGATAGACACATATACCTGAACTCAGGCAAATCTTTGACAAGTGTAGAGAGTATCAAGTCTGCCTGAACCTAGAAAAGTGTGTTTTCATGGTCAAGCAAGGCAAGATTCTGAGACACATAGTGTCAAAGAATGGCATATCCACCGATGAAGAGAAAGTAAGAGCCATAGCCGAGTTACCTAGGCCAAAGAATGTCAAGGAAGTACAAGCTTTCATGGGGCATTGTGGCTATTACCGATGCTTTATACACATGTACGCCATCATTGCCAAGCCTCTGTATGGACTTTTGACTAATTTTGAGTGGACCGATGAATGTGAAAACTCCTTCAATGAGCTCAAAAGAAGATTGTGTTTAGCACCAATCTTGACCACACCAGATTGGAATAAGCCCTTTCATGTTCATGTGGATGCATCCAATTATGCTATTGGATGTGTGCTTGCACAACCTACGGGTGAAGGTAATATGGATCTCCCAATTGCCTATGCTAGTAGACAGTTGAATGCAACTGAACGAAATTATACCACCACTGAACCAGAGGGATTAGGCATGGTATATGTAGTTAAAAAGTTTAGACACTATTTGCTTGCAAATAAGTTTAAATTTTTTACTGATCATCAAGCACTGTTGTACTTGGTAAACAAGCCATGCAATACCTGTAGATTAGTAAGATGGTTTCTCTTGCTAATGGAAAACGACTTTGAGGTTGTGGTAAGAAAAGGCAAGACTCACTTGAGAGTAGACCATCTCTCTAGGCTCACATCTGGAGAAGCCGCACAAGGAGTATCAGATGACCTTCCTGATGCTTACTTGTTTAATTTGGAAGTTGTACCTCAGTGGGCTAAGCCATTAGTGCCAGTCATAAACACTCAAGGTAGAGAAGTAGTAAAAGCCCAGAAGTACCATATCATGGCAGGAAGCATGTACAAACAGACAGATCAAGGGATATTGGCTTGTTGTGTGGAAGAGGACGAGTACGCAAAATGGTTGCAAATAGCACATGTAGGTGAATTAGAGCAACACTATTCAAAGCAAAGAACTTTACAGACACTCAGGAGATTCGGAGTGCATTGGCCGACTATGGAAGCTGATGTCCATAAGTTGTGCAAGGAATGCCCGATCTGCTGCACTAAACCACCTGTGGAACATGCCACTCTTTATCAAGTGTCCATAGTGCCGGATTGGAGTGAATCACTAGTGGCCTTCCTGAGGATGAAAACATTCCCGCAAGATATGACATTGGCCAGACAGAGAAGTCTAGAACTAGAAGCCCTAGATTACTCACTCATTGGTGATAATCTATACAAGCATGGTAAAGATGGTTACCTAAGATTGTGTGTCCATGAGAGTGAATACCTTAAGATCCTGGAAACGGCTCACCAAGGTGCAGGAGGAGGACATTTTGGACCAGATCGGGTGATCAAGGCAATCCTATTTGCAGGACTTTGGTGGCCGACCCTTCACATGGATGCACATACCTATGTGAAATGGTGTGACATTTGTCAGCGAACTCAGTATCCTATACGCAAGGATGAGATGCCTTTAAAACCTATGATGGGTGGACGTGCATTCTCTAAGTGGGGAATAGACTTTGTAGGTCCTATTAATCCCCCAGCCAAGGGTTCACATGTTGAATATATCATTGTGGCCACAGACTATTTAACCAAGTGGGTAGAGGTGAAAGCTACAACCAAGAACGATGCTCAGACAACTGCCAAGTTATTATTTGAGAATGTGTTCACTAGATACGGGCTACCCATAGAGCTAGTAAGTGATAGAGGCACCCACTTCTTGAATGAAATTATTGAAAATCTTCTCCAAGAATTCTTGGTAGTACACAAGAAGTCTGCTCCCTATCACCCACACGCTAATGGGCAAGCCGAAAGCACAAACAAGATTCTATGCAATGTGCTTACCAAATTGGTGAATAATAAACGCTTTGATTGGGACAAACAGCTACACCATGCTGTTTGGGCATACCGAGTGGCCTATAAAATGATACTCCAAGCCACACCCTTTCATATGGTATTTGGCCAAAATGCGGTGCTACCTTTGGACTTCTTGATTCCCACATTGAGAGTAGCACAGGAGCATGAGTGGACGGGTCATGAACTCTCTTCGCGAATTTTTGACCTCGAACTATTAGGTGAAACAAAACTAAGAGCTGCAGCAGGAATATATGCAGCTAAGAAAAGGCAGAAGGCGTATTTTGATGCCCATGTGAAGGATAAAGGATTGAAAGCAAGGGACCTAGTTTTAGTCTACACTTTGAAGCAACATGCAAGAAAATTAGAGAAACGTGGCTATGGACCTATGATCATAAATAGGATCTCGACTAGTGGAGCAGTCCAATTAGCCACACTCGAAGGCGACATTCTCCCTAGCTACATAAGCGGATGCAGAGTCAAGTTATATCAGGAACCTCTCACTGAGGAAATGCTCAATCGACTCAACACTGCCAAGAAACATAAAGAAGAGGAAAAACGAGTTCGAGAAGAAGCACAGGCAGAAGCCTTGGAACGCATCCGAAAAATGAAGATGAGAAGACAAGGACGAGATCAGCCAAGGACATTTGACTATGCGAACCTAGGATATCATATGGCTATGTGTGAAGTCTCAAGTGTACGCCCCCATAGAATAGTTGACTGACATCCTTTTGTAACCTTGGAGATAGGACAAGGAAAGGGTGCAAAGACTGCACGGGCCTTGATTGACTCAGGTGCAACCACTAGTGCCGTTAGACTCTCTTACTGTCAAGAATTGAAGTTAAAAGTCAATCCTATAGAGGCATATCTCATAGGATTGGGAGGTGTGGAACCCTCTTGCATGGGCGAGGTGGAACTTCCCCTCTCCATTCAAGATGTTCTAATGACAGTTAAAGTACTAGTGTGTCAAGATGAGGATCTCACGGAGCCTCTGGTCTTGGGTCAAGACTGGATCTATGACCATGCAGTCAACTTAAACCTAAGAAGTGGACTGCTTCAGGTATGGGTAAATCAGAGTCGAATTACAATTGAGTTAGATAATGGAACACTCAAGGAACTAGGAAAGGCACAGACTCCTGGTCCTTCCAGGGGTACACATGAAGTTGACCATGTTGTTCTTGTCCAAAGCTATGTGATGCAGAGGAATGGTGATCTCAATAAAGAAGTCAAGGACTCAACGGAACTCCCTTCTTTTCCAAAGGCCAGAGGGAGGCAGCAACCAAAGATAGATCAATTACTGAAGACTACCTATGTTGGAGGCCAAAAGAACATGCAAAGCAGAATGACTCAGCCATTGAAACAATTGTGGGTGCAAAAAGGCGAGCGGCCTATTACAGTCAAGCGACAACAACCATCTCAACTTCCTATTAGTAATCAACGACAGGATACTAATAAGAAGACATCCAAAACTTCTTTTGAGGAAGTGAAATCTATCTGGGTACCCAAGAAGTCGCTGAAGGCTGGCCCACAATGAAGACAAATTTGGGTGCCTAAGGCTTGCTTGTGGGCTCAACTAGTCACGCACGAATCACATCATACATGACAGGGTTCACTCACTCAAAGAGCCGTTACCCACTCTTGTTTAATACGCATGAACACACAGTCGCCCAGAAGCACGAACAGACTCACTTGTAAATGGGTCCCAAAAACGCCTCATTCCCAAGCAGACATACTCATAAATCCTTCCAGTGTCTCCACTAAACCAAAACCGAAAGCCATCCATTGTGTTTGGCAGCCTAAAACTTGTAATAAAACCCCCGAACCCCATGTGTAAATTCATCATCACTTGCTAACTACATCACTCATACACTGCATCTTTCCATCTAGCTCGTAGGACTATCCATTCATTAACTACACACACAATCATCGAGCACTCACTGACCCACTAACCCATTACTCACCTCATGATAATGTTGTAATGGGGACAAAAAGTGTTCTATCTTGTCCATTACAATATTAACGCATGATTCTATATTCTCATAGAACCAGCAAGCAAGCAATAACAATGGCAGAAGCAGGAGGCACAAGTTCCCAGGCAAGGTCTAGTGCACAAATCGTGGACATTGAAACCCTCCTCCTTGAACCCCAACTCATTGAGAGGCCTCAAGAACTTCAAGCGGTGCATGTGCTCCCCATTCAAGACCCTCCTCAGGGACACACTTCTCAAGTGGGGAAACACGCTCATTGGTTTAGTGATGTCGCAAGGCCATTGGGTGATGGCACCTACTTCTGGGAAGCAAAAATTGAGTTCAATGGCAAATGGGGACGCTACCATTTCTTCACTCGCGAATTTGAGAACTATCAGAATGCAGAAGTAATGCGATCGGTATGGACCAAAGCGGGCTTGGATAGCTATTTCAGGGCACATTTGCCTAAGCCAGATTTCCTACGCTGCTCCTATTTTATCAGTACCATCACTCCTAGCAGGGCCAAGGGAGGCGATAGTACTTTTGTGCTACCCTCACTATTGCCAGGCCACAAACTCAAGAGATTCAAACTGACCCTCAATTTGGTACGGGAAGCATTGAACATGCAAGGTATGCATATTCCCACTGAGAAAGAAACATTGGTTCCAGGTAGGATGAAGCATAAGGATCTCAAGAAATTGAAGGACATGGTAGCAATGACACCTACCATTGCTCTCCACCTACGAACGATCATGCAGCATTTTGCTTTTCCCACCCAAGAACGCTTCACTATGCCACCAAAAAAGATATGGTTTAGCTTGTACCTAGCGGAGACAGAGAATCTCACCATCAATATACCACACTGGATCATCGATCAAATACACCTAGCCCATCAACGGTGGAATAAGAAACAGAAAAATGTACTTCATGGATGTTGTGCTCTCACAAGAATAATTTACAGGTGCTTAGCGTACGACGTGCCCATTCAAAGAGCACTAGTATGGTCCAGGGCCCAAGAGTTCCAAAGACGGCTATCAACGGCGGGTCCTCCATCGAAGAAAATGAGAGGGGGAGTTCAATTACCATGTGCTCAAGCCAGGGGAGCCACCACCACCCCAGAAGTTACCCCTCCACAAACGAGACGTGTCCGACCATTTACCATTCGCCTACCCAGACCAAGTGCAGAAGGACCCAATCTGGTGTTCCCTCCGATTCCATCGGACTTGGAGTTCCCACAAGGTTACACCCTTGCTGATTTGACAGATGAAGAAATTGCCCGTTTGATCAATGAGTCTAACCTGGAGACACAAGCAGAGCAGACCCAAGGACAACAACCCACTACTACAACTTCAGCCCCGACCCAACCAGGAGTAGCAGAAGTAGAAGAGGATGAAGAAGAGACAGAAGAAGAAGAAGCAAACGAGGAGTATGATCAAGAATATGATGAACTTTCAGAACTAGCAAGTGCCCCGGCATACTCGGCCCAAATAAAAAGATTATACGAAACCATGAAGCAGGTCCAAGAACAACACAAATTGTCGCTCGAGACATGAAAGATGATCATGAGCCAAATGTTAGCCGAGGAAGGTGTGGATGATATGTTTATCGAATCAATGAACCTGCACGCTGACGCGGTAGGTTTAGATGAGGTTGTTCATGCAGCCATGGCTTATATTCATCGATTTGAGAAACGAGTGCCTACCCGCCCCATGCGATCTGGCAAACAAATCCACATCAACGCATCAGAACCAAGAGGTAACACACAAACAGAAGCACATCAGGCGGAACCACTCTCACCACCCACCTCACCTCTCACTACACAAGTCACCTCAGCACCTGGCACCACCACGCCTATTTCTGCCATTACCACAGTCGTCATGGGAATTCCTCTCTCTCTCGGCATCCAATTCGGAGGAGTTACCATGCCCACTTTCACAACACTCTTCACAAATATCACATCCACCCCACCCACTGTTCCCATCTACACAGTCACACACACATTCGACACAATGGAAACATCACCAGTCACAGCACCACTCCCTCCCCCCACGCAGCCTCAATCTCCCATACCCCCTCCACCTACCTCACCACTTGACTCCACAACATTCACAACTCCCTTTCCCTTCCCCATTCCCCCTACATCTTCATCTTTCCCTGCATCGTTTAATGTAAATAGTATATTCATGGCATTGCATCAATGCATGTATCAACTTCAGAGTGAGTATCAGGCTCTCGAAGACCGTCATCATCAATTGACTACGAATCATCAACAACTACAGAGACGGCTTACAATTATAGAAGAAGAAAATGCAGACCTCAATCAACGTTACACCACACTCGAGCAAGCTCACCAGACCCTCCTGGAGACACCCCAACCATCACAAGCGCCAGGTGTCAAACAACTCGAAGCTTTACTCGAAGTCTACCAGACAGATAATCTGAGAGTCAGGCGAAATTTGACTCTACTCAGAAAACACATGGCTACAGCCCTTGAAGAAAACAAGCGTCTGTAGAAGCAAAACGAAGAAAACTTGGAAGCTGCCATGGAAGGCTCTCCCCACGAGATCGACCCAGAACAATTCAAAGCAGTTCCCTCAGAAACAATGAAAACAATCTTGGAAAGCTATGTCGATCTATTAGAAGCACATGACGATTTGGAAAAGGAACGGGATGAGCTACGTCGCCAGCTCATGGAACAGGAGGCACAACCCAAAGTCATAGAAACAACCTCGACTTCAGAGGAAGTAAAAGCATTAACAGAGCAGGTGGCAAAATTGCAGAAGAAGTTAATGGAATATGAAAGACAGCCCTCTCCAGTTGTAGAACCAGAGCCCGATGAATTGGTACCCATTGAGGTGGACGAATCGTATGAGGAACCATATGTTCCTATGCCGATGCCAGGAGGTCAGCAAACCTCAGAAGGAATGGACACCTTGGAAGTCGAAGTACCCGAATGGCTCCAGACACTCCAAAAGACAACGAAAACCCATGAAGATCGAGTGGCAATCCAAATCCAATCAATGGCCAAATTAGAAGACACCATCATAAAGTCAGAATATTTTCGCAATATGTCTCATCATAGATGGATAGGCACCAACGACGATCAGTATGTGCCAGAGACCTACCCAGAGATGGTTCGTACTTGGACTAACATGCCACTCTTTATTAAATACAATCCCTGTTATGTTCCAGTCTTCCGCAGACGCACCTCGCCTGAGTTTACCATTGCTGTCAAGAACATCAAAGGCTGTGCAAAGTGGTTAAATTATGTTTATCTAGCACCTCCACGAAGACCTTCCACTATGAATTATATGATTTCTACCATCCGTCACTGGAGCATTCGACTACGGAATACCCCCGATGTGATGGCCCAAATGTGCATGAAAATCTTTGAATTAATGTTGATCACATTCAGGACATTCAAGAACATTAAAGACCCCCACTTCTCAGGAGTTGGCTTCCTTACAGGCAACCAAGATCTGGTATACGACATGAGCACCACCCCATCAATAGAGGTAATATATGCTTGGCACGCCAGAATCAAGTACCTCCCAGCTTGCTTTAAACAGACATTCGAGGAGATGTTCGTAACAAGATTCTGGGAATATCACTCAAAAATATTTGTACCCAGGCCCTCACATCTCCTCCACTTATTCGCTGTGGAAAGAACCATCCATTCAGAACAATTGCGGGTGCCACATCTAGACGTCACAGGACCAGTGAATTGGGATGCATTGCTAACAGACCTAGCACGGGGGCTGCGACTAGAAGAACACCACCTTGCTTCAGATGTGGTTCAATATTATGTCCAACGCACAACTAAACAAGGGTCTGTCAGAGACGACAAACGCGAGAGAGGGGGGGGGTGTTGGCAGTAGTCAAGGAACTGAAGGATTCACAAGACAAGGAAGCCTACGAAGGGAGTCGAAGCGAAGAGAAAGCACAAGCAGACACAGTAGTCAAAGAAGATCTGGCAAGTAGGCCATTTAAATTTTTCAGGCATCAAAGAGTTGGGCACACCGGAAGAAGGAGCAAGTAGGGAGCTCCAGGAAATGTATGTCAAAATGTTAGAAGAAATCCCTACAAAAATAGTGATTTTCATCACTAAAAACCATTATAAATACCATTTCATATTTTTGTAGCTCCATTTTGTGCAAGCCAAGGAGTCCTTGAGCTTGAGGAGCTTTAGAAGTACCTACCTATCAGTTTTCACATTTTTTAGACTCCGTTTGAACCTCCAAATAGGGCAGAGAACCTAATTTTTAACTAGGCCGGACACTAGGTCTGGACAAGGCCAAAACCTAGTCAAAAACTATAAATAGAGCTAGAGAGCTCATTTTTGAGGTTAGGTGGTAATAGAATTGAACTTGTATGGGCATTTTGAAAGTAATCTAAAAGAACTCCATTGTCCCTCTCTTTGCTCTTGCCTTGTGTGCGCGTGTGTGTGTATGTGTGTGCATGTTAGTGTGCTTCTCACTCACGCACTTGTGCCTTCACTTGCTCGAGGTCATCATACCATCCTCACGTCTTCCCGGATTGACATTAAAGGAGGTGCTACTCATCACTGAGCTACATGTTGCATACTTGAGGAAGCAACTTGAAGATGTATGTATGGCTGAAAATGAGTCGGTGGATGTGTATGTGACATGCATCAAGGACTTGAAAGAGCAATTGGCAAACATAGATGAGATTATTCCAGATGCATCACTCATTTCCACATTGTTGAAAGGATTATCGTAATCTTTTCAAAGCTTTGCTACTACACTCCGTTTGGTTGCAAAAGGAAATCCTAATAGGTATGCATTTGATGAGGTTGTGTCTCTTCTTTTGCAAGAAGATCAATCTAAAGTGAATAGGAGTGGTTTGATTGAGGGAACACAAGCACTTGCTACCTCACAAAAGGGGAAAAGCAAGTATGGTTCAGCTTTGGGTTCATCAAAATCAAAGCCACAATCTTCCTCTTCCACTCATTCCTCTAATGATGGTGATTTTCAAAAGAAGAAGAGATGCAAATATTGCCGGAAGGCTGGTCATACTATTGATGAGTGTAGAAAGCTTGCTAAACGCAATGAAAAGAAGAAGGAATCCGGCATGTCTATTGCTGAAAATTCAACAAAGGGTAAAGAATGATGAAGCTAACATGGCTCAAGATTTTTGGGCATGTGTTGTTACATGTCATTATGATGCTTCTTTGCATTCTAAATGTATGGTTGTGAGTCAGGCTGATTCGGATTGGTTCTTTGATAGTGGTGCTTCAAAGCACATAACATCATGCAAAAGATTTTTTGCTCTTTGAAAGATGCACCTCAAGGAGGACATGTGGTGTGTGCAAACAATGCCTCTTACCCTATCATTGGAGTAGGAGAAATTGAGCTTACGGCTACAAATGGAGGTGTGATTCTCTTGAAAAATGCATTGTATGTGCCCAGTATCAAGAAGAGCTTAATTTTAGTTTCGTTGATTGCCAAACCTGGACTTCATGTACACTTTGTTGATGATAAGTGTATGTTTCATGATTTCAGCAATGGCGATGTTATTGTAATGTCCGATACATTATGTAATGGTTTGTATCGCATGGATACATAAAAGAGGACTGCCTCGAATGCCTTAGTTGCTCATACTTCTTCCATGGCTGAAATGGAGCTTTGGCATGCTCGTTTTGGTCACTTGAACTTCAATAGTTTGCTTTAATTGCAAAATAAGGACATGGTTATTGGTTTTCCTACACTTGAGTCCATTGAAAATCATGCATGCGAAGGTTGCATTCTTGGAAAAATGCATCGTGCTTCTTTTCCAAAAGATAGTCATACACACACTACAAGAAAATCGCAGCTCATTCATAGTGATGTATGTGGTCCCATCAAGACTCCATCTTTTGGGAAGCATGTATATTTTGTTACCTTCATTGATGATGCTACTCGCCATACATGGGTGTATCCTATGAAAGCAAAGAATGAGGTGTTTTCTTGCTTCAAAGCATTTTTAGCTATGGCTAAAAATTTTTCTTCACAAAAGCTTTTGACTCCATGCACGGATCGTGGTGGTGAATACATGTCACATGACTTTAATGCTTTTCTTCATGAAAGAGGTATTTCACACCAATGTACGATGCCATATACATCTCAGCAAAATGGTGTTGCACAGCGTAAAAATAGAACTCTACTTGAAATGGCATGATGTATGGTTAAAGGAAAGCATCTTCCTGATAAGTTTTGGATGAAGCGGTCATGTGTGCAAACTATGTGTTGAATCACTGCCCTACAAAAGCATTGAGAGTCATCACTCCTTATGAGGCTTGGAATGGTCATAAGCCTATGGTTAGTCATATGCGTGTGTTTGGTTGTTTGGCATATGCTCTTGTGCCATCACAACAACGTCACAAACTTGATGACAAGGCAAAGAAATGTATATTTGTTGGTTATAGTGCTGAAAGTAAGGGATATCGTTTGTATCATCCATTGACGAAAACAATTATTGTGAGTCGAGATGTGGTATCTGTTGAAAATTTAGTTTTCCCTCTACTTGAATGCAAAAAACAGCCTATAATTAGCTCACAAGATGTGTTCGATACACTCATGCATTTGTTCCAAAATGGTGCGCTTAATTATGGCCATGTAGACCAACCAATTGAGGATCAAAGGGCTGAAAAATTCCAGCCAAATAGGGCTGAAAATGCAAAGAATTTCCAGCCAAACATGGCTGAAAATTTTCAGCCAAAAACTGTTAAAACTGCTAGAAATTTCCAGCCACATATGACTAAACATTTGCATCAAAATATGGCTGAAAATGAGCATGAAATTCAGCCCACACATGATGTACATTTTGAAGATGTATAACATAATGAACGCATGTCTATCAAGAGTGCACAATCTATGCCAAAGTGGCTGAAACAAACTTTGGAGGACAGCAAATTGAGTGCACCTTTACTTGGTAGAACAAGATCAAGCTCTCACCATGCATCAAGTAATTTTGTGGATTATTGTCTTATTGCTACAGCATGTAATGAAGAGCCACTTTATTTTGAAGATGCATGTGACGATCCACAATGGATGAGTGCTATGCAATCAGAAACGGATTCCATACATAGGAATGGTACTTGGGAGTTATGTGAATTGCCAAAAGGAAAGAATGTCATTGGTACAAAGTGGGTTTACAAGATTAAGAGAAAATCTGATGGTAGCATTGATTGCTACAAAGCTAGATTGGTTGCCAAAGGATATGCACAACAATATGGAATTGACTATGAGGAAACTTTTGCACCTACTTCATGCATGACTACCATTCATACCGTGGTTGCATTGGCTACCCATCCAGGTTGGAAAGTGCATCAATTGGAATAAAAACAGCCTTCTTGAATGGTGATTTGCAAGAAGAGGTTTATGTGAAGCAACCTCCTGGATTTTCTATAAAAGGGAAAGAGCATATGGTTTGTCGCTTGAATAAAGCCTTGTATGGTCTCACACAAGCTCCACGTGCATGGTATGACAAAATCCATAAGCACTTGATTGCTCTTGGATTCACGTGCAGTCGCTCTTGGCTTCATGTGTAGTCCAATTGAAAGCACACTCTATGTATGCAAAAATGGGGCTGATCTTATAGTGCTTGTTCTTTATGTCAATTACATACTCTTGACTGGGTGATGTGATGCAAAACTTGACATTCTTATGGGTGATTTGCAGCATACTTTTGATGTCACTTATCTTGGTCTTTTGAGCTACTATCTTGGCATCCAATTTGTATCCATTGAGGGGGGAATTGTTATGCACCAAGCAAAGTATGTTGAAAAAGTACTTCAGCGTTTTGACTTTGAGGATTGCAAGCCAGTTTCCACACCAGTTGAGACAGGATTTAGATTCTCAGTTCAGGATTCCAGTGATGCATTTGACACTTCTCTTTATCAGCAAGTTGTGGGATGTCTTATATATGCATGCAACACAAGGCCGGATATACAGTATGCAGTTTCCCAATTGAGTCGATTCATGCATAGCCCTGGCAAAGCATTGGCAAGCGGTGAAACGTGTGTTTAGATATCTCCAAGGCACTTTGAGTTTGGGTCTCTTTTATGGCAGAGATATTTAGCCATGCTTGCATGCTTTTACAGATAGTGATTGGGTTGGTTGTTATGATACTCGCGTGTCCACTAGTGGTAATTGCTTTTTCCTTGGAGACTCATGCATATCTTGGTTGAGTAAGAAGCAACCTACAGTGGCGACATCGAGTTGTGAAGTTGAGTACAGGGCAGTTTTCATAGCTATAGTGGAGTGTATATGGCTGAGATGCCTATTGATGGATCTTTGCATGGAGATTGATGTTGCTACGCATATTCTCACTGATAGTCAGAGTGCTTTGGTTGTTGCACGAAACCCAGTGTTTCATGCACGGACCAAACATATTGAGGTGCATTATCACACTGTTTTTGCTCTGAGTCCACAATTGCTCTCAAATATATCCTCTTTTGGGATCCATAGTAGGGTCGCCAAAATGGATACCTGCCTTAAGTCCAAGAGAGAGTGCTCCCGTCCAATGATGCTTGGATTGAACCTCTTGTATTGTGTCAACTCATCTTATCCTAAACCCATAATTACACTCGAGTGTATACTCTTTTGCGATTGGCTTAAAAAATTAAGGTCTTCTCATAGGTTGAGATAGAATGGAAAAAATGAGGAGGTCATGGTCTCATTAAAATCTTTATTTAGTTACCTTCACTTGGCCTTTTATCCAAATGGGAGCATACCCCTCAACCATGAGTTGTCTTGTTTGTCTTGCATACGAGGTTTGTGTATGGGGGTCTCAGCTTAAGTCAATCTCACTCTATCTCATCAAGAGATGTTGGAAATAGCATTTGTGCAGTTAAGAAAGTGTGGGTTCCAAAGTTTGGAGGATAGGGCTTGAAAATGTCTAGCGAGCTAAGTAGTGCGCATGACAAGAGTGGAACTATGGGATAAAACATTGCTTGGCATGTGACGCTCAATCACAATATCAATTTATGTTAACAAGATAGGCAGCGCTCGCGTTGTGAGTAATTCCTCAAATTTTGTTTTTTTTTTTTTGTTGTTAACCCTAGTAATCCCAACAAGAAACTTTTGACATAGCTACTAAAACTCTTTTGATTATAACCAAAAAAATCCTGCGTACACGTTGGTTCCGTTTTTCGTTTACTCCCAATGGAAGTAATTACCGAAAACACTCTATCTGTTTATGAGATTTACTTGGGAGCACACAAGTTATACTCCTGATTTATGCGCAATGCTCTTCCATCGACAAGATCTAAACTTAACTTTTCCTTGCACGCATGGATTCACCTACTGGTTTGAAGACCCCTTAGCGTGCAATCCTATTGAATTAGACTTCACATACAGAGTTACTATCATTAGTTGGAAGCAGTTCTTGTGAATTTCAGGATGTCCTGCATGGTGTGAATATATTCCAAATCCTCCCTTGCACCTTATCCTTGCCCCTTGATCATGTGTACATTGAAAACTCCGCGTTTAATGAACAACCCTGGTGATATTTTGTACAGTACTTCAAGAACACATCCAGACAAACAAAACGATGCATCAATTGTTTCAATTTTTTGGTCAGCACACTTCAAACCATAGACATGCAGCATTCGAAACATGTGATTCAGCACATTTCTTTCAACAACGATTTACATCAAGAAATTTAACACCTTGTAAGTGTAGATTATGTTCTTGAGAGCCGGAATGAATTATACTTATGCACCTGAGGGCATTATGCATATACCGTTTTATGTTACAAAATCTCTGAGGTATAAAAATGCTTCAACTTATATAGCTTCTCATTCTTAATATACTTGAAGATTAAACAAATCATGAGCTTCTAATGTTTGTGTTGTGCTAACAATGGAACAAGGCATCCGCATGAGAGATAGGCGCATATGGCGATCCATCACGTCTGAGTCTATTATTTGTATATTAAACGAAAGATACATCAGAGCCCGACCAATGGTGTACTATAATCATTGCGAACCTTAATCTGTAATTGAACAATGAGAGTACAGGAATACCGTAGGCTATGCTTTTCCTCCTCCTTCCTGTGCTATCGCTGAACTCTTCTCTGTACTTCTTCCAATTATATCATCGCAGGAAATCTTCATTCTCCTCGAGTCCTTTCCTTTGGCAGCATCATTCTGGAGTCCCGAGAAACACCTCAATCATTGCGCCTGCCTTCACTTCCTCATAATAGTGCCAGCTTCTCCTCCGAACCAGGACTTCTTCCACAGTAGTAGCATCGGCAGCGCCTCTTTGGACTCTCTCCCCTCTATTGCATAATCCTCTCACTAGCGAAAGCCTAGCTAGCAGCCCACACCAAAAATTTGCTCCCCTTGTACTGCCCACGATACTCTGCTGCAGCCTCTACCTCCCCCCCTCTTTTTCTGCATATCCTTGTCACTTCCCAGCGAGAGAGAGAGAGAAAAAAAAACGAGAGCTTCCCCCCCTCTTTAGCGCATGTCCTCCTCAATGGAACGGATAATTCCACGATATGTAGCTACCCTTTTTTCTGTCAGTCCCATGGAGTCTCTTTTGGCAGCGTTTAACGTTTTCCCTTTGTGAAGATATGCAGGGCTACTTCCTCCACATTTTTTCAACTGACAAGTAAACGGTTTCTCCTTTTTGCAGTAGTATCTGAATCCTCCTTTTGTTTTTGTCATCCAATACCTTGCACTTTCGAAGTACTTTATCGCCTAGGTGGGTAGGAAGCTCGTTCTTTCAAATAGAATACATTGCATGCCTCTTTCTTCTTATGAAGCTTTCCCATCATTAATAATTCATTGAGTTTCTTGTGATAAATTTCAGTTGCTATTGCATCCCAATTAGTCTAAAAATGATTGCTTGTCCTTTGTTTTCTCTTCCTTGAGCCCTTCTCGCAACTTCATGCTCATGAAATTCTTCTTGTCTCCTTTGGGCAATAATAGATAGCTAAGAGAACATGAAGAGCGATTACTTCCTACTCCAAGCCACCATGTCCCATTGTGATTTTCACCATCCAACATCATCTTTTCTTGCAACACATCTACATTTAAACAAAAAATCTTCCAAGATGGAACATGTTAGTGCATCCATTAACAAACTTTTTTCAGTTAACATGGACCAATGGACATTGTTTTCCAACAGCATCATTCCAAGGAAGCTCGACTCATCTCTGAAAGCACGATAGAAACCCAACTAGAAGAAGGGACCATCTTCATCGACTCCTCGTCTCACCCTTCAACTGTAATATTCCCAACCACAATCGAAATCCCCACCACATCATATGATCCTCCTTCACCTCCCGTACATCCAATTTCCCCAGTACACCCCACCTCACCTCGATTGTCCACATTCATAGCAAGTATCGTTGCAGAAGCCATAGTTACCTCAACACCCCAAACTCTTCCCGAAACCATTCCCCCTACCGCCACCACCATTCCAATCAACCCATTCCTCACTTCATCCTTTCCTTCATTTCTCATTCCTCCAAGGCCTACATTCCCATTTCCACCCCCAATGACCTTCTCACCAGTCTGACCTCCCCCCAACTATATCCCCTTTATCCTCCCCTCTCCCCCAAGCAATCTACAAGTCTCAATCATTAATTTATTTGTCCACGTTTGTAAATCATGTGTTCACACCCACACGCACCTACCATCACTCCACTCTTCACCGTAACTACACTCGATACCACATCCAGTGACATGGAATTTTCACCACCCACTGCACGACCACTCACCTCATCTATTTTGCCATCACATCTAGGCATATCACACTTCTCCACGGTCACCAATGCATCCATCTTCCCATCCCCCTTTCCCCTTCCCACTGCATCAACACCCAAACTCACAGCATCTTCACTCACCGCACCATTGATATTGTCACCCACAATCGACACTGCATTCCAACAAATGTTTTCCTATATGACACAAGTTAGAGATGAATTTGCATCTCTTGGAAGCAGCTACCAAGCATTATAGCACACCACTACATAGTTACAAGCACAGTTGAATTCTTTGACCATCGAGAATGCTTCCCTCAATGCACGACATCAAGAGTTACAAGAAGCTTATCATGCCTTAGAGCTCAAAAGCGAATGAAAGACTAAAGAAGCACTCATGGATATCGAGAATCTATTACAAGCTCAGACCATAAGAAATGCCACGCTCCTTAGAAATATGGGACTCTTAAGATGCCACCTCGCAGCTACTAAGGAGGAGAATCAGTGATTGTAGGAACAGAATCATGAGAATCTAGAAGCAACTTTGGATAGACCAGATGAACCCCTCAATCCCAGCCGATTTAGAGTCGTACCCTCCGAATCCATGCAAATGTTGTTAGAAGACCATGCACGACTATTAGAGGATTACGATAAAATCAATGAAGAATATCAAAAGCTCGAGAACGATCATAAACTTCTATTGTTCTGGACACCTGCTCAACAACCACAACCTATTCTTGAATTCACCCGCCTGGAGATTCTCAATGAACTCAATACGTTATGAGCGCAAGTAATTGATCTTCAAGCACAGATTGCACCTCACTCCTAGCCTCCCAGGCCAGATTCCCCACCACAAATTTTGGTTGAAGAAGAAATTGTTTATATATCGGTGGAGGAAGCATACGAAGAGGCATATGAACTAGAACCAGTACCAGGCGGACGTGTCACGGAAGAAGGCCAAGACACTTTTGAACTTCCTACACCCACATGGCTTAAGTCAATGGAATAACTTGGTAAAATCCACTCTGCACGTGTCGAAGCATAGCTACATGCCATGTCCATGATCGAGGAACGAATATTACAATCACCCTATTTTGCTCACCTGGCCCCTCGAAGGTACAACTCCAGCCATGAGCTTCAACATAAACCATACTTCATGTTGATGGCAGAATATCAGTTGGCCATTGAAAAAGAGGTAGGAAAGAAACCAATCCATGCAACTCAGTTTGAGCCTGATGACTTGCCATCGGAAGCACAGAAAGGTAAAATTTTTCAATCAAATTGACGCCAGGAGTTGCTACAAGAATATCCAGAGATGATGCACACCTGGGTCAAGGCACCATTGCATTTGAAGTACAACCTGTGTTGGGGACCTATGTCATGCCGCCGCTCCTGGATAGCCTTTGCAATTAAAGTTCAAAATGATAAGCAGTGCTAGGATTGGCGTAATTATCCTTACTTCACTCCACCCCGCGGGCCCCCTGCAGTTGGATATATGATTGCCACAATTCTCCACGGGCGCCCTCACTTACACCGTATGGACAACCTTGTAGCACATGATTGTCAAGATATTTGATATGATGCAAACCATTTTTAAGATCTTTTGCCATGTCAAAGCACCACATGTCAACACTCTGAGCTTTGAGCATGGCAACCAAGACTTGGCATATGATATGAGCACTACGCCATTGCTATGGATGTGGTATGCTTGGCATTGTTGTATCAAGTACTTACCCACATGTTATAAGATGAACTTTGAAGAGATGTTCACGACAGGCTTCTCAAAGTACCACTCCGAAGTTTTTATCCGCAAGCCTACTCATCTACTTCAATTACTCGCTTGTGAGCAACTTGTGTACTCCACACACTACCAGCTTCCACCTCCTAATGAACCTCAGGCCATCGATTGGCAAAAACTAAAACTTGATCTTGCACGAGGAATTCGCATCGTATAGCACACCCTTGCACACTACCTCTTGCACAATTACATTACGTAGTCCCCGCAACAAGGAACTATCCAGAACGACATATGCGAGAGGCAGAGGGGTGTTGGCAGTAGCCAAAGGCATAGTCACAGAGAAAGCATGTAAAGGTAGACTAAAAAGAGTCATGGGGAGCCATGCAGTCTATTTTTTCCAAAGAAATATGTTTTATATTACTTTCTCAAAACCCCAAACAGTGTTTTTTATCACTTTTGTAACATATGTATCATAGAAACACCCATTTTTGTAATTAGTAGCTCCATTTTGTGGAATCCGAGGAGTGCTCGAGCTTGAGGAGCTTAGGTAGAACAAACAAACCTTTTAGATCTCGTTTAGACCTCCAAATAGTGCCTAAAGCCTATTTTTTAACTATGTGGGACACTAGATGTGAAACCGGTCAAAACTAGTCTAGGGAGCTAGGGAGCTCATTTTTGGGGTTAGCAAGTTGGAGATTAGTGCTATTTTCAAGTTTGTAAGAGTGTTATTGAGCAATAGAGTCTACTTTCAACCTTCCATTGTGTCTTTCTTCTCTCTTTCTTGTGTGTGTGTGTGTGTATGTGTGTGCATCTCCATCCTTCTCACCTTCACTCGCACTACATCTTGCATTCATGATATTCATATCATCCTATCTCTTCCACCAATTGACATTATGGTGGAGCTTCTTAACGTGGTGCTTACCATTGTGCTAGAGCAACACCACCAATGACCAATTATCATTTTCTTCAAGTGCCTTGACTTCCTCCTCCATGGCTTCAATCCATTCCCTACGCTTCTTTGCTTCTTCAAAAAATTTAGGTTCCTCACAAGCGATAACTTGACTCATGTATGCATAGTGTCTTGCAATGAATGCATCATAAGTTAACCTTTGAACTGGGTATTTAACCCTATTGGATGACCTTAGCTCACCATTAGGTAGTAGGAATCTCCCCCTCCTTGGTTTAGATGCTTTAAATCCTAGAGTTTCTACTTTTTCCATATCTTCATCACTTGTAGATTCCATGTCTACCCATCGATGGTCTTCGTCATTTGCCTTTTCCTTTCCTTTGCTACTTCCTTAACTTGAATGAGCTTCATTCCTTGTCCTTCCATGACAAGTTGATGTAGTACTCTCCTCTCATGGTGTGCTTGAAGTGGTTGGACCACTCATCTCCATGCTTTGTTGTTGCTCTTTGAACTTCTTCTCTACTTCATATGCATCATCAACCTGTAACACATCTTTGCTACCAGACCAAGGCAACAAATCATCAAATATTACATCCCTAGAAACCTTAAGATCTTTGGTGCAAGGATTATAGCATCTAAAACCTTTTTGCCCTGAAGAATATCCAAGAAATATACACCTATCTGCCTTCGGGTCCAACTTGTGTCTCAATTCTTGAGGTATGTGAACATAACACACACAACCAAATACTTAGAGATGTGAAAGGTTGGGTTTCTTACCACAGCAAGCTTCATAAGGTGTAACTCCATGTACTCGAGGTTGGACACCTATTCATAATGTATATGGTTTTATTTGTTGCATCAGCCCAATAAGAGTAAGGAACATTCATTTCATTTAACAAAGCTCTAGCCACTTCTACTATGTATCTATTCTTCCTCTCTGCCACCCCATTTTGTTGAGGTGTATACCTACAAGTGAATTTCCTTTTTATGCCATGGTCATGTAAAAAATCTAAAAATTCATTTGAAAAATGCTCTTCCCCCTCCATCCGATCTGAGAGTCTTTGTATACTTCCATGTTTCCTTCTCCACTAGGTTTTTGAACCTCTTGAAGTGGTAGAACACCTCTAACTTTGACTTCATGCAATACATCCAAACAAACCTTGAATGATCATCGATAGATGTGACAAAATATCCATTACCTCCAATGGATGGTTCCCTTTTAGGTCCCCATACATCTGTGTGTATGAGAAGTAGACAATGTAAGGGATTGATGGCTTTACCTCCACGGTGAAGAGTCTTCCTTGCTTCTTTCCTTTTGCTATGAGCTTGTAGTCCTACATGGGTTCTTCAACAAAACATCCTTGATCATTGAACCTCACCTCATAACCTCTTTCAACAATTTGACCTACCGAAACCAAGTTCTTTGTGATGGTTGGCACATGCAACACATCCTTCAACACCTTGGAGCTTTGAGATCAATTCAATGAAACATGTCCCACATGTGTAACCTTGTGCTCAGTTTCATCCCCTGTCTCTAAATGTCCTTGAGTGATGGGTCATTGTAAATTAAAGAAAACATCCTTATTGCAACTCGTATGTTGATACAACCACTATCAATGTACCATGTAAAATCTGAATTCACTCTTTCACTTGACCCATACATCATAAGCAAGTTCTCATTTTTTGAATTTGTTGAAGTACAAGAATAATTACCTTGGTTCCTTTTGTATCCTTGATTTCCTCCTCCTTTGGACCAACAATCTCTTGCATAATGGCCCGGTTTTCCACAATTGTAGCATTCTCCATTGGATGCTTCTCTTCCATGTGATCTTCCTCCTCTTCCTCTTGATCCATAGCGTTGGTTGGAGCCTTCTTGGTTTCTTGAGCTTGATTTTGACCTTCCTCTCCCTATTCCTTGGGAGTTTTGTCCACCTCTTTTGCCTTTGCCTCTACCTTCATAGAAAACTTGGGCTTGGCTGCCCTTTGATTGTGAACCTCCTAGTTCATCTCCCCAGTCACCATCAATGTGAATAATTGATCCAATTCTAGTAGGAAATCCCTCACATAAATTGATGTGGTGAATGTTTTCCACCTTTCATCCTCTCTCAAGCCATTGAGTGTGCACGACAAGATTGTCATCTTCGATTGGGCTCCCAATTGAGCCTAGAGCATCTACAAGCTCCTTAACCTTCAAAATTTACTCATTTATGTTAGTACTTGGTGATTTCCTAAGATTATTCAGCTCATTCTCCCTTGCCTTGGTTGATGAAGACTACAATCTCTCCAAGGTTTCCCAAACCTTCTTGGATGTGTCTAAGTCTTGTATATGCCCTATCATGCTATTACTTATGTGTTGGGATAGAATGAATATGACTCTCCTATCCCTTTATGTCCATTCATTAAGTTCCTTGACCTACCCTTGAAGTGGTGGATCATGTACATGAGGCATTGGCTCCGTGCCGCTCACTAATCCCCACAATCCTTTGCCCATAAGGTAGTTGCTAACTCTAAATTTCCATGGTTGATAATTGCCTTTCTCTAGCTTCTCTATTTGTGCATTATACTCAGCCATACTAAGCTCTAAGATGCTCCTCTAGCTTCTCCTCAAGTTTTGTATGCTTTAGAAGGTGTGGATATTACCTTTCGATAGCTTTTCCCTTGCAAACCTTTGACTAGTTGAAATCTCCATCGACATAGCCCCCTTTTGATGTATTCTTGCTTTGATAAGGCATCCTTGTGCTTCCATGAGTCATCTTGATACCTTCAATTCTTCAATATGCTGCCCAATAATGTTTTCAAGCCTCCAAAATGACTCTGATACCACTGATGGGGGATGATTCTAGCACCCCAATGAAAAAATGGAAGATGGCTACCCTCCATTAGGTCCACAAGCAATGGTTTATGCTCACTGTTCTCAACTTTTCTCTGAACCAGTACACACAATTAAAATGAAATTCTTCAAAATTAGATAAGACTCTAAGAGCTACCCAACAAGCTTTAAATCATCCCAAATGGATATTCGAGCTGAGAGAACCATCCTCTGCAATATAGGCTAACTGTTTGCGACACTCTCTGCCTATGTGCATAGATATACCTTCACAAAGTTGGAAATTTCTCACAAATCACTCAATAAAATAACTTGAAATTTTGGAAAAGTTTAGGGCACTATATGAGAGACCAAATAAAGCTTTAAATCAATGAAAATGAGTACATTAAGGGAGCAAACAATGCTCTGCAATCTGGTACAATAAGATTCGAAAAAGCCTAACTACACCTCTAGATAGAGAGGAGCGAAATCATGAGAAAAATGAGGTAAGCAAGCAAGGGGAATGCTTGCTGGAGTTTATGACTTCAATAAACTAAGTGGGAAACTCGTGGAATGCATACAACTCAAGAAACAAAGGCAAGATGATGCTTATATAGAGTTTTACTTTTCCTACAATCTAGTTAACCAGCCACCAATCAGTGTAGGTGCACTTTTTGGTGGTTGATTTGATGATATTTGAATTTGATTGAGTTTGGTGGGGAGTCTAACTTTATTCCATGACTTTGGGTCCTCCTGTTTTATTGGTCCACTTGCAAAACTCATGGTTGAGCCCTTTTGCATGATTGAGACTTGATTTTAAACATATGGTGTGACTAAATTGATGAAATAAATTGTTTTAGTTAGCTACACATTCCAATTAGATTTGTGCAAAAGCTCTTTGGCCAATTCATACAAGTTTGTGAGCTTTAAGAAAATTATTGAGCACTTCTATTCCCAAAATAGAAGGTTTCTTCATATTTTTTTACATGCAAGTTATCTGTTTTGATGTAAACTTTTGGGAATGATGCTACAAGATAATTAGTGGTTCCAAATGCATTATTGTGAAGCTAAAGGAGTGTATTAAGCATCCTTGGAGTTAACTTGGCATGTGTAGAGCAAGTTTTTTCCAACACCAGCTCATCTCTAGAACCTACCTATTCTCCTTAGAGTAGTATCAGAGCAATAACAAATCAACATGGGAGATGGATTCCCTTCATCCATAGACAAATTGTATGGAGGTAACTATTAGCTTGGTCACTTAGAATGGGAGCCTATCTTCAAGGTAGAAACCTCTATGGTTACATATGTGGAGATGGGATGATGTCAATCCTTAGAAGCAAAGGACAACCAACTCAAGAAGAACAAGAGAGGCTAGCCACATGGTGCTCAAGGATGCTCTAGCCATGTCATATATTCTTAACTCAATCTCTGATTTTTTTACTTCCACACATCATAAATTGCAAGATTTCACAAGAGACATGGAATGCTCTTGAAGCATTATTCTCATCAAATACCAAGGCAAGAAAGAATCAACTATGGATGGAGTTCTAGATTGGGCAAGAGCAAAGGATGATAGAAGATGTACCTCTGGATACTTAGTATTTGCAGGTTCAAAATTGGTGTGATGGAGTTCCAAGAAGCAACCAATAGTTTCTTTATCTTCAACTGAAGCAGAATATAGAGATCTTACTATTGCAACTCAAGAAGCAATATGGCTCAAGGAGTTCTACTCTGATTTGGGACTTGTAAGTTCCAAACCTCACTTACTTGGAGATAATGTAAGCTCCATGTATCTAGTTGCAAATCCAAATTTTCATGCAAGGAAAAAGCACTCACTCTGTTCATGGGTCTTTGCATTGACTAAGTACAATTAATCTTCCTCCCAATCACAGAAAGGGTCCATAATGATGGATTCTAGATTCCGCATTCCTCTTGCTAAGGTCTCACACATGAATAGAGATATGTCATAGCCATCCTCATCGCAATGGGGAGTCCATTGTTCCTCATTCATTGCTATATCCATCATTGCTAATATTTTTTTACAAAACATGAGGTTCAAAGTCCTTGTTTGGACATATCATAGGTGCATAGTTTGGATCTTGTATTGATCTAGTATTTTGGAACACTCCCATGTTTCTAGCTTCTAGTCATTTCTCCTCTTCTTTATCGATCTTGCACATCCATAAGTGTGTGTCCTCATGCATCCATGAAGGATCCGAAGAACCTATGGAATGTATTGCATTTGTGTCCTCTTGAGTCTTGTGGATAGGTTTCCACTATAAGGTGGGACATCCCTATGGGTATAATCCTTGATGTTGACTTTGGTAGTCACCCTTAGGTGTTCTAATTACAAAGAATTAGTTCCACTATGTGAAATTGTCTCATGAAAGGTCTACCTAAGATCATTTTGTATGCATGGTTTTTCCCAAACTCACATAGTCCAAATGTGTGTTCAAACTCTACACAAGTGGTGAGAGTGATTCCCTCCAACAATCTTAATGGTCTTTCAATATTTCCATTTACAATTTGAAGCTTCATTCTAATGGGTTGCAAAGCTAACTTAGCCCAACATATCCATAAGGAAGTAGTTGCAATGGCAACACTTGCTTCTAAGTCTAGGATTTCCTTGGTAGTGTGCCCTTGATAAGTAATATGGAGGAAAGTGTTTCCTTCCTCACCTTCACTCATATTTCCTATCTTATCTAGTTCGGATTTTATTGATTTTTTTCCATTGAATCTTGACTTTGAGTGAGAACTAGCAAGCTCAAGAACTTGGTTTGCTACATATTTCCACAAATTTGGCTTTATTCGTAAGAGCTCTTCTAAAGCAAGATGGCACTACCCTTTAGTGTTTTTTATGGCCTTTGTGTTTCTAGGTATAGTTGAATTTTCATTTCTTACCAGTATCATGGGGGCTCGTATTTGAAAGGACTTGGATTCCCATGAACCTATGAACTACAGTAATTTTTGTAAAGAATTGGATTCAAAGTTCATTCTCTTGCCTGATTGGATGTCTTCTTGATCTCCATATATAGATGAGATATCCTATGGGAATTGATCTTGCATATCATCAATCTCTTGAATGGGTGGGGGATTAATATGTTTCATGCCCCACTTTTCTTCTTGGATTTCTCTCAAGAATTCCTTGGAATACTTGGTAATGGAAGGAGGGATTCCACACTCTATTGAGTTAGGAACATAAGAATTTCCTTGTAGGAGTTCTCCTTTATCCACTTCTAATGGCATATATGCAAAATGCTTTGCAATAAAACTATCATAGCTCAGCCTTTGAATTGGATACCTTGCTCTTGAAGACCTCCTTTCATTTCCTTTTGAATATTGCTTCTTCAACCGGTTCAACTTTACCTTTGGTGTAATCACCTCTTCATACTCTTCTTGACTTGCATTTGAATCACTATTTTGGGCAGCACTTTTAGCTTCAAATCTTTCATAACCTGATGTTGGTGATGAGGAATGACTCCTCAGTCTCGCCTTCCATGTTGAGCTTTCTCCATGTGATGTAGAAGCTTCTGGACCTGACATTTTAGTGCTTGTTTGCTGAAATTCCTCTTGGACATCACCTCGATCATCTTCGCAATCTTCTTCAAGAATCTTCTCTTTACCTTTCTCTTCAAACCATGGTCTTAGCTCATCAAATACCACATCTCGTGAGACTCCTAGCTCCTTTGTCACTGGATTTTAGCACCTGTATCCCTTTTTCTCCGATGAATATCCAATGAAAATACATTTTTTTGATTTTGCCTCCATCTTTGTCCTTAGTTCTTGAGGGATATGAACATAACACACACATCCAAAAACTTTGAGATGTGTAAGGTCAGGTTTCTTAGCGGAATAAACCTCCTCGGGAGTTAGATTATGCACTCCAACCATTGTGCACTTGTTCATCAAATAAACAGCCGTACTAGTTGCTTCAGCCCAATAGTTTAGTGGCATCTTCATCTCGTTGAGCATGCATCTTGCAACTTCTGCGATATGTCTATTTTTCCTTTCAGCTATTTCATTTTGTTGAGGCATGTACATGTAAATTGTCTGATGCCATTTTCATAAAGAAAATATGAAAATTATTTGGAGAAATATTCTTCTCCTCCATCGAACCTCAAGGTCTTTATGTAGCCTCCTGTTTCCTTTTTTGCATGTGCTTTAAATCTCTTGAACATGGAGAACACATCTGATTTTTGTTTTATGCAAAACGTCCATACTTTTCTTGAATGATCATCAATAAAAGTGACAAAATATCTATTATCAGCCACCGATGGTTGTTGTGATGGTCCCCATACATCCGTGTGTATCAAGTCGAGGACATTCCTTGCCACATAGTTGCTCTTCTTAAATGGTTGTTGAGTTTGCTTTCCTAGTTGGCATGCTTCACAAAACTCATGTAGTCCAACATCATTGAATCTTGGAAGACCTCTTACCACTTCATGGTTGCTCATGTCCTTGAGCTTGGGAATGTTGATATGTCCAAACCTTTTGTGCCACAAATCCATTTCAGCAATCCCCTTGTTTCCAAACTGAATATACATCACCTTTCCATGTGGTTGTTGAATGTCCAAAGTGAACATCCTACCTTCTTTCCTTCCTTGAGCAATGACCTTGAATCTTGCTTTTGGATTCTTTATAAAGCAACATTTTTCATTGAAGATAACATGATATCCTTTCACTACCATTTGTCCTACTGAAATCAAATTCTTTGCAATAGTAGGAACATGAAGAACATCAGTCAATACCTTCTTATCTCCAAGCTTGATATCTCCAACATGCTCAATTGCGTGTTGAGTTTCATCACCGGTCTCCACACATCCTTTTCCACTTGGAGCTTGTAGCATTGTGAGTAAATCTCCTTGGCATGTCATATGGTTGCTGCAACCTAAATCTATGAACCATTTTTTATCATCACTTCTCGAGTTGTTGTACTCATGTTGCATGGCAAGCATAGTTTGTTTGTCTCCTTCACTTGATCTACTCGCATAGTTATTTTGGCTCCTTTGGTTGCCTCCATTCAACCTTCCATTCTTTTGCCAACAATCATTTGCATAATGTCCTAGTTTACCACAATGATAAAATGTTATACCTTTATGAGGATTGTATGAACCTTGACCTCTTCCTCTATTTCTTCCTCAACCTCTTCCTTGTGTGTTGTCATTTGAGTTGTCCTTGTTGTCCTCCAAGTTGTGTTGGCTAGAATTTGTGTTGTTGTAGCTTCTTCCTCTTTCTCTCAAGCCTCCTCTTGAGTTCCTTCCTCTACCTCATCCTGCATACAATATTTGACTATGGTTGTCCTTACCTTTGTTGCCTTCTCCTTGTTGAGCGACCTCTTCAGCCACAAGATTTGGTTTAATCTCGTCGAATGTTGGTAGAGGGTCTCTATAAACAATGTTTGTGATGAGGGGCTTCCACTTTTCTTCACTCCTCAAGCCATTGAGGGCTATTTGGACAATGTCTTCCTCTTCTACCTTGCATCCAAATGATGCTAGCTGATATCGAAGTTCCTTAATCTTCAATGTATACTCACTAATGCTTTGGTTTGAACTTTTCTTCATGTTGTTGAGCTCGTTCTTGAGTTGCATCCTCCGAGACCTTGTTGAGGTAGCATACACTTTCTCCAATGCTTCCCAAACTTCCTTGGTTGTTTCTAAGCTTTGCACATGACCAATCATAGTGTTAGAAATAACTTGGGAGATGACGAACATCACCCATCGATTCCTCTCTTCCCAATCAACAAATTATCTCCTTTGTGCCGGAGTAATGTTGGGATCTTGAAGGTCCACCGGTTGTGGATCATCTCTAGTAACTAGCCTCCATAAACCTTTACCTTTAAGGTAATTTATCATTCTATACCTCCAAGACTAAAAATTAAAATAGTTGAACCTTCAAATGAACATTAGTACCAATTGAAAAACGCAATGAACTTGAAACTTTGATCACTCAAACTAGAAACCTTTAGCTTTCAAATGAGCTATCAAACACTGAATTTGGAATAGTTTTGGGTTGGCAACTCTTTGCCCAAAACAAGCTACCTATCCCCTCAATTAAATTGAAAATTGGACTTCAATAAAAATTGATAACTAAAAGATCATATAGAATTTGATAAAACTGCTCTAGATAGAGGAAGTACTCAAGATAAGATTTCCAACGGATGTTTAAACTCTAAAATTCGATATATATATATATATATATATATATATATATATATATATATATATATATATATATATATATATATATATATATATATATATATATATATATATATTGGGAGATATGACTCTCACAAGTAGACTACCTAGAAACTGGTATGCGGCTAGAAATAGTATATGAGAGTGAAGAGAATGAAATGACTCAAACCAAATGAACTAGCTACAAGGGGACTTCTACTCCTTCTTCTTCTATTCCCGAGTGTCCTCCCTTAATTCTTTTATAGACAAGTGACCAAAAGCTCTCATGATGAGTTTGAGAGCTCTTCTCAATAACTCTTCCACTACTTTGAGTAGCCACTCCTCTTCTAGTTCAACTTTTTTGGATTTGATTCTCTTTTGATTGATTCTCTTTTGATCTCCACTACTTGCTTAAGTAAATGCTTCCATTATTCATTTTTGTATTTTCCTTTCATTTGAAGAAAATCCTTTTTGCAAAAATATACATGACCTTACTTCTTTATTTTTAACAACTTTGAGGGGCTAATGGGAGCAATGGGCATGTTTTCAATGGAACCATACAGAATCTCTATATTCTATTGTTGGAACCTCTAGTTCTCCTCTTTAGCCATTGTCAAATGCCATCTCAATAATGCAATATTGCAGTTGAGCTTGGAATTTTGCTCCATTTGCATATGTATGTGGTCTTCCAAGTCTTAGAATGTTTGTTTATCCAGTTCTTGTACATGTGCCTCTAGTTGTGTGTGTGATTGTTGTAGGGCAGTGTATTGGTCTTGCATGGTAGTGTTAGCATCGACCATATCTGAAATTCTTTCTTGTAGATGGGCCAAGTTGTCCATATTTCTCTATGCCAACAAGTTGTATTCTTGTTGTAGTCGATTGGCATAGGTTATCATTATTGAAATGCAGAATCAACAGTCAATGCAGGCATGGTGGATGCGATTTGGAAAGTGTTGTATGAATGGGGAATGGGAAAGGGAATGGGGAGAGTGGATGCAGTGGAAAATGTGATAGTGGGTGGCGATGATGATGATGGAGGGGGCATTGGGCATTTTGGTAACCTCTGAAGTGGGGGATGTGCAGGGAGTGGAGGTGATATGTCCATAGGCTCGGACATTCTTGTGTGTGAGGTGTAAACCATGAATAGTGATATGCTGGTTGCGACGCTTAGTGGTGTGCTCATGGTGCTTGATAAAAATTGTGATGAATATTGATTATCCGATGGTAAATTAGATGGACCATGTGGCATGTATGAAGCAGTAAGAGAGTCCCATAATGAAGGACATGTGGGTTGTGTTTGGAAAGTGGAAGAAAAATCTAAAGAAAATTGTAGGGGAAACGAGTAACATTGTATGTGTGAGAATGTAGCAAACGAGGGGTGGAGGGGAGTTGGAGAAGGTGTGGTTGTTAGTGCAAAGGTGGAATGAACTAGTACGGGCTCTGATAATAAGTTGGTGAGTGTTGAAACACTAGCATAAGTAGAGTTCCATATACCAGCCCTTCTTGAGAAACCACAAAGCTTAGAAATTTGACCTCATGGACTACAAATACACACTTCTCAGGCTTGGCATACCACTATTTCTTGCGAAGGCACTGCAAAACTTGATGTACTTGTGCTCTTCAAAATCCAAGTTTAGTTACACCATTTATGAGTTCAAAAGGAAGCATCATCCATTCATAAGATCCATAGCGAGTTTGGAAAGTTGATTTATATACATCCTCTAAAGCAATGTGAATTTGATGGTACCCTCAACGCAAATCGATCCTTGTGAAGTACCTAGACCCCTACCAAGTTGTCTATGAGGTTATCAATCTGATGCAAGGGATACTTGTTCTTGATTGTTTGTTTATTCAAGGCCCAATAATCTACACAAAAATGAGAAGATCCATCCTCCTTAGCAACAAACAAGAAAGGCACCTCATACAGTGATTTATTTGTACGAATATAGCAATGGTCTCATAATTCTCATAGTTGCCTTTTTAGTTCTTATAGATGTGTCAAGTCCATCCAATAGGGTGCCTTTGTCGGAGGGGTTGTTCCGAAACTAATTCAATCATGTGATCCACATATCAGGAGGGAGTAAATCCATAGGGAAAATGTTCAAGTAGAACATCCTTATATTCTTCTAACAAAGGCAAGATATTTTTGTCCACCAAAGAACTTTCATCACCAAGATCCACAAGAGAAACACATTAGAAGGCTTGCTCACAACTCATGAGAGCCCTTTCCACTTTCTTAGTCATCGCTTGACATCCAAGATCTTCTAGCATATCCCACTTTACCTTGTGTTGATTCTCTTTCTTGGCCTGAGCAATCTTAACGCACGACGTGATCATCATTTGGGTTCCATGTGAGGCCCTCCCAACACTAGGATGATGGACTCCTTGTTCTTGTCATGAAGTAGAAGTGATTGTTTCCATACCACACTCATCAGACCATGTCAATACCTACATCACTTCATGAGAATCCATAGGTACCACGATCAAGCCGAGTTCCCCACTTCATTCCCCAATAGAAACTAGAAAATCGTTGACCACAACTATTTTCCTATATTTTGCTTGAACAAACTCTATTGAGATCCCTTTTTTCTTGTGGTTGTTCTACTTGAACTCTTGACTTATGTGCACATACGGGTGACATATGCCCTCAAATAACATTACAAATTGTGGTTTACCAAGTATCAATGTTCCTAAATACATGTTTTGGACTCGCTTTACTCTAGACAAAATGCACCCCAAGTATGTGTGAGCGGCCTTGGTTGTAGGTTCTCTATCTTATATGAATAGTGTTGAGAGTGATTGTCTGCATCTTCAAAAATTTCTTCTATTACCACTTTGGACTTCCCTTTGTCATTTCTTTGAGTAATAGCAGCATGCACCTATTGAGAGATGACTCCTCAAAAGTTTTTGAGAAAACATTGGCCATCACTCTCGCTACGAGTTGATGGCTATAAATCCCTTGCCACTTATATTAGAGCTCTTGGAATCACTTGGAAAGTTTGAGTCTTTCACAAAGATTGGCCTTCAAGGGACCTAGAACCTTGTCACGATCAAAGGAGATGAATGAAAGAAAGCATTTCGTACAACCTATGGTCATTTTGAATATGTAGCTATGTTGTTTCTCTTACCAATTCTTCATTGAATATGTAGCTATCTTGTTTTGATATATATGATGAAGGATATCTTCTTGATGATACTTGGATGATTTTGTGATCATATATCTAAAAGGCATCTTACTATTCTCAAAAGATCTATAGAAGCATAAATATCATGTAAAACTCATTCTAGAGGAATTCAAAGAATAAAGATTATGTGGAAAATTAGAGGAATGCTCTTTCCATCAAATAAAAGTAGTCCTTAGGGTATAATTTGAGAAAAAAGAATCTTTATGGACTTTCAAAAGATCAAGATTATCCTTGATTAGCAAACACCGTCATACAATGCTTTCTAGGTTTTTCCAAGTTCTACAAGTTATTCATAAAGGACTACTCCAAAATGGTTGCACCACATTAAGTTCACAAGAAAAAAAAAACTTCTTGTGAACTAAAGAAGCCAAGAAATCGCTTCAAACCCTCAAATCTACATTGATCACTACCCAATCCTAGCTCATCTGGATCCAACCAAGTAGTTTTCTTTTAGAGAGATGCATTAGACTTTATCTTGGGAGCTATATGTTCTCAACATGTGGATGATGTACATCTACATCCAATTGCATTTGATTCAAGAAAATTATGCCCTTTAGAGATACACTATGGAATCCATGACAAAGAATTTTTTTCCATCATGGATGTTGTTCATACCTGAGATCACCATACAGAGGGAGTAGCCCATAAATTTATTGTGTATGCAAAATCACAAGAACCTAGAATAATTCATGACCACTTATATGCTAGATAGAATATAATCTCGATGGAGTAGTTTCATATACAATTCAACTTTTCCATCATATATCATCCCCGATGCGAACAATGATAATCACATGCTTTGTCAAGATCTTACCTTGTACCGAGAAAAAATAATTTGACCAACTAGAAAGTGTACTATTCAATCCATAACATCTCTAGTAAGTAGTTGTATCCTCAATCCATCAAGATTACTCAACCATAATCCAGTTAGTTCATGAATCTCTACCACAAGATGAGTTACCTTGCAATGTCAAGTAGAAGATTCATGGACTCTTGTAACCCTTACCTATTCAAGCATGATTATGGTCTTCAATGTCCATGGACTTTATCATAGATCTTCCAAGGTCAGACAAGTATGATGTTCCTCTCATTGTAGTGGATAAAATTAACAAAGATTGTGCACTTCATTCCAACTACCAAGGCAATCATATGAGCAACCATTGATTGATTTTATGTTAGATATATGTTTACACAAGAGGGATTGTGTGAGATTATGAGTAATGAAGGCTCATAGTCCATATCAAGTTGTGCACTTCATTCCAACCACCAAGGCAATCATAGGAGCAACCATTGATTGACTTTATGTTAGATATATCTTTACACAACATGGATGGTGTGATGATATTATGAGTAATGGAGGATCATAATTCATATCAAGTTTCTAGAATATCTTAATGTTAGAATATATTGTATAATTTAAAAACTCCCGAATATTCTTGTATCTTGTTCTTTTATAGTGAACACAATCTAGAGCTCCCCTCACACATTCTATGCAATAGAAGAGCAAAGAATAATCATTAAGTAACATGTGTCAACATGAGCAGGCAAAAAACATTTTTTAGTAAAAGCTTGCTTTTAGGTTATAACAAACGAATAAGTACAAGAGTATTTCAGAGAGTTACAATGAATTCTAACACCTTTTCATCTCCTTCATGGGAGACCACTTACTTTTCAACTTGTTTTCAATAACAAGCACCTTATGGCGTCTAAAGTGAGAGATTTCTTACAATCACTAATTCTTCTTGCCAGGTATCCTAGAGACTTCTCACCTGACCATTCTTATGAATGTTTACCAAATTTCACATCTTTTCTTCTAGATCTTCCTAATGGTTCTCTTCTAACAACATTCCATAGCATTGAGTAGTACCTAGTTGCTTCACCAAGTAAAGCTTGTTTCCAGCTAAGTTGATATGGAAGAGCGACATGAGAATTTGGCCAAGGTCCTACCAAACTAGGATACTCTTGCGACAAGAAAAGAAAAGGTGACACAACTCTTCTATGCCATTTTTGCAACACTTGCACCAGGGTTTGCACGACAAAGTTTACTAGCTTTGACATTGGTCCAGATCCCTTTGTGGAGAAGCTTCCACATAAGTCCATCTTCTTTATTCTTGATTAGAGGATGCCACATGTCCAAAAACTTGAATTCCCATCTGAGCCAAGGTCAATACAAACACTTCTTGTCCATAATATCACATCCGTAAGGGTTGAGTTCCATAAAGAGTGTGCTCTCTAATTTTGCCTTCATTCGATTGTTCTTATGAAATTCATGAACCTTGATTCGTGCTCTTTGAAGATTTTTTGTAGATTCTTAGGTACAATCATTGATGTCATATCCTTTCTGATGAACAACATATTCCAATCTTTCACAAGAGATTCTTGAATCTAGGACATGTTCAACTTCAAATTGTTTATAATCTTGGATCTTGATAGATGGTAAAGGATTGGGTCTCTTCCTTCTCAATGGTGGTGTATGATATGTATGATATGGTTTTGATTTGTTTTAGGGTGGGTTCTTGTGGTACTTTGTAGTAGAAGCTTGAAGATAATAAAAATTAATCTTATTTAGGATGGTGAAAGGACCAAATCTTTGATGGTCTCACTTTGCATAGGGCCTTCAAGTTTTGCAATTTATCTTTGAGTAATTATTATCACCATGTTGAATGTGATGTTCGTTTGCATAATAACTATATTATTCTTTTTCTTAACAAATCTTGACAAAAGTTTGAAAGGTGTAGCAATTGAGTCCTTCATATGGTTGGAAAGTTGTCCATGTATCCTTGAGTGTGTACGATAGATTGCAAAGAAAGAAACTTTTTTGTAGTCAAACTCTACAAAGGACAAAACAACAAACTAGTCATTATGATGATAATTAATGGTGCAATGAAAGTATTGTTTTAGAGCATGATTCACTTGTCTTTTGTTTGGCCATTAGTTCATGTGGACACTCAAGAGCTTGCAAAGACTTTTCAAGAAACTCAATATGAACTATGAGCCTCCATTACTCATCTACTTGGGAGTCATCTTATATTTACCTTGTTAGTTACATTCTTATGAAACTTGTTGCAAAAAACCTTGAAACTTTGACCTTGTCCCATCAAACTTCTCAAACATTTATGGCTTTGAGAACTTTGAAGGAGACTAATTTGCTATACTTTGCAACCCTTAAATTTGTATTAATAACTCTTGGATAACATGTTATTTTGGTGTTGAAACATTTCATGATTCTGTCATATCTTTCAAACTACATAATGGTTTTCAAGGAGAAAACAAATATTACACGTTAGTTTTCATGGCTTAATAGTAGACACATTGTCTTTTTACATAATAACAAGACAATACTAGATTATGTTCACTATATTAGAAACTATACGATAACATTTTGATCTTGAAGCATTTCATTGTTCTCTCATCTCTTCGATTTGTTGAGTGCTTTTGCACTATGTACTTTTTTTGAAGGGTGTATCTTCATGGTTCAATCCTATATGAACATTTTTTTTAAATAAAATGAAAGCTCTAGATTGTGATGAGTACAAATATACATAAATATTGCAAACTTTCAATTCTGAGTTCACAAAAGTACAAGATAATACCATACTAAATTACAATAATGACTAGATTATCCCAATGGAACCCAATGTTCATTAAATTTAGAAAAAAAAAATACTCAAGAACCCACAACTCAAGTCGACAGATATCATTAGAGACTATTGAAATTTCAAGAAATCCAGCTGAAGTTAACAAGATACAAGTAATTAGTTGAGGCATTACACCTCAAGATTACAAGATATGAAAGCCGAGGAAAGGACTAGAGTAGACTAATGCAGACAAGCGCAACTATCCAGGAGCTTGGTTTGAAACTTGATGTGATTTATTGAACTTCAACCTCCAAATATATGATAAATTTCTCCATTTATCCTTTCCATGTAGCCTCTATCAATGGGGGTTTGATTGATAAGAATGGCTTTATAATATAGTCTCTGTGTATCAAAGTGAGGAAGGTATGCAGATGAGAAGAAGGATTTTACATTATTAGTATTGATGTTATATTCTTCAAATCTTGCACTGATGATTATGTTCGGCAACGGCTCATAAATTTACAATGGAGTCAAAATCAGATTCTTGCATCCATGACATAATGCATCTTTTTTAATAGTCCGGAACTCCAATATATCCCTCAAACTAATACTAAATTCGACAGCAATAACCTAATCAGCCTCATTTTAATGTGTCACTTATTACGTTACAACTTTATTACCCAATCTCAATATGTGACATTGAACCATTTGTGACGAGGACACTTGTCCTTCCTACTCTTAATATTACTTCTAGCCCTAGTTCACTTGGCATGCACTTGCGCTTCACGTAGCGCCGGTGGGACTTCCACCACTTTTTATTATGTTCCAAGAACTAGAGGAAAAATGCGCTACCGCATTGTCCTCATTTAGCCAGAAAGGTGGAACCGCAGAAACTTTGTTTTAAGCTACTGCCCTATGTGAACAGCACAGATGGCAAAGTGTGTCAAAGTTGGTATGATAAAATAAATATTTGCTATAGATGATTTAGCAGACGGTACGCTCAAAAGTGAGAGGGTAGGCCAAAAGACTTTCCTTGAAACTATTCCAGGACGTGGAAAGAGAATCAAGTTGTTGCTCTTTCCATTGTGAACACCCTGTAACACACGCCCATATAAAATTGAACTACAATATAAACATATGATATAATATAAACATATTGTCCAACGAAGGATAAACTATATGACACAATAAATGCAATTACTGCAATGCAATGGGAACGTATGGTTTGAGATTCCATAGCAAATTCATTGAATGGCCTGATTAAGTGGTCTCTTTAGGATTCAGCATCTATAGGTATTACAATCCTGTCACAGAGTCTGTAGTTGCAGCCCTTAACAAGGTTCAAATTGCAATCAACTAAGAGGAAAAAAAAGCACTGGAACCACTGGATTTATCGTTTGTTTTAAAATATTTGACTCAATCAAATTATTCTGGAGTACAAAAGATTAGTAATTTCTTTGATGCTTATAGCTTGATAGTATATAGGGCATTAAAAACATGTTGTAAAATATTTGGGCCATATAACAGTCAAATGTCTTTCTAATGGTTGATCCGAATTTTCAACCTGAAGAACGCATACAAGCATTATAAAACAAATAAGCAACTCCCCTAATGATTGTTCCAAGGTGCTTTAATCTCAATAATACCTGGAAGCAGTACAAAAGCTTAATAACTGTTTTGATGGTTGATTTCAAGTGCTTGTAGCTTGAAAGTACATAGGGCATTTTAAAATTTATTGTTACAAAATATTTGGGCCCTATAACAGTCAAATGTCTTTCTAATGGTTCATCCAAATATTTAACCTCAATCGGGTACAAGCATTATAAAACAAACAAGTTCCATAAAGATTGATCCAAGGTGCTTTAATCTCAACAACACCTGGAAGCAGGACATTCTGAGATGCATACATATAAAGAAGAACATCTTGTAACAAAGCTAGCTTTGACAACATCCTGAGATGTACACATATAAAGAAGATCTTGCAACATAGCCGGCTTTGATGGTAACCATTGACACTTTTATACTTTCTACTGCAGAAAGGTTAGACACACTCGGGTTTAACTTAAAAAATGGAAGGGTTGCATTTTACATTGAAAATCTCATTACAAAATTTGTGGCTTGCACAGCTATATCACACGTTTGCATCGCATAGCTACCTCTAAATGAGACAATAAAGAACGCAGCCCTATTCTTTTTACAAACTCTCAAACCCGACAATCTTCAAATATATAATAATGTTGCTATAGCAGTTCATCAAAGAAAAATTTGTAATTTCAATAAAAAGGACAAAGGAATGAAGACTTTCTTCACAAGAATGCTCTCCATCTTACATGACTAATTGCCTATGGATATTGAAAACTCTTCTCACTCAAACACTCAATTTCTTCGTTCCATCTATCTCGTGTTTCGCATCTTTTCAATGCAACTATGCACAACAGAAGACGTTTCAAAATAAAATATATCTCATGTTTCATATCCTTTCAATGCAACTATCCACAAGAGTATAGGTTTCAAATAAAATGTTTACTCTGTTCAAACTTATAATTGTAGCATAGTGAAATAGCAATTCTCCTGTTTCTCCTTAGTCATCAGCATCACCAATTGCTGGACTGCCAAGAATTCATGAAATTCCAATCCTTCACTGCTAGAACATGTGGTATTTACACCCAAACATAACAATACAATTCCTTCAACATCGCATCGATAACTAGCATACAGAACCACATCGTCAGTTACCAACCGTGATATAGATTATGACTGTTGCAAGAGTTGCTTGAACATAGCCCCGCATATAGGGAACTGAACGCACAGCACAATGGTCACACACATCTGTGCTGTTAGATACGTGTCAAAGCACCTTGAAAAAGAAAAAACGATGTGGTCATTCTTATCCGAATTCCACTAGACAACTATGGCTATGTGATACCACCAACTAATGTAAACATCACATGAACAAGAAGCAAGATGCGTAAGAATGACAGGCATCAAATTTTTGGATGGAAGTAACAACTTCCGTTTATCAGTCTCATTTAGTGGACACAGCTTTGCTGAACACAAGAAAGGTAACCATTCTCTCATTTAATTGTTGAAAGTAGCACTACAAGAATGCACACAAAATCCAAAACAAATACATACAAAAAGGAAACTGGACAATATACTTTCCCAAAATGAGCAAAAGATAACCACGTTCCTAGAACACTAGGCCTAAACAAAAATCCAGCAAATTTACAGACAGAAAAACGGGCTCAATAACATAGTTCCTTCACAAATATCACTACCAAAATACAGAACAGAAACAGACACGCAACATTAAAGGAGCATTTTCCAACATGATGTGAATGAATCTATATGAGGAGCTTCCTCAATGGTTGGTGTTTCATCGTTCTCTATTACTTTTGAATTTGATTGGAGGTACTTCCATTAATTAAGATGAACTTTCATCATCTCATATTTCTGTTACTTTTGAATATGATTCAGAGTACGTGTATTGTATTATGACGCAACTCCCATGATCTCACACACATTATATGTCAATCTCATCCATATGTCTTCCAAAGAAGTTAATACTGATCAGATTCATAGTTAAAACAATTACTAACCCATTTTTGACATAACAGCCAAATGTAGTACTCTTCAACAACTATATGTTAGATAGTACCCTACATCCATATTAACACTAGCTTCATTCACAAGTCTAAGAAGTAAAAGGCTTTATCCTACATGTAGAATATTTCGCATCCTATGATTTTTGGTACCATTATTTACACTTGAAGCCCTAGCACAAATTAAAGGTGCTGAATATAAATTGTTGAATGACCAAGGCACTAGAGATTATGTGCATGAGATCTTCTGCATTCCGAGTTCAAAAGGGAGGGATGAATAGCTCAGAATGAGTATACACTCGTTCATCAACCTATCCAAATAGTGTGCATCCCAATAACATATGCCCCAACATATGAAGAAAACTTAGAACTCACAAAAAAATCAGCATGCAGCTTTTTTAAGCTCTTTTCAACATATATATTTTGATAGCATTGTGGCAATAACAAAAAATAAGCAGTCTGACATTGACTTAGCAGTTAAGAAACTGCCCTTAACTGTGGGATGGGAGGTGAAGGGTTCAAACCACACATGGGCATGTGAACAGTCCAGCAAAATGTGGAAGGCCTTCATGCTGCACGTTGGTCTCTATATAAACCCATCCGACAAAATGGTAAGGAACTCGTCTCTATAGTCTGACATCCTCCCATCTAAACTGGACCAATGGGACAAAACCTAGTTAACCTTCAAGCCATTGCAACTTCCGGGATTTGTTTGCACTTGCTTTGTGGGTTATGGGTAGGCACACAATATTTTAAGTCCATTTACAATGTGATGTTCCGTTGAAATGATTCCGGTTACATTCCCTTGAGAAAACATAGATACATTTCCGTTCAGCTCAGCTTTAACTGATTCCTGAACTTAAATGAGGGTAGTCAAATGAATTTGTATTCTTATGCCTTGTATGATATGTCAATAAGAAAAAAGACTTCATAGTGTTCTCTATCGCTAGTGAGCTAGGAGTAAAAGATTCTCAATAGACTTCCCTTTAATGGACACATGAATGAAGCTGTGCTGGAGGAATGACAAAAAACGTTGTAGAGACATCTAACCCTTGCTATAAGTATTTTGATTGTATTTTTTGGGCCAGTTTTGAGGGCAATATAGGCATTTATATGTTTTTAGTGACTTTTTTGTTGGGTGTCCAGAGGAGGGGCACCCAACCAGCCCCTGTTACGTCCCTAATTCCAAAGGACATCAATGATGGCTGCCTATAGTTAAATTGTCCGGACGAGTGTGAAGTGACAATGCAAGTGAGAATCAGGCCACCTTAAAAGAGACTATAATAGGACAATGGCCTGATTTGTTATTCATTCCTCTTATGAGGGTCTTGCATTCTTGGCCCATGGTGGAGTCCACACACCTGTATGGTGTGGGTAAGGTGGTTTAGGCCACCATGCTCTTGTGAGGGCTGCCACCCACTTGGCTGCAAGCTCCCATGGTCGAGGGTGGATCACTATGGACCACCCACTTGACTGCAAGGTCCCAGCTCAAGGGTGGGTCACTATGGCCCCTATGGCCGAGAGGTGAGTCTGATGTCCACCTTTCTATGTTTGCGAATATGGCTTGTCATGTCTTGTGTTGCAGGGCTGATCCTGGAGGGATCTAACATCCATGTCAGTCTTCAGAGCTTTGTCATGCAAAGAGCCTTGAGGAATGAAGCATGGCAACATGCACGAATCCACTAGAGCTCATGAAGCCAGGATGGTTCACCTTGACATGCTTCTGAACCACTTGTTGGAGGTGGTATGGGACACATCCAGCAGGAGCAAGCAAGGAGAGCACATGCAAGCCAGTGGTTAGGATAAAGATTCCAGGTAACTCGATTTCCATAATTGTAAGCCATTGTATATGGCAATTTTTTCCATGCATGATTGTCAGCTATCACCACCCACCTACCCAGGGTGGGCAGGGGCTGATGACAGCAGGCAGCTCAGGTGAGAAAAGAGACATCGACCACCTCCCTTCCCTCAGCACAGAGCAGACACTAATAGGCAGTGGAGAATATACCAGGTCAGTTGGCAATTTTTACCAGACTACTGTTTTCTCAATGAGGGCAGTAGTGTGCACTGGTGTTTTTAATGTGCGAAGGCGGCAGGAGATGGGCGGCTAATTTCCCAGCACCATCTGTGTTCTATCCCTACTCAATGTAGGATTGCATAGGGTGCCCATGGCAGCCAGTTGAATCTAGAGGGATTGACGTGGGGGACTTGTTTCCTGAAGGACTGAGGGCAGCCAACACCCTATTTCCAGTCATGAAAATTCTCCCTCACCATTTCATGCTGTGATTTAGCTCTAGACAAGCATGCACCCAAACCATTAGATACACAGACTGAGAAAATAACCTTCTCTCTCAACGGCTGTTAGGAAAGAACTGTCTCATCCATAACTTCATGCATCCAGCTGAAGATATAGAAGAAACTTTCCCCATGCTGCTCTGATGTGTGTGTGTGTGTGTATATATATATATATATATATATATATATATATATATATATATATATATATATATATATATATATATATATATATATATATATATATATATATATATATATATCTCTCTCTCTCTCTCTCTCTCTCTCTCTCTCTCTGTGTACATACACACACACACACATACATGTATATATATATATATATATATATATATATCATAGTGCCCAGCACGGTTGGAAACGGTCGGTTCGGACCGGTCGGAAACGGAGTTTCGGAGTTTCCAAAAATTTGGAAACGGCAAGAAACGGGAAACGGCGGAAACGGTAAATATACACATACATATATATATATATATATATATATATATATATATATATATATATATATATATATATATATATATATATATATATATATATATATATATATATATATATATATATATATTATAATTTATATACACACATGTCATATACACATGTCACATATACACACAATGCACACACACATTGCACATGCCAGTGGCCACACACTAACTACTCAATGTACTCATACATGATACACTCAAGTCTCATACATACATGCATAATTGCATTGAACAATCAAATTTCTTACATTATTAAGTTCAACTATGGCATATGCACATTATTAATTAAACATTTGTCTCTAGACAATAGACAGTTTATAAAGACTTGTATTATGTGTACATACTTCCAAAATCCAAAATTCCAAGCCAAAATGATACATCATAGATAAAAAACTGAAGTGTCAAATACATATCATCATGAAAGATGTTCCATAAACAAAGTAGATCAATCAGATTCTACATCAATAGAATCCTGGGATCCATCATCACTCTCTATATCCTCCTCACTACTAGAAGATAGTGCCTCTCTAGTAGGCTCATCTGCATGCCTCCTGCTATCACCATGGCGTCGTGAGCGTGTATCATGCGCGGGCTGAATGGACTCCTCATAGAGCAAAGTGTAAAGATCTCTATCCTCCTGAGGTATCTCTGGAATGTGCTGCACCTTCTCAATATCAAGCTTATCAACATCTATCTGTATGGGATCAGGAGATGCTAAAAGTCTCTCTAAAAGCTTCAAGTTGGCGTTGCAGAAGACAAGTCTCTCAAGCTGGGCTGTCGTAAGTTTATTTCTCTTTTTAGTGTGAAAAAGAGCCCATGTACTCCAATTTCTCTCACAAGATCCGGAGCTACAATCTTGAGAGAGAACTCGAAGAGCAATACGTTTCTGTTAAACAAAAACATAATGATATTAAATTAGCAAAAACATAATCTTGAGAAGCACTAATTAGTAAATAATAAAATCAAAGTAAATAAGGAAATTACCAATGTAGGTGCACATGCACCATATTTCTCCCACCATGAGACGGGCTGGATCTGAGTCTCTCGGAGCTTTGCTGTCGGTCTACCAAAGTGGTGTGTCTCATTCCTAAAAGCAAGAAGATCATCCTCTATGCGACGGATGATCCCTAAATCACCACCACTATAACGTTGTATGTACTCCTAAAAGTCGAAATCTAGCTCCTCACTCTCAAGCTGATCCTCACTACGCCATAATGGATGCAATATGTGAGCGATAGCATGAATTGGTCTGTGAAACCAATCCCAACGCCTATTCCATACCTGTCGTATCTCTTCCACTCTACAATCATGAAAAGAAAATTCAAGAAATAATGCATTATAGATGCCATGCTTATAAATTTATAATGACTAATCAAGATTAAAGAGTAATGAAAACATAAAACATGGAAAAAACTTACTTCTCAGCAGATAAGTATGTGTTTTTATTCAGGGCCTCTCCAATTCTGTCCATATACTCATAGAGAAGACCCATCGTACTTCCCTCCATGTCGGTGATGCGCAGGACTGTGTATATAGGGTTTAGGGTTTTAACTAAACCCTCTGCCTCAACCCACCAAGACTCATTCATTACATTGCGTCTAAACTGCAAAAACTTTGGAGTGGTGCTTTTATCCCAAGCAATCCACTCATCACTGCTGATTGTGCGAATCAAATTTGTTCGCACACGAACAAGCCTCACTAAGACGACAAACATGTAAGCAAACCTCGTGACGACGGGCTTGAGGATCTCCAGCTGACTATTAGCTCGAAACATGGCTAGCATCTTTGGACGTTTGGTCACAAATCTGACCATACTTCTTGCTGTGGCAAAGATTGCATGCACCCAAAATATGTTGCCCAGATCCTCAATCAAAAGATCTAAGCAACGAGAAGCACATGGGGTCCAAACAATAGAAGGATATTCTTGTTCAAGTAAATTCCCCATGGAAACACAATTGCTTCCATTATCTGTTATCACCTGTACCACATTATGAGCTCCAATCTCCTCTATGACAATTTTTATATGCTCCCAAATATATGCACCTGTAATAATAAAAAAAATTCAGAAATTAGAATTTACACTTTACATAATATACAATGCACATGAAATCAAAATAATATACTCAACCAGTTACCAATGGAAGGTACCTGTAATGGTAAGACCAGGAGTCGAAGCATCTATAGCTTTCCAAAACATGGACCCCTTACAACATGAGACAATAACATTATATACATGCCTCTTGCGGGCATCTGACCAACCATCACACAAGATGGTGCATCCATACTTCTTCCATGTCTCCCGCAAAAACTCAAGCTGCACTTCCAAACATGCCTTTTCCTTCTTTAATTCCCTAGTGCGCAATGTCTCTGCTGAAGGACCTTCCCACTCACATCCAATGCGGCTAATCGTTTTTATGGTGTTTTTCCATTGAGTGGTCCTAGCCACATTGAAGGGGATAGCACAACGAATGAATAATCGCGTGATTTCCCTAGTGGCCTCTCTCATAGCTTGCTTTTGCAAGCTAGCTTTGATGCTTGCACTTTGCAATGAACCTCTTGCATGGCTGTCCACTTTGGGTAAAGGTGTCCTTATTGCACTAGGGCCTTCACCCACACTAGAGGAGCCATGCATACTAGAGCTTTCAACTCTAGTTCTCTTTCAAGTGCCAACACATTGGCTTGAGGTAGCTGTTTGGGTGCCTTCTTCTTCCTTTTTCTCATCACATGAGGGCATTCCCATCCGTGATCGTCTCCATGCCTCAAGCCCTGCATACACATCATTAGGGACCTCTTTGCATGGTCCTGTATCTCTACATGGGACACGTGCAAGATGGTCCTTCACTCTTGTCACAGAGCCTGTCTTTTCATATCCACAAAAATTACACTTCCATTTTCTTGATCCACCTCCACCAGAATAGTCTCCAATCTTCTTGACATATCTCCAGTAGGGATCTGGAGCCATGTCTAATATTCAAGTAGCTGGTATAGAATCTGCATACATAAAGAAAATAAGACTTTAGTGATAGACTATAGTAGACTCTTTATGATTCATGAATGATGCATGCAAGTTGCAACATTGAACATGCATGTGTGTGTGCATGAGTGGAAGCATGTGTGTGTGCATGAGTCACTGAGTAGCAGCATGTGTGTGTGCATGAGTGGCAGCATGTGTGTGTGCATGAGTGGCAGCATGTGTGTGCATGAGTGCATGTGTGACATCATACATGTGTGCATGTACTATGACACTTGAGTGCATTGTGTGTGTACTATGTATGAGTGCACACTGCATGTGTGTGCATTGTGTGTGCAATGTGCTGTGTGCATTGCACAATGCACACAGCACATTGCACACACAATGCACACACATGCAGTGTGCACTCATACATAGTGTGCACTCATACATAGTACACACACAATGCACTCAAGTGTCATAGTACATGCACACATGTATGATGTCACACATGCACTCATGCACACACACATGCTGCCACTCATGCACACACACATGCTTCCACTCATGCACACACACATGCACACACACATGGACATTGCACACACACATGCACTCATAGTACATAAACACTACTGTATACAATACAGTCTACTGTGTAGTACTGTCCTACAATTCGAAAAACATATACCTGAGACTTGAGTGAAGTACTCCGAAGGCAGCAGGCTGAGTGAGCAGGCTGAGTGGTCTCTCTCTCTCTCTCTCTCTCTCTCTCTCTCTCTCTCTCTCTCTCTCTCTCTCTCTCTCTCTCTCTCTCTCTCTCTCTCTCTCTCTCTCTCTCTCTCTCTCTCTCTCTCTCTCTCTCTCTCTCTCTCTCTCTCTCTCTCTCTCTCTCAATCGGCGGGAAGAGCATAAGACGAAATCGTCGACAGTCGCTCGCGCAGCACAAGAAGTAACGATAAAGTCTTCAAAAACAATTTCTGGAAAAAAAAAGGCCCAGAAACGCCGTTTCTGGGCACTATGATATATATATATATATATATATATATATATATATATATATATATATATATATATATATATATATATATATATATATATATATATATATATATATATATATATATATATATATATATATATATATATATATATATATATACCTTCATAAGTTCAGAGTTATCCAAACTTACGAAATCAGGATAGAGAACACAAACACATACACATTGGAAAAAATAACAAACAAAAGCAAGAGACTTAAGACCAATATAAGACATGAAAAATACAACCAAGAAAGAAAACTAATACAAAAAGAGATGTGCACACACTCACATGAACACGAACACACACATACACACAAAACAAAAAATTAAAAAATAATAAAAATAAAATAAAAATAAAAAATAAATAATTTAATTTTTAAAAAAAAGTTAAAAAATAAATAATAATAATAATAATAAATTAAAAAAGAAAAAAATTAATAGAAATATATAAAAATAGAAATTAAATTAAAAGAAAATAAATAAATAATAATAATTCCATAAATAAATAAATAAATAATGCTTATATATATATATATATATATATATATATATATATATATATATATATATATATATATATATATATATATATATATATATATATATATAAGCAAATCAAACAAAAACAAAAAAAAAAGTGCATCGTCAACTTCTATGTCTGTCCTAAACAAGAAGTATCAGAATTAAGCTTTATCATGCATAGCTTGGGCAAATAGCTATGACATCCCTACTCACGTCATCAGTGCCCTAGAGTAGGTGCAGACTTTAATAAAGAGTCTTTCTAAATCAAGATCTCTAACAAAGTCAACCAGCTGAGTTTCTATCACTTCCGGAAGTGAAGGGCAAACTCAGCCATGATAAAGTCTTGCACAAAGAACAAACAAATAATAAGAAAGGAATTAGAATTATAAAAATTAAAATTAAAATTAATAAATATATAGATAAATAAATAAATAAATATAATAAATAATAAATAAAAAAAATAAAAATAAATATATTAAAAATAATAATAATAAATATGAAGAAATAGCTAAAATAATAATAATAATAAACATAAAAGAACAAAAGACTAGAAAGAAGCTATAAATAAAGAGTGAAAAAGAAGGGGGAGGGAGGGGGGAGGAACCACAAAATACCTTATCATTAACCCATACAGTGTTCCACTATTCTATTGAATTTACTAATGATTAATTTGAACACATGAAAAGAAGAAGAACCATAAATGAACTTGTTACGAAGTAAGAAAGTCCTTACCTTCTTTGAAACTTTCTTGAATAAATACCCTTTTTGAACAAGCAAAGAAATTAGTTGACAGCATTGAATTACAAATGAAGACAAGCTTGAACATAGACGAGAAAATCTAAACAATTGAGAGCAAATAACGCCATACTTTGGTAAATGAGAAATATTTGAATCAATATGAGGCATACGTATCATGTTAATGCTAGAAAATTCCGGTTCTAATCTTTTATCATAAATGTCTACTTCCAAACCAAAAGGAGACTGAAATATTTTTAGATTTAGAAAAGCACAAGAATCACCATTTGAAGTACAATTCAGCTCACAAAAAGTTTTGGGATAAATACCACCACCAAAAGCATCATTGTCTAAATCAAGAACAAACAGATCAGGAACTAAAATCTTGAAAAGAACTAAAATCAGGAACAAACAGATCATCTACAAAGTGTCTAATATTAGAAAGTTTGTGTATAATGATAGGACAGGTATTAGCTAAAACAAGCCTTTCCATAAATTCAAATTCATAAGTAAAAAGATAAAAATTCGCAAGAAAGACAGCACAATTTGTACCCATAGGAATTCCAATACATTGTTTGAATAAAGTATCACCAACTGAAATATACAAGTTTTCTAAAAGAAAATCTAACCAAAGAAGAATGTCAGGTTCATCTACTATTCTAGTGTAACGTTTCTTTTTACTATCTATATCTACAGACTTGGATTTCAACCATAAATAATCAAAATGTAATGCAGATTTTTCTACCAAAAGAGCCTTACATCTATCTTTGGTGAATTTAAAAGAGAAAACTTTCCTAACTAAAGAAGAAATCCTATGTTTTAAATCATTCAAGTCTAACTTTGTATACAAAGTGGTGAAGTCAAAAGTTTGAAGCCCCGAAGGAACAGATTTTTCTTCTATAGTTCTTGAAGAGTTGAGAGACGTTATTACAGGAACAATACCTAGAGAATTATCTAAGATCCAACTAGAGGAAGTTGGCACATCTGCATCTTTGAGTAATTCCTTCCAAATATCATGAATAGTAGGTAAAATGGCTTTAAAACAATTGCTTAACCATTTGGAAACATCCGTGAGAGAAGTATTACAAGATGCAGCTATAAATCTCGGTTTGATGGGATTCTTATGGAATTTCCAAACTGTATATAAAAATGGTAAATTTTGATACAATTTGAAACCATAAGATTTACAAAAATCTTGATGACTTGAAATAACTTCTCCAAAAGAAACATTGCAAAATTGATATGTAGAGGACTGAGTTTCTTTCATAAGACACTCTACATAAAACTTTTTACAAGTAAAAACAAAATTATTTGGACATTTATCCACATAAGAAATCACAAAGTTTCTATGAAAATATTTTAGTGAAGTCAAATCACTTACAGATAAGCTATCTAATGAAGGGGAATTCCTCCCTAAAGTTATATCAACCTTCATAGAAACT